>OX453076.1:4347755-4720523 GCA_949699795.1 Spicauda simplicius | reverse complement strand
AAAATAACTGTCATTAAGGAATACCATGTAATAAATTGTTCAATTATCACGTATGTGGCGAAAACGTATGTGGTTTGGCTGGGTAGGTACCACAGTCACACCTATTCTAGTGTGAAACAGTTCTTACGGTTTGGTGGAAGACCGTCGTTGCCGACATACTTATGATTAAGACGAACATCTGAGTCAGAACCGAGTCGGGATCGACCATCGGGAGTAGCAACCTTGTTCTATATGAAGTTGCTTACAGACTTCCATGGGCAGCAGTGATTAGGTACTTACCTTATGTAAATTACAAAAAGTGCAAAGTGTCGTGCGTAAAGATACAGTTAGGGTAGTGTGTCGTGATATGGAACCTAAAAAAGAAAAAGGAACTAGACGTAGAGTAGATAGGTTAATCTACAACTAGTGCTTGTCAACGGTTTCTCCCCGCCACCGCAGTTTCGCCGTGACCACGATCCATGCAACTGGGTCGAATTTCGGCAAAATGAAATGAAATGAAATGTCCTATGGCCTACGGGGGCACTTACAAATTGTCAGTTACATTTTTTTTCTTACACTACCACCGGATCGGAAAACGACCTCAACTGAGAAGATCCGGCAAGAAACTCAGCGGGTTTGTCTTTTTTTTTACTTATATCCATTTTTTTATATATATTAAAATAATAATAAAAAGAATTCTTAAAGAATTCAAAAACCCCATATCGTGAGTACCCGTTAATTATTAATGGATCTTTTTAAATTGAAATTTGTGAACTAAAAGATATACTGTTAGTACGTGCTTACTTTGTAAGTTGAAACGAGTCGGACGCCACTTTCACGTAATAAACCCTAGCAGGAAGCAAAACTGGCATCTATTTAATCCAAAATTATCTTGTAGAAGCGGCAAGCGAACATGTATCCAATTCCAGGTTAAGTAGTCACTTGCTGATGGATACCTGATATAGACTTTAAATCTATGCTCCTAGTGAAAAGTGACTCAAGTCTGAGTTTTGCCAATGGCTATAATCAGGACTTATTCCCGTGTTAAACAGGGACACAGAAGATAAGACCTAATAATAAGACTAAGATTCCCGGAGCGCTATGACATGGTGTTCAAGAAAGATGCGAAAGTAACTCTCCTTAAAAGCCGGCGATGCATTGGCGACTCCTCTGGTGTTGCGAATGTCTACAGGCGACGGTGACTACTTTCCATCGAGTAGCCCGTCTGCCTTATGGTTAGGTTAAAGTAAAAAAAAAATAAAAAAAAATACAGAAACAGATAAAACGTGGTATTTTACTTTAAGACTATGTTGACAAAATCTCATTAGTATCTCAACCTTGCCACATGTCAAAGTAGAACAGTTTAATACATCATTACACAACAGAATATTCAATCCGATACAGTAAGCAACCGTTATGGTTGAGTCACTCCCAAAAATATTATTATTACTATATATGGTAAAGTATGTGAGGATCTGTGTGTTTGTTACTCTTTCACGCATTAACTACTAGTCGGAGTTAGCTAAAATTTGGCACACAGAGAAGTTAATAATATAGATTAACACGTAGCATACTCATTACCTTAGATGTGATCGAGCCCACAAAAATAACTTTTTTTTTCTCGAGGTGGAAACCTTCAAAAGGTACCCGATGCCGTGAGGGCGATGCAAGGTTATGTGGGATTTTTAATGAAATAAAATGAAATGAAATGTCTTTATTTTGTATAGGCCTGCGGGGGCACTTACAAATTGTCAGTTACATTTTTTTCTTACACTACCACCGGATCGGAATACGACCTCATCTGAGAAGATCCGGCAAGAAACTCAGCGGGTTTGTCTTTTTTTCTTATTTATATTAATTTTTTTAATATTCGCATATTTTTTAACGCACTAAAACCCCCCGGTGGCCGTCCTTAGCGCTACAAAGAGGACTCCGGATCTCCAAAGGAACGCAATCGAAGTCCCCTGAGCGCGTTGCCCCATCGGGCTCCTCACAAATGGCTGGCTGGGCCCACCGCTTCGTCTGGTCTTTACGATGGTATGCAACCACACATACCACCGTTCTTCGCGAGGTCGCCTGACCAAACGGTTCGAGCTCCCACTCTACACGCTCGCAACCCCGGAAGCTCCTTTTAGTCGCCCTAACCTAGAACCTAATATAAACACGGGCAAACCCACGCGCGGTAACTAGTATGCAATAAACACATCGTTGACACTAAACATGGCCGGTGACATGTATTCGCATATTTCTGCGGAGAAAGTGAGAGGTCACGCTCCCGGCTTCGTGTTGTGTTTCGTTAAGTTCTGTAAGCCGGGTACACAGAGATGAGTTGAAGTTTACAAATAAACGGCTTGTTAGTGGTTAGCTTTTGATTGAACGAATTGTTTTGATAGTTGGAAAAGGGTTATGAACATTGTTGTGGATGAAAAACTTAAAAAACGAAAACAATGAAATAAGTAAATAAGCAGGGCAAGCTTAATAAATCCATATAAAAAGGTAAAAGTATACAATCTAATTAAGAATTTCCCACTTAAAACGAGAATAACCATTAATTCACATTTGGCCAGCGCGGTGGACTATGGCCTAAAACTCTCTCATTCCGAGAGAAGACCCGTGCCCAGCAGTGGGAAAAAATGGGTTGACGACGTACAATCTAAAAAAATATTGGCCTAATACAATACTAAGCTAAAATACGTATTTGGCTTTAAACTATTGGGGTGTTACGTTTCTTAATCATCTAAGAAATATAATAGCCTTATACATATGCCTCTAAAAGGAAAAAAACTCGTAAATAATAAGGTGAGAAGCCATAAAGAATATAAAGAGATGAAAAATAAATAGATCTCTAGTTTGATATGACTAATTGTAAATTATTACACAGATCCACATCATGAATCACATAATCGAACAAAGATCACAATTCACCCTCCACAAAGAAAGGAAGATAATTATCTTTATGAAGGGTAGATAATTTTAATGATCAACAATCGGTTTTGCTACTATTTATTTGCACTGAACAGCAGTCTACCAGGTGCGTAGACGTAACGTAACGGGTGCGTTCAAAATAACATTAAAATTATTACAATTTATTTGAATTTAAGAAATATTCGTGCTACTTTTAGTTTTTTAATTTAAATTACAGTCAAATTTCGACCGTTGCGACGGGTGACTAGTATGAAAGAGAATCGGCAAACACACCCTTCAATCGCAAGAATCGTTTTAAGCTAGTAATACGAAGCAGTGGTACCTTCCCGCGAACTGTAATCCTACCACCTCGAAAATGGAGTATAACTTAGACCAGCCCCAGTTGTGGGAAGGGACCATAGTATATGCACAGAAGTACCTAGGACATAAAATTTCAGCGATGCAAAGACACAGGACTAGGAGAATCCAATATCGATAACTCAAGCACACACTCGCATTACATAAAACAAAAAATAAAAATACAATCTAAAAATATAGTCCCACGTCGTGTTACTTTCATGCCAAGACAAAAACAAGTTAAGCACGTGCGACATCAAAGGTAATGTCACTTTTTCAATAAAAAAGGGAGCAGAAGATTAGAAGTGCTGTCAGTCCTACAATATGCTAAGGGTCGCGTCACAAACTGTTCAACGTTACGCATTTTATTCATGGGCATTTCAAACGTTATTGGCCTTTTTGTTTCGTTATAAAGAACTACATTTTAATATGAAATCTTTGTATGATTTTCTGTACCTAACTTACTTTTCTTGTAATATTTTTCAAAATTTAATAATCGCAGACCATTGAAAATTAGTTTTATTATTTTAAATCTAAGAGAAGCAGGCTGATATAAAATGATTGTCTACTTACGAGCGACTGTTTTTGCTCGATTAGAGAACACAGTTATAAGAATTTATGTTTATAGAACAAAGTTATATTAATTTATGATTTTAAAATAAAATAAATAGAAGCTAAGGTTTATCACTTCAACAGACGAATTTATTATTCTATTTAGATACGAGAATTATAAGAATGGACGTGTAAGTTAGGTTAGGTTAGCCTGTTGATTTCAATAAATCACACTCATGTGGAAGCTCCTTTACCAAATAAACATCAGTATCTTCACAGCGAGCGAAGGATGAATCAATCGTACGGAAATAGAACGCAATAATGGTATTTTTAGTTATAAATAGGATGCGTTATATTGCAAACATCGAAATAGAACTATCTTATTGTTGGGGGACTGTAATGGCCCTATTTTTAACCGACACCCGAAATAGGGTCCCGATAAACCCCTAAAATAAACTTAGAATAGACATAAATATAAAGTTAAGTAACTAACAGGCGTTGCCACAAATACCTAAATTGAATTGCCTAAACATTCGCTTTCTACATAAATTAATTTTCGATTTCACTTGTGGTTTTTAAACTAAAATCACAGGTATATAAGTATTAAGAAAAATAATCAGGCATGGCCGGCCTGGTGGATATTAATACCTTAAATATGTTCACCCTCAAAGGACTTTTTATTTCAGCAGTACGTCATACTAATAAGTTAGTAACATAAGAGATATAGATTTAAAAATATGTAATTAACGCAGAGTGTGCGTGATTTTATTCCACAATTACATACAGCAAGTCACTTGTACGTGTTATTTACGATTTAGGTAACTGCATCATCAATATAATCGTATTGAGATCATTGTTCATTGATCGAATAATTTCAACTAACATAAGTTTAAAACTGTTGAATTCAATAAACCATAACTAAACAATGTTCAACTGTACTGTATAGACTCTACAATGTAAAGCTATTTTAAAATATGTCATAGCCTAATGGTTGAAATTTGCCCTCTCAATCAGGAGGTCCGAGGTTCAAACCCAGGCGGCACGCACCACTGATGTGCGTAGTAGAAATTAATTATCACTGCTTTTCGGCGAAGGAAAACATCGTGAGGAAACCTACACAACCGAGAGTTCTTTAAAAAATTTCGGAGATCTCGGAGGTGTGTGAAGTCCACCAATTCGCACTTGGCCAGTGCGGTGGACTATGGCCTAAAACTCTCTCATTCTGAGAGAAGACCCGTGCCCAGCAGAGGGACAATAATGGGTTGTATTCCATACGTCGTTTTATTTCTCTCAACAACACTAGCAAACGAAACACATACTATATGACCATCCTTAATTACACCAACACGTGCAATAGTGCACCGGTTTCAAAACAATTACCGAGCCAGACTAAAAAGCAGTAAATATTCAGGTAGGCACACAATCTACAATCAAAGAAAACAAACAATAAAACACATATACATTCGTTAGTCATAAATTTTATTGACGTGTAAGGCGGCCAGTGGTGACCTATTTGCGCTTGGAATTGATAAGAAATGTGCCGAGTCGAGCAAAGTGAACTGAAACAAGGCAAACGGCATATGAAATGAACGCGAAATGTAGGTATTAAGAGTCCGATGTTATCGAAATGTTACTACATAATAAACGACTTTTAGTAGCTGCAGGCATACGCGTAAATATCTTAAGCCAAGCTTATGGCGGTGAATAGGAATAAATGTTAAAAATGAAAACAATAGTAAAATGGGATTTAATGGGCAAAGGATTTTTTTTGCAATTTGAGCCAGTTCATAATAATATTGTTTGAATAATTATGCAGAATACTAAACTGCAAACACGGTTTCAATTAAGATAATAGCAGTATACGATAATAACTTAATGAATTAGGTCAAATACGCGTATTTTTGTTTTTGTTACGAACGTCTCGATAATTATATTAATATTATTTAATGGAGTAAACCAATTCGCACTTGGCTAGCGCGGTGGATTATGGCCTAAACTCTCTCATTCTGAGAGAAGACCCGTGCCCAGCAGTGGGACAATAATGGGTTGACGAGAGAGAGACGAGAGAATGGAGTAAAATACGTACTAACTATATAATAGCAACATGAAGTCCTCAATAAAACCTGAATATATAAATCTTAATACAGTTTAAAACAATCTGGAATTAGAATGCAATGGAGACACCCTTATAATAAAAAACTTCCCTCCTCGACTTCCAAATATCAAGCGCTCAGTAAATGGTAAGAGGGTGTACGATTGATATATGCGGGCATAGCGTAAGGGGAGCTCATTACCACCTGGCCTAGGGTTTACGTTTATCAGCCTGATATACACCTATTCGTTGTCCCTACCTCGAAATACCAAGAAAAAAACAAGTATGAAACATATTCATTTGAGATATCACACCTGGATTAAAGGAGGGTTGTACCGTATCTTTGACCCACGCAAAAATTTGTATGAAACCCATAATAATTAATAATTGACAGCTAACAAAAAATCTAAATCATCTGTGAGGATATATGTATGTGCGTATGTATGTTACCTTTTCACGCAAAAAATATTGATCGCATTTCGCTGAAATTTTGCATACACATAATTTATTACCTTGATTAAAATATAGGATGCTCATGATCGTCGTAGAATGTGGCCGAAGCAGGCGAAGCCGCGATAAAAACCTAGTTTATAATAAATCGCATAGACAAACGAAAAACCAATAGGGATTAAAAAAACAACCCTAGTTTTTATCAAAGTACTAGGATCACAGCGATTATGAGAGCGTAGAATATTACGGGTACAACATATGCATATACATCGTTAGGGGGAACGGACTCGTTAACACCTGGCCTAGGGTTCATATTGAACAATCGATTGAGCCATAATAGGTAACCTATTTCTGCCTGCGGCTACGCACGATAATATAATACTGTATCATAACGTTACATAAAGATAATGTGTAACTGTTTGATCGTAGGTATGTATATTACGTTGCATTTGATCGTGATTGCAATGTTCCCATAAATGCGGGTTATGTACATGGTGTTCTTTCTCGATAAATATTTTTTTGTGATTTATCCTACTAGAAGAATTATGGTATACCTATTTATTGAACGTGGTAGAACTTAGAGACTCTTGAAGTACTACTGCAACACCTACCTTTGCTTAATTATGCAAGGTCAAGCGCTATAGTAACGACCCGCGTGGCGGAGCGGTTACCGTACCGGTCTGACTCGCAATCGGTCACGGGTTTAATTGCCGGCCAGACAGGTATCTGAATGATATGTTTACATTCATGTTCTGGTTCTGGGTGTTTGTGTCTGTTCATGGTACCCACGAAACAGGAGAAAATCCTAGTGTGGGGGACAATGAGTGTAGAAAGCGTGTTTATTGTGTTCTGAAAGGAGTGCTAGGGTGACTTCACTTGTACAAAGCATTCCAACTTAGTAGCAACGCATATGTGGTCATCCTCACGTAACATTCTTATCTTATTTAACATTAATTACAGATATCCGTGGATGACGGTTACCACTCACCATCAGGTAGCCTGCAAACTCGTTTGTTAGGTACTTCAATGTTCAGAAAAAAATGAAATTCTTTACAGCTATGCATAAAATCGAACATAGCTGGTGGTACTAGTTTCATATTAATGAGAACCCTGTGACCAAGCAAAGGTCAACAACACACACTGAGTCACGACACAGTGTAATTATCAGACGTTGTGAAACCGGGCTGCTTGAGACAAAGGGTTTTCACACACATTAGTTCGGTCAGATGGCCTGCACTTACTAGTATAGAGTGGTAATGTAACCAAAGTTATCATTTGAACATTCGCGATTGCGAACGCGAATATGCGCTACCGTCCCGGCCTTCGCGATTGCGAATGCGTTTTTTTTTTCAGTTTTTGGCGTAGAGGGCCGAAGGTTGTAGGTTTGGCAGCCTTCTTTGTGGTCAACAAACTGCAGTTCGTTTTGAATTTGTATAGATTGGTGCCAACCCATTATTGTCCCACTGCTGGGCGCGGGTCTTCTCTTAAAATAAGAGTTTTAGGCCACAGTCCATCGCGCTGGTAAAGTGCGAATTGGTGGACTTCACACATCTCCGAGTTGTTTTTTTAAGAATTCTCGGGTGTGTAGGTTTCCTAATGATGTTTTCCTTCGCCGAATAGCAGTGACAATTAATTTCTAATACGCACATAATTTAGAAAAATCAGTGGTGCATGCCTGGCTTCAAACCTCGGACCTCCCGATCGAGAGAGCAAGTTTCAACCATAAGGCTATCACAGCTTTGGATAGATTAGGTGACCTTTATTTGCAAATTCAATATTCGCCAAACAATCGCACAATTCTTGTGAATACAACTATCCAAAAACATGCGAATATTCGCGAATGCGATCCTTACATCACTAGTATGTAGGTACTGAACGTTTTAATTTCCAATCACAAAGCCGCTATCTGAATGAAAATGTAAGAGGCCGGCGAGTGTATTGTTTGATACATACATTTTTAGTTAAACAATGTAGTCATTTAACTTTTAATTGTTTGTAACGTTGTTTTCAAAGTAAGTATAGGATTATACTGGAAATTAAAATACCACTATTGTAACGACTTTAATTAGTTTGTACATATATAAAGATTTACTACTTTTTACATTTACATTTACATTACATTTACATTTTTACATGGACATCTATAAGCAACTTCATACACAACATATATTCTATCTCAAGTCAATCACAGAAGGGTTGCTACTCCCGAAGAGGTAAGATGATCGGCTCTTATAAAAGTATATGTAGACAGGGACAAACAAAATAATGAAACAGGTTAGCATGAGTTACTACGCACCTTATTAGTAGGTATGTTTTTTTTATCTGATTGAAGTAGCAAACGAGCATGCAGTCCACTTGATGTTAAAACCTCACTGGTCAATAGAACATGGGTTCCATCTGAAGTCAATCACAGAGTCGTTGCTACTTTCGAGGACTACGATGGTCGCTTTATATAAAAGAGTGCCTGCAACCACAACCTTCCATCGAAACAAATGCAAATGGGTTTAATATCATTTCAAATACTGTGTAATATGTATTTGAAATGGTTATAATTTTTTTTATAAATTACACATTTATATTAATACTTAAAATAAGTTTTTTTTTCTTCGAGGGGGAAATCTTCAAAAGGTACCCGACGCCGTGGGAGCGACGCAGAGTTATGTGGAATTTTTACCGCACTAAAACCCCCCCCGGTGGTCGTCCTCGGCGCCATGAAGAGGACTCCGGGACCTCCAAAGGACTGCAGCCGGAAACCTCAGAACGCGTTACCCCATCGGGCTCCTCTCAGATGGGCGGCTGAGCCCACCGCTCCGTCTAGTCTTTACGACGATATGCGACCACACATGCCGCCGTCTTTCCCGGGACCGCCTGGCTGGACGGTTCAAGCTCCCACTCTAGCCGCCCGCAACCCCGGAAGCCCCTTTTAACGTAAAATAAGTATCTCAAACTTTCTTTCCAAATAAATGTCATGTGAAGAGACTGAGAACTTTTATATTTCTTATATGCCTGGATTACTAGCGGGGTGGATACTCACATCTAATATTGAGCATCTAGGATAGCGCGCAGGTAGTTTCGAGTTGTGACCTAGATAGCGGAGCAAGCGGTCAATTTGAACAATCAAGATCTAACTTAGGACTTGGTGTTTGGTTATGAACACTGTCAAAGCAAATTAGTTAGTGATTTGAAACTTGATTTAACAGCGAAAAGTTAAACAATATTACTGAAGAGAATATGTTAGCATGCTACTACCACGTAATGCTACCCAATTGTTTTATCAAATGTTTGTGTTAGACCAACTAAGTGTATACATACATATACTACTTCCGCGATTAAAAACTTATAATCCGCATCTTTTATTCTTTTCATCCGTTTGATATTTATTTATTTACCTTTTTAGATAAAAGTTCTGAAACGGATATTGAATCTTCATTCATTATTTATTTAAATTATGACGGTTTATCGAGCATAATTCATTCCTTATTTTTTATTAACACACACTTTTTTCTAGCCTAAAGCAGTTCTTACGTTTCGATAAAAGGCTGTGATTGCTTGCACACTATTGTATAAGGCAACCATATTAGTCCACGGAAGTAGCTTCGCGTCTGTGATTGAGTTCAGATAGACCCCTTGTCATACTTGAAGTTGCTTACAGTTGTCTATGGGCGGCAGTGACCAGTTACCATCAGGTGGACTGCATGTTTATTTACTATTTCAATTTGATTAAAAAAGTCAGTTTGTCTATAAATACGAGTCATTATATATTATTGATTCACGCGCCACCAGATCAGCACTTATCTTCCATTCGCTATAACACTTGTCCAGAGCACGCTTCAAGTGCAGTAATACTAGAGTGCAAAGTGCGAACACCGATAAAAAACTAAGGTTTTACCATCACAATCGAACCTGTAACGTATATAATTATAAATCGATCCAGTTTTTATCTATTGCTACTATTAGACCTTGGAGTCTTGCAGCTAACATGTGTGGAGCATTTCGCGCCACGCTGCCCCAATGTAGGTCAGTTTAATAGTACAAATAGTTTACCTATCGCTCAGTAATTATGACTGGGTAGATGACAGCTTATTACTGTAACAAGTAATAGATACTATCCACTTGCCCTGGGAAAGGGCCTGACAGACATCACGCAAGGATAGCCTTTTTTATGTGTACCTAACAATAACACCTGGTGAAAAGTGGTTACTATCCCCTATAGACATTCGCAACACCAGAGGAGTCCCAATGCATCGCCGGCTATGAAGGAGAACTCTTTTTGCACCTTTCTTGAAGAGCCCCATGTCATAGCGCTCCGGGAATCCTCAGTTGGAAGCTCAACCCACATCTTGGACGTTCGTGGCAGGAAAGACCGTTCAAACCGAACCATGGAGAACCGCCACGGGTCCAGTTGATGCGTATGGAACTACATCCTTCGGCGAATTTTCTTATAAAGATCCCGGAGTTTTCCCATGTGCAAATTCAAACCACGGGTCTAAAAAAACAGGATACCTAATAGGCTATGTAGTTATAGTATATTTAATTTTCTTTACTATGTCTGATTGACTATGTGTTGGGCTTTGTGTTTGTTCATAGCTCCACGATAAAATGGGGTTATTAACTTAATATTATCAGTGTAAAAAGCAATACTTTAAACCGTGATCCCGGAAAGATTCAGCTTTACTTGTGAAGAAACAGTTCGCCTTGCATTTTTTCAGATATTAAAAAATAATTTACCTGTGAACAAAGAAAAAATAATATAAGTACAAGGTTCTGACAAATGAAATCTGAAGTTTTAAAGAAACGCTAGATTCATCTACATAGAGTGGTAGTAAAAGTTATCTAAACCAAATTGTAATGGTTCCTTTCTGTACGACAACAAATCAGTATATTAACATTTGAAAAAACTTTTAAACTTAACTTTAAAACCGAATAACATATAGGTATAACAGAAATTAAATCGAGATCAATATAAATATTACCCTGTATAATTGACAACCATACGAGCGCAGCCACTGATATTATAGTACAATATACTCATACATATAATAAACTATCCCGAAATATTCCTTTTGGCTTTATTAAGACCGGGCGTCCCACAGAGATCGTAAAATTCCTACATTCGTGATGTTACTCTATTAACCTACTATACTATGATGGACAAGGGTCAGCCTCGAACGTCCATAGTGTCACTTGTTGCTGGGTCTAGCATAAAATCTATAGTAAACAGCAGTAACTTGCTTTTGAATTACCTTATATGTACTTAACAATTGACGCGTGGGCGTTAGACGTAGCGCATATGTACAAAATTTAGTCGAACAACTGTTTTGTCTGTAAGTGTACGTTAAAATTTATAGAAATAAATGTAGTTCCACGTAAGATATAACATAGTTAACTAAAATAAAAAAAAAATACATTTCCGTTTTGATAAATAATTTTATAACTATCGACCGACATTTAAATCTGTTTGATTTTTCTGTATTTAGAGGTTCATACGCTCGACATGTAATAATAATCGACCCGAACTTAACGTGCCTGCCTTTTTATTTATCAATACAATAGAAGGCCGAACAAAATTAAAAATGTCTTAGTTAAAAACACACAAAATGAATAACACTGGATTGGCTATAATGTGCATTACTAAACTGTTAGATCATGAAATATTACAAGAATACAAATCGACTAATGTGATAGTCGTAACAATTGTATGTATGCGGTTCGCCTTATTTAATCGGTAAAGCAGTTCAAAACCAATTTTTACACTAATTAATCAAATTAACGAGATTCCATAGTATAATTATTTCAGAATAATATTATATTTAATGAGCCGATAACTAAGATCAGTATGATTATTGGGATTAATATTACCAACGAGTATAGTCCAAGATCTCAGAGCCGTAAGGTTACGTAGTAGTACGGGTGTATATTTTACGTTAACGTTGTTAAAGTTATTGCGGTAAAATATTGAAATATATCGGCAAACGTAAAAATGAAAACGAAATAAAAGCTTGTTTCGCAAAATGTGTCATCAATAATTTTATCAAATTAGTGTATTGTCCTAAATAAATTTACAAAGTTTGAACGAAATCTGGCCGTTTAAAGTGGGTCAAAATCGCGCCCAAAGAAGAACATACAAACATACAGGTGAAGCTAATAAAAAGCTATTAAAAATAAAACAATCATCAAGAACAAAATGTTTATATAAATGACTAGATTATTCCTTCGCCTTCGGTCATGTCTACTACGGTACTTAGTATTATACTTGTTAATTGTAGTTGGTATGCTACATGTTTAGGACATAAACTATGTGTGTACCAATTATCAGCGAAAAATTCGCCCGATAGTTTTTGCGTGAAAAGTAACAAACACACATACATCCTCACAAACTTTCGCATTTATATATATTTTTTGAAGTGATACTTCTTTACGCGCATTATGAAAAAATGATGAGAGTGAATTTTTAAGATTCGTCACACAAAAGTCACAGTATGAAGTTGATATGAAAATGAGAATGAAAATGCTATGTAATAGCTTTACAGTGGCAGTCCCAGAGTGCCGCACTTTTTTTTTGAAGTCATACTTCTTTAGGCGCGTTATGAAAAAATGATAAGAATAAGGCTAAGATAAGAATAAGGATAAAGATAAAATTTTTAAAAATATTTTTATCTTGCTAAGCCAAAGAAGTATAACTTCTAACGCGTGTACATAAGTACACACACACTTTTGTATCTGAATGAAGTAGCAAACGACGATTCAGTCCACCTGATGGTAAGTGGTCACTGCCGCGACATAGACATCGGAGAGAAACTTCAAAAAAGCTTTTAATAGAACATGTGTTTTATCTGAAGTCAATCACAGATGCATTGTTACTCCCGACTATGATGGTCGCCTCATATAAAAGTGTGCCGGCAACCACCGCACCCTTCCCTCGAAATGCAAGAAATACTTCATGCTGGAAAAAGGTGTGAAATAATACTAATATTTAACGTTTTAAGCTGTCAAGATATCTCAATATCTACATGTTAAATGTTTTATGACGGTAGTTACTTATTTACCGACTAATATGCCTACTTTCAGTAATTCAGTTTGTAAACATGCCTCATTACAGACTAAATCCGGTTCTAAATTACTCAATTTTCAAAGGCAGTAGGCGGAGAGGCTTATAATTTGCAGTCGTACTACTTTAATTCAAAATAAGAACAAATCAGACACACATACTCAAGGCTTCAAGGAAAACCACTTACATTTTTAGTTCGCATTTATATTTAATTCGTACACTTCGTCATAAAATTACAGAAATATTTGAGACTACACATATGAGGTTTCATTTAATTTTATTTAATTTTGCATTCGTTATTAACTTCCTTTGAAAATATGTTAAGTATTAAAGAAATACCTAGGCAAATTAGAGCCGACTATGTACCTACCTACTTATTTACAGAGAAGGTCCCGCGTACCACCAAATCTTAAGATTATGTTTTCTTAATATGTTTCGTCCTTGCAGAAAATCACTACATAGTATAAAACAAAGTCACTTCTCGCTATCTGCTACTATGTAGGCTTAGATTTAGATTTTAAAACTACGTTACAGATTTTGATGTCGTTTTTTTAATAGATAGATTGATTCAAGAGGAAGGTTTGTATGTATAATACATTTATTATATAGTGGAGAAACACTGACAATTTTAGATATTTGACTTTTAGGCGGAACGAAATTCGTCGGGTCCACTAGTTCAGAAAATAAGTCAGCGAATCTCACTAAAGGGTCCCTCTCTTACCGTTTGGGAATGAACACAAAAAATAGAATTTGACTCAAATGAAAATGTAATTTAAATAAACACTGTTTTCCTAGACTTACACTATAGTCTTGTAAATAATTTTAGAAAACAGTTACGAGAAACAGTTACAGAAACAAATTGCGATAACAAAAGAGAATTTATACTGTTTATATATAATATTTAATTAATAACGAAAGTCTGGAAGAATATGTGTGTTTGGTTGCATTTTCATGCATAAACTACTAGTTACAAACTAGTTGGTTTTTTTTTATATCTGACTGAAGTAGCAAATGAGCATTCAGTCCACCTGATGGTAAGTGGTCACTGCCGCCCATGGGCATCTGTAATCAACATCATACATAACATGGGTTCTATCTAAAGTCAATCACAGATGCGTTGCTACTCCCGAGGACTATGATCGTCGCCTCATATAAAAGTGTACCGGCAACTACACCCTTCCATCGAAACGCAAGAAATGCTCTACGCTAGAAATAGGTGTGGCGGTGGTACTTCCCCGGTCGGACTACACTGGTTCTTCAGTGTCCGGTTCTTTACCTTCAGATTTCGCTGAAAGTTGGTTTAATGACCTGGATTAGTACATAGGGTACTCAGTACGATACGTACGATAGCCATTTATATAAATGGCTATGAAACTCATAAAAAGTATACATTCTGGGTACCTCTTTAACGAGTTCATTGAATATGAGTCCATTCAGTTCGTAAGGTCAGGTTAGGTCGCTCTATTGTTCCTCAAACAGACCTTTATTGTATTTGAAGAGAACGATGTTGAGTGTTGCAATATGGTCGGTTCAAAACATATTTCTTTGTGATAATGTTGAGTACTACGTATTATAATTTATTCTAAGCGAAGTTAATAATTATTATAAATTATTGTTTAAATATAAAGGTAGTCGTCAGCCCATTATAGTCATACTGCTAGGAATTGGTAGACTTCACAAAACTTTCAGAACTTTTTTATAGAACTCTCAGGTGTGTAGTTAGTTGCTCTCGCGATATTTGCTTCGCCATAAAGGAGTGATTATTAAATTCTAATACGCACATAATTTAAGAAAAATCTATGGCATGCGCCTTGAAACTTTGGGCTCTCGACTGAGCAGCCGAGTTTAAACTGTTAAGCAATCACTGCTATGAAATTAAATAAAGGTAACTTAACTTTAATATCTTTTCACTTGTGATAGACTAGACGAATTTTAATAATAAATAATTAACAGCGGAAGGCCACAAATGTAACAATATTTTGATTTTAAAACAATTTCTACTACAATGAGTATATGACTATTCAAGAAACGTAGAAGCGAACATGACATTTGTTGTATTACATCTGTTGAAACTGTTTGATGATATAACAACAGGTTACCGCATACAAAATCAATATCAAAATCAATCTTCTGCAATACTTACAAAATAACCGCCATAGACTCCTAGCTCAAGAAACATTTTTTATTCGCTTTAAGTATGAATTTCAGGTGGTAGAACCAATTTAGTTCGCTTGGGGAGGTACCACCGCCACACCTATTTCTAGCGTGAAGCATTTCTTACGTTTCGATAGAAGGGTGTGGTTGCCGGCACAAGTTGATTATAGATGTCCATGGGCGCCAGTGACCACTTACCATCAGGTGGACTGCATGCTAATTTGCTACTTCAGTCAGATAAAAAAAAGCAGTCCACCTGATAGAAAGTGGTCGCGACCGCCCATTGACATCTGTAAGAAACTTCATGTAGAACGAAGGCTCTATCTGAAGTCACCCATAGATGCGTTGTCATACCCGAGGACTATGATGGTCGCGTCATTTAAAAGTGAGCCAGCAACGACACCTTTCCACCATATATCCCCAATATTCCACCGAAACCCAAGTACCTACTTCTTCAAACTAGATATAAGTGTGGGGTGGTACCCCGATCGAACTTCACTGGTTTTACCACCTAGTATATAGGTACATTTTCCAAATTGCTCCAATCAAATAAAAATCACTAAAAACCACGCTTAAATATATCATGGTTTTTTGTTGTGTCTAAATTATAGTCAGTAGTAGTCAATTAGTATTATTTTCTCAACTTTACCAAACGACTCCTGAGCGATAACTAGAACAAAAATATTACGTAGGGTATTCCTGCGGCTTCGCCTACTCCGGTCACGTTTACCACAATAATGAGTATGTCATATGTTAGTCTGTGTAGCAAACACAGTTTATAACCTATACACTAACATAGGACTAACATTAGGAGTCAAGGAGTAGATGCTATGGTATCCCTTGCCTCCCGTAAGAGGCGACTA
The DNA here is from genome assembly GCA_949699795.1 of Spicauda simplicius. NCBI lineage: Eukaryota > Metazoa > Arthropoda > Insecta > Lepidoptera > Hesperiidae > Spicauda > Spicauda simplicius. Next base: position 4,704,124 of record OX453076.1, on the reverse strand, counting down.
AAAGGGGCTTCCGGGGTTGCAGGCGGCTAGAGTGGGAGCTCGAACCGTTCGGTCAGGCGATCCCGAGAAGGACGGCGGTATATGTGATCACATACCGTCGTAAAGACTAGACGGGGCGGTGGGCCCAGCCGCCCATCTGGGAGGAGCCCGATGGGGCAACGCGCTCAGAGGATTCCGGTTGCGGTCGGACCGAGTTCCCGGAATCCTCTTTATAGCGCCAAGGACGGCCACCGGGGGGGTTTTGGTGCGGTAAAAATCCCACATAATTCTGCGTCGCTCCCACGGCGTCGGGTACCTTTTGAAGGTTTCCCCCTCGAAAACAAAAAAAAAAGGCGTAGACACCAAAAGGTGCAGGACAGTTACACGTAGGTACTCCAAGAGATGAGCCCGTGAGATGCGCCGCGTTAGAGGGCACTGGTGCGTTCCATAGAAGATTCTGGGGTCCCTTGCAAGCGCTAAGTAAGACCAACGAGGAGGGTTTAGTGGATTAAAATTTTACTTAATCCGGCGACTCTCGCAAGGCTTCGGCGTACCTTTTGAAGAATTCGTTCCCATCAACCAATAAAGACCATAAACTGTGTGTCTACCAAATTTCAGCGAAATACCTCCTCACAAACTTTAGCATTTATAACATTAACAAGATTGGCAGTCTATTTCCACACTCCGCCTGAGACAACAACACTGTAACCCATAAAACCAAATGCGAGGCTCATTTCATATTAGACACGCACATCAACATTTGTGTCAAACGGTGCCATCTTTGTGATATAAGTTTACGATCGTGAATATAATATTTACCTAACCGTAGAAGTTTGCTACGTGCTTTGCGATTTGTAGTATCATGAGTAACAAACAATTATACTTATCCTTACATACAAAAAAAAATTGCGTCTGTGTGTACATTGCGTATTTGTTTGTAAGTCTGAAAATATGTCATCATATAAGTCTACAAATTTTAGAATATTTATCAGTCTGTTTTGTCTACATACTTACATATGTGTGCAGAAGGCGCATGAAAGACACTGAATTTCTTTATTTTTTATAATACTAGCTGTACCCTGCGCGCGTTGCTACGCCATCACAAAAAAGCACCAGACAGACAACCTATTTTTTTACATATTTCGATGTGGGTGAAACCGTGGCGCCGAACTAGTAAGTCAGTCTAATCGGTACCTACCCATTCATTCGATGTGACTCAACTGGTTATTAGAGTTGTCGGGACTAATCTTTTACAATGTAGCATCTTGTAGGTTATAATGTTCTAATAAATATTGCAGGGAATTGCGCAAAAAGTAAATATTAACTTAATACAAGTAAACAATACTGATCAAAAAGATTAACTTAACAATAAAAGCATACTTTTGTAACTAAATAACTTAATATTAAAGCAATGTGAAATATTCTATCGGTTGTCATTCTAAGGTAATTAATACATTTTAAACCAGTAAACTTATTTTTAAGCGTAGACGTAAAATTCTTTCCTTTCTTAGATAAAACTTTTACAACAACAACATATTATACTAAACAATCTGTCCCTATTACAAAAGTAATTATGTTCCGACCGGGGAAGTACCACCGCCACACCTATTTCTAGCGTGAAGCATTTCTTGCGTTTAGATGGAAGGTTGCCACACTTTTATATGAGGCGACCATCTTAGGCCTCGGGAGTGGCAACACATCTGTGATTGACTTCAGATAGAACCCATGTACTATATAAAGTTGATTACAGATGTCCATGAACGGCAGAGAACACTTACCATCACGTGGACTGCATGCTCGTTTGCTACTTCATTTAGATAAAAATAAAAAAAATAAAAAATTAAACCGCTTCAATCAGAGATGAACATTGCAGGACAAAGTACGATTACACGAAACCGGGCAGTACATAACCGCAAAGATTATCCGAAGAACTGTTAAATATCTAAGTCAGAACGAAAGTGGCCGAACACAAAATTGGGTCAAACACTTGAAATTACTCCTAATAACTTAGTGTAATCGTGTTTCGAGCTAGAAAAGAACCCTGTGTTGTAGAAAATAACACAAATCTCCCTTTTACAATGACGCACTTTAAAACACTCCAAAATGAAGTACCTATGTATTTTGTTATTTCCAGAAAATCTAAATTTTGCATATAAGTACGTCCTATTTATTGCAGGTCAGACAATAGCATGACACAAATAGAGACAATACTTGAAATAGCTTCACTGCTTATTCATAAAAATGCAGTGCGGTCTGAGTGGTTCAGATGTTGCAGTCCCTGAAGGAATAATAAATCACTTAGGTCCTAACAATGTTAGACGACTTACTAAACAGTGTACATACTAGTGAAGTAAGGAATGATAGAAGCATAGTATAGCAGTGATAGCCTAATGGTTGAAATTTATCCTCTCAATCGGTAGGTCCGAGGTGACCAGGCACGCACCACTGATTTATGTGCGTATTACAAATTTATTATCACTGCATTTCGGTGAAGTAAAACATCGTGAGGAAACCTACATACCCGAGAGTTCTTTAAAACAAAAAGTTCTCGGAGGTGTGTGAAGTCCACCAATTCGCACTTGGCCAGCGCGGTGGACTATGGCCTAAACTCTCATTCCGAGAGAAGACCCGTGCTCAGCAGTGGGACAATAATGGGTTGACGATATAAGGAATGTTAGTATTTGAATATTTGCGAATATATGCAAATATCTCTTATCGACATTCGTGAATGCAAATATTTTTTTCCAATTTTTGGTGTAGAGGGCAAGGATCTAGATCTAGCGACCTTTTTTTTGCAAAGCACTGCAATTGAACATCTGTAAGACATTCGCACAATTTTTACAATGCCAATCTATATATTAATAAGTGAAGTAAAAATTTGTGATTCGTTTCTAAAATACTTGCCGCAGGCGGAGGAGTATAAAATTACGCACGGTTATAGTTCATGTAGAGAACGATTGCGCAATGCTAATATTTTTTTCAAATAATGCATAAAACATACATAAAACCAACTTATAACACATTACATTCACTATCTTGCATTTGACACCAACACACGAGACTTACATAGAAACGAAATAGAACCTTTAATGTCTTACTATGAAAACACATATAACCTCAAAAAAGTCAGATGTCTTTGTCAAAATACCCGCTATTACTTTAAAGGGTGGGTGGAAAATAACTTGAAAATTATTACAATTTATTTAAATAAAAAAAAAATTGGTCTTAATTATGAGTACGTCAGCAACGACGCTCTTTCACCGAACCGTAAGAAAGAAACGCTAGAAATAGATGTGGCTGTGGTACCTACCTGGCCGAACCATACGGCCAACGTCAACAATGTCAGACGTCTTTATCAAAATACCCATTATTGATTTTAAATGCAGCTTTGTCACTTAAACCTCGTTTTACCTTTCGGATGTATTAAAAAAATAATAAAAAAAATGTGTGCGTGTACTAGCGTACACTCGTAAGAAGTGAAATTTCTTTATGACGTTAATTTTCAAAAAATAATTTACTATATGCAACTTTACAGAAATTTGTTAAATAAAGTTAAATTAGATAAAGTTTAATAAAAGGCTTTTATTAAACTTTATCTAATAATCTAATCTATAATAATCTATCTAATATCACGCGTGGTAGGGATAAGAAAAGATGGCGCGTAACGGAATAAAAAAAGACGGCGCGTAACGGAATAAAAAAAGATGGCGCGTAACGAAAAAATGTTACACTAAATTTTTTCCAACCCCGATAAAGAAGTTTCACTGCAATAAAAATTGAATTTAGGGAATACTTTGGACAATATGAAGTTTAGTTTTTTAACTTAAATTACGGTCAAATTTCGACCGTTGCGACGGGTGACTAGTATCTAAAAACATGCGTATATTCGTTACATCACTAGTACAAACATAACGCCAACATGCAACTAATAGGTTCAACATATTGATATCAAGTAATTTCCATTCAGAATGAAAGAGTTTAGGCCATAGTTCACCGCGCTGGCCAAGTGCGAATTGGTGGACTACTCTCACCAATGCTGGGCACGGGTCTTCTCTCATTCTGAGAGAAGATCCGTGCCCTGCAGTGGGACAATAATGGGTTGACGAGAGAGAGAATTTCTATTCATCAAATTGTAAGACGATCTATAAGCCATCAAGATATATCTGGTTCGCCTGAGTTCCTGAAAGCGTAGCGAAACTTCGGGAAAATTCGGTTGTAGACTGTGCTATTATTAGCACATTTGCATTGATTGCATTAATTCCCCGAATCTTGTCGGTAAATCAAAATTTCAATATAATTATACAAATGTTATTACCGAAATTAACGATCGAACGATTAACGCAGCTGCGATGATAACGCCAATTGGGTATTTAGTCTTACTAACATTACAAATATTAAAGATTGTGTGGGTGTAGGTTATATGGATTTTGCTGAAAATTGCCACACACACACTCACCTAGAATCAGTGGCGGACTAAGAGGGGGGGCGAAGGGGGCGGTACGCCCCGGGCCTCTGGTCTTGGGGGGCCTCCAAATGGCTGCAAGTACCTACCCTTGATTAAATCGTAATTAAAGCGCTTTATACGCTTTATATCAAAAACGTTAATGTATAAAGCGCTTAATCGGAGTTGGAGGCCCTGGAGACAAATAAGTACAGACAGCCTATAATATAATATAACATTTATTTATTTATTTATTGACATAATCTTACTTACGTTAAAAAATATTACGTTTACTGCCCTATGTTTCTAATGTCTAGATTCGACTTTCGACTTTAAAATACTAAGTACAGTACAGTCATCTTTATTGTACATGCGGTACTAATATTCTTTTAAATTGAACACGTCTACATCGTCTAATACTCGCGCGGGGAATCCCCTGAACAAATGACCGAAGTAGTCGATCAAAGTGTATTTTTTCAGTCTCGTAGTTCTTGTGCGCCTAAATACGACGAAATTGAGAAATACGCCCTTTCTTTTAAAATTAATTTAACTTCGTAATCATATTTAGTCATATAAAGTTACTTTAGTATTAGTAATACTGCTTTTGGTTTTTGTTGCGGAATATGAACAAAAGAGTTTTAATAGTGATCATATTGTCGTGCATTTGAAGAAACAGTAAGTACTATCCTCATATAAGTAGCTAGCTTCGCGGAGCTTACTTGTTAATATTGGGATATTTATACATACCTCTTTTTATTTTAGTGAAAAGAATTCACCCATCTGGCTCTCAAAAAAGGAAGCTAAAAAAAGCAAAGACTGAACAGGCCAAAGAGCTTGCTGGAACTTTATCGAAATACCTAATAGATAGTAAAGAAAAGAAAGATACCGTCGGCGAACAAATTCATCAAACTATTGAATCGGTCCCCAATACACAAATAAATGATGCTGACATTACAAAAACAGGTGAAACGTCTTGTGTTACTAACAAAAACTCTGCCATAACCACCAATGAAGAACCGGACGATAAAATTGATGAGACTGTTAAAATCAGAAAACAAACTGAGAAAGAGAATACTGCTTCTAATTTCTGGTTATCCAATGATGCTGCAGACTGGCTAATACCACTGCCAGATCATATTAGAAGTTTAATAGTCGAAAGAGGTAGTGAAGTATTTCAAAACAAGGATGGACCTTTTGAATCGACAGATAGACCAAGTGAAAACACTAAGGGAACACATCGTTGTTTAACTTCGTCTTGGTTTTACTCATGCTTAAACGAAACTAAATATTTAAGGAAATGGATGCTATATTCACCATCATCAAAGAAATCATACTGTTATTGCTGTCGGTTATTTGCATCTGAGGGAGACAAAAGTATTAGTAAATTTGTCTCTGGTTTTTGTCAATGGTGGAAACTAAACCCAAAGGTTTCACAACATGAATCGTCCAATGAACATTTATCAAATTTAGAAAAATGGAAATCATTAACGATGGGCTTTAAACTTAATAAAACTATTGATAAGGATAACTTGAAAATAATTAACAGAGAAACTCAGAAGTGGAGAGACATATTACATCGATTTTTAGATGTAACACTATTTTTATCCGAACAAAATCTTGCTTTTCGAGGCCATCGTGAAAAGATTTCTTCTGAAAATAGGGGAAATTTTCTAGAATTGGTACGACTGTTATCAAAATATGATCCAGTGTTGAAAGAGCATTGCCTTAAACTTGAAGCTGCCGCTGGTGGGTCAAAACGAGTTCCCAGTTATTTGTCAAAAGGTATACAAAATGATTTTATTCAATGTTTGGGTGAACATGTAAGGCGAACAATTATTGCAGATATAAAAAAGGCCCAGTATTATGGAATCCTTTTTGACAGCACCCCTGATGAAAGTAAATCAGACCAAATGAGCCAAATCATTAGATACGTTCATATAGAAAATTACATCGTGGAGGTACGGAGGTCGAATCTTTCTTGGGTTTCATTTTGATGTCTGGAAAAACTGCTGAGGATATGTCGAAAGATATTCAGGAACAGCTAAAAAAAGATGGACTAGATATTTCGTTGTGCAGGGCTCAAGGTTATGACAATGCAGCATCAATGTTAGGTATTCACGGAGGTGTGCAACGGAAAATCTGGTAGAAATTTACAATGAATTTCACAAAGAGCAGGTTTTACAAGAAATAAAAAGATACCGCAGGCACATCCGTGCTACCGATACGAGTGCAGACGTTGCATCTAGATGGACAGCCCAAGAAGTCCTACAATTCATATTTTCATGGGACTTTACTGAATCTTTACCCTGCATATCACTTAACTTAACTTAAACTTAAACTTCAGTATTTCTTAACCATTTGCATTTCAAATGCATCATGCGAGCGAAATCGATCGATCGAAACTTCGATCGAAACTAATTAAAAATTACCTTCGATCTACAATGAATCAAGAGCGACTCGTCAATCTGTCTGTGCTTTCGATTGAAAGAAAAGTTTCAAAAGAAATTGATTTCACTGCAGTAATTGACGAGTTCAGTAAAATGAAGACACGGAAACATAAAATTTAATATAAGTATAAGGTTCATGTTACCTACATATTATTGAATGAAGGCATATGGCTTTATTTTTACATACTTGCATATCGTAAAATATATTATTTCTTTATTATCTTCTTTATCCTATTGCATGTTTTTTTGAAAAATTATACTTACTTATTTTATTTTTCCAACTGTTTATTAAAGTCTAATTCAAAATCGAACGTCAATTATAAGATCTGAATCAAATAAACATAATTATGTAAAAATACTTCGGCAACATATTCGAAATTAATAAAAATATTTTTGCACTAAGAAGGGCCTCATTCAATTATGCCGCCCTGGGCCTCCAACTAGGTTAGTCCGCCACTGCCTAGAATAACACTTTTTTTTTCTCTCGAGGGAGAAACCTTCAAAAGGTAACCAACGCCATGTGAGCTACGCAAGGTTATGTGGGATTTTTACCGCACTAAAACCGGTGGCCGTCCTCAGCGCCGCAAGAGGACAATCGAATTTAGCAGATATTTGTCACACTTTATGACTTAGAAAAACACCTAGGATAATTATTACCGTGGTAGACATGACTAAGGCGGCTTAAGTCGTCTAATGTGTAATATAATTAAATTCTAAATGATTCAATATCTAAAAAAACGGTCGAATCGAAAACTTTCTCCTTTTTTAGAAATGAATAAATCGCACATACATACATATGTAATATTTATCTTGTCGTTAGAAAATTACAAAGAACACAAATTGGTGATTATTTATCAAACAACTGAGATAGATCGCAATGCAAACCGAATGTTCCAGATATTGCCAATAGAATCCTCAGTTTCTGAAGGCATAACTGTATACAGCCGACGACAAAGATTCCGCTCTGTGCAATGCAATTACTCCATTTTCCTCTGTAAATCTTTGCGTTCTGGAGCAAAGACGAAATTAAGATGCCTAAATATTTTGGCGATGAAAATTTTGCGTCCTGATAGTGTAATTGGACTTTTCCGTGAAACAACCGTGTTATATCCATGGTTAAGCAGCATGATTGAGATATGGACGGGGAGGCTGGCCGAATCTACGGCTGGCATCAGGACTGTGGAGTGTTTTGGCTGGTGTAAGTGCTCTCGGTACATGAATGTTTCGCGAAGTGTCTGTGCCGCAGTCGGAAGAGAACCAACCACCCGGTGCCACCGTTGTAGCCGCGACGAAGACACGGAGAAGGAGTGTCCAACTTGGGACAGTCAGCGTCGTGTCCTCGTCGCTGCAGTGGGGCCAGATCTCTCGCTCACGGCTGTAGTAAAAGCTATGATGGAGAGCGAGAGATCTTGGAAAGCAGTAAAATCCTTATGCGAGGAAGTCATCTCACAAAAGGAAGCTGCGGGAGAGGGAGAGAGAGAAAACCTCTGACCTCCCTATCCACAGCCGGAAAGCCGGGCGTAGGAGAAGGGTTCCTCACATCTTTCTCCTACCCCCATAGCCGAGGCATTGGTGCAGGATATGGGTGTATACAGTGCCAAAGCCTTGTGGTGGCGCGCGCGGTGTTCCCGCCCCTCAAAGACTGAAGGATGAAGAAACTCGAGCTCCATCCCAAAAAGAGATGGTTCCTGAGGAAGGCAGACGCCGCCGGGATCGCGGACGAATGCTACCAACGTACCCGCAGTCCCGGCAAAGGCCGTACAGAGGAACATCGTGGAGTTTTAGCCGGTAGGAGTCCGGCATATCCTCTCAGCTGCCTCCGCGCAGAGAGGAACCCATGAAGGAATGAAGGCGAAGTAAAGATAATTTGTTTTGTTCAATGTTGCGATCAAACCAAACGTTTTTGTCAAATACAATACAACACAAGTGTGATTTAAATAAATAATTAATTAACCTAGTTGGATTTTAGTTTATGCTATTAAAATACTTTACTCAATTATAAATATAAATATTAAACATAAAACTTTACTTAAAGTAAAAAAAAAACGAAAATAAGATTAAACTTTTGGCAACCTATATTTTTGAGACAAACGGCAGTTCGACTTAAAGATATACGTAGATTTGACGACCTTTTTTGCAAAGTACTGCAAATAAATATTCGCACAATTCTTGTGAATGCGAATATCTATAAGCATGCGAATGAGAATGCGATATGCGTTACATCACTAATAAGTAATAATAATCAATATGTAATATTACTCCCTTTCTCTCTCTCATCAACCCATTATTGGCCCACTGCTGGGCACGGGTCTTCTCTCAAAATGAGAGAGTATAGGCCATAGTCCACCGCGCTGGCCAAGTGCAAATTGATGGAATTCACACACCTCCGAGAACTTTTTTTAAGAACTCTCGGGTGTGTAGGTTTCCTCCCAATGTTTTCCTTCGCCGAAAAGCAGTCATAATTAATTTCTAATACGCACATGAATCAGTGGTGCGTGCCGGGATTTGAACGTCGGACCTCCCAATCAAGAGGGCAAGTTTCAACCATTATGCTATCACTGCTCTATATTACTCTCTCAATATTACTCTAGTTTATTTTATTTCGTTATTATTTATTATTAACCAACTAAGCTTATCGCTAAGGTCAGTTATTTGCTATTGCGCAGTCAATATCCAAATACTATTTTTTAAACAAACATAACAGATTAAATTGATACCCATGACAATGACTTTTAATACCAAAAAACTAGGTCAACAATAACAATTATAAAGATAAAGCCTAAAGCATTATATAAAATTTATTACAAACACAAGAATATTACTTAATTAAATGGATTTTTTACATTATTTCTCACGAGCAACTCGTTTCCGGTTAATAATGATTCAAAGTAATCATACGTAGATAAAAAATAATATAACGAGTATGAAATTGTCATAATAACGAAAACATACATTTCAGGCCACAAAACATACAATTTGGGCGTTACTCGCTTGCGCTGCAGGTGTAGAGTTGGGAGTTAGAAATAAATGTACCTATTTATGTGTATGAACTTATAAATTACGATAGGAAAATACGGCCACTGCGACTAGCTGCCAAAGTTCAGGGAAGAAGAAAGGTGTGCAGCAAAACGTTACCTTGCATTACATGGGGGGAGGGGGTCTAAAATCTTAAAAAAATCGCTACGTTATACTTGAACGTTCCCTGAAACCTAATAACATACAAACAATATTAAAAATAAAATAATTTGATCGTCAAATATACATACCGACATACCGAGAATGCTTGTTACATAAAAACCACGTAAAGTATTCAAATTGAGCTGTTGTTTGTATTACACTGACAGACAACGCCATCTAGCGACGACTTTGTAAGGCGAACAGAAATTACAAGATGTGATTGATTTTTTTTTAAGATTTAAGTAACAAACGAACATGAAATCCATCTGATAGTAAGGGTCAATGCCACCTATGGACATCTGTGGGCAACTTAATATAGAATATGGGTTCTATCTGACCTCAATCACACATGCGTGATACTCCCTAGGACTATGATCGTCGCCTCATATAAAAGTGTGCCGGCAACCACACCCTTTCAACGAAACGCAAGAATAGCTTCACGTTAAAAATAAGTGTTATTATTATTTGACACACTGTAAAACTCGAGGATTCAGTTGGGCCAGTAAAACTTATCTCATTTGAAATAAATAAAATAAAAAATCAGTTTCTTCACCCAAATAAATAAAAAGATAGCATCCTTCTTTCGTACGATTTTTTAATATACCATCAAATTGTGCCAAGCCTACTTTCGGTTCTTCAAACCTTTGAAATATACCTATGTTTGTCTAATGTCTGAAAATACACCTATTTCTATTTTTTTGCATTTCTCTTTTATATGAGGACTGAGTCCTCGGGAGTAGCAACACATATGTGATTGGCTTCAGATCGAACCCTTATTCTGTAAGTTTGTATTCTTGAAACTGCTTACAGCTTGCCATGGCCGGCAGTGACCATTTATCATGAGGTAGACTGCACGCTCGTTTGCTACTTTAATCTTATAAAAAAGGGACCAACTGTTTTCGCTTCACGTATTTATTATAAAGATTAGTCACCCGTCGCAACGGTCGAAATTCGACCGTAATTTAAATTAAAAAACTAAACTCCATATTATCCAAAGTAGCACCAATATTTCTCTAATAGAAATAAATTTTAATAAATTTCAAGTTATTTTGAACGCACCCGTTAAAGGTAAAAAAGAGGTTTAATAACTAAGCTACAGTTAAAAGCAATAGCGAGTATTTTGACAAAGACATCTGACATTTTTGAGGTTATGTGTTTTCATAGTAAGACATTGAATGTTCTACTTCCTTTATTATGTATATGTGTTAAAATGCAAGGTAGTGAGTGTAATGTGTTTTTAGGTGTTTTTATTTGAAAAAAATATTAGTACTGCGCAATCCTTCCCTACATTAACTATAACCATGCGTAATTTCATACTCCTCCGTCTGCGGCAAGTATCTTAAAAACGAATCACAAGTTTTTAATTCACGTATATATAGATAACACAATAATGATATCGTGTTAATTTCTCATCTAGATTAACAGCAAACAAACTCGCGCCGTGACGTGACCAGTCCACTTTCACTCAGCTCAGACTTTGTTCACTTTTGTTCACAACTAATTTTGGCAACACCGCCGTTTGAATTACTCTTGTAGTCTTGAACTTGGTAAAGACTTTTTGATTACACTACCTATTTTTCTTGGCTTTTACGTTATTGTACAGGTTTTAATTCCTCTGTGTTGTGCATTGAATTCGAATGTTATAAAATCTACACGAAGTAGTTTCTCTGGAACTTCATTGGTAATTTATAAAAATCTTTATGGTAAATGTGCTATTTAAATGTTTTCTTTTTTGTTTTTCTATGGTAAAACGATAAGACTATAAGTGAATAAGACCAAGTGTGATATGCGTTGACGCAAGTTATCCTGCACTAAATGAAATAATACATATTTTTTGTTAAAAATGTTCCAGCCATATTTCACCGCCGTCTACCCTTCTAAGTGCGGATTGGTAAACTTCACAAAGAAAATTTATGGAGAATTCTTAGTAATAGAGACTTTCTTATATTTTACTTCACGGTGGTACATAATATGAAAATACGTACCTAGAATATGATCTCACTCCCCAGTAAAATACCCCTAAGAATATCTTACCAGTTTTTAAGTAGGTAGGTAGGTATATATCTTAACAGGCTATCACTGCTTAGAGCAACTTAGAGCGTGATAGCCTAATGGTTGAAACTTGCCCTCTCGATCGGGAGGTCCGAGGTTCAAACCCAGGCATGCACCACTGATTTATGTGCATATTAGAAATTAATTATCACTGCTTTTCGGTGAAGGATAAACCTACACACCCGAGAGTTCTTTAAAAAAAAAAGTTCTCGGAGGTGTGTGAAGTCCACCAATTCGCACTTGGCCAGCGCGGTGGACTATGGCCTAAAACTCTCTCATTCCGAGAGAAGACCCATACCAGCAGTGGGACAATAATGGGTTGACGATATATCTTAAAAGTTTCGCGAAAATTCATCGCACAAGTTGGTATACGCAAGACGAATGTTTGACATGAAACTAGTAAAAGGAGCAAGAAACGTAACAAAGTGTACAAAATAAGAAATCAAAGTTTCAGCGAGTGCCTACGCCTTTGTTGCTCGAAGTCGAACGCTTATGTAAGTGCTCTCAATCCCCGTTGACCATAAACCGAACTAAGCGCGTACCTATATACAATATACATACCATCGCTTAAGTTCTAACAGCGCGTAACTCAAAAAATGCCTATTTTGAGTTAATGCAATAATGGTATCTCAAAATAATATAGGAACATGTTATATTTTCATAAAAAATATTATATTAATATATTTATTATTTGGTAGTTGTAGAATTAAAAATATACTATTTGAGACAGTTTATTTGCTCTCTTGAAAAGTTGCTCATTTTGAGATCTGCGGTGTTAGAACTTAAGCGACGATACATCGAAATGTTGTTATTGTGAGCTAGTTTACCAGGTGGCAGAACCAGTGTTGATCGACCGAGGAGGTACCACCGCCACACTTATTTCCAGCGTGAAGCATTTTATTGCGTTTCGACAGAACAGCGTGGTTGCCGGCACACTTTTATATGAGGCGACCATCTTAGTCCTCGGGAGCAGCATCGCATCTGTGATTGACTTCAGATAGAACCCATGGTCTATATGACGTTGCTTACAGATATCCATGGGCGGCAGTGACCACTTACCATCAGGTGGACGGCATGCTCGTTTGCTACTTAAATGAAATAAAAAAATATGAACACGACTTTATATGCATATTAGATAATAGATATTCTAGATACATTTAATTGTTGTGAACTATATAATCCTAATTATTGTAACTCATTACATTTTTGTGAAATTAAACTAATGGGCTTCCAGTACAACTAGTTTCTTAGTTGCTGCCGCCCATAGACACGTGTAAACGACTTTTTAAATAGTATTGGAGTTCTATCTGACGACGCTAATTAATATTATATTCCATCCATCCATCCATCAGCATTTAAAAGTCCACTGCTGGACATAGGCCTCCCCTAATCTGCACCACTCCGACCGGTCCTAAGCCATCTGAATCCAGCGGTCACCACCTGGTAGGGGGGCGGCCTGCACTTCTTTTGCCGAGACGTGGTCTCCATTCGAGGACTCTTCTACCCCATTGGTTATCTGTCCTACGAACGATGTGGGCTGCCCATTGCCACTTCAGCCTACTTATTCTGAACTTCTTAATATTATATTACTTGTTGTGAATTATGTAATTAAAATCGTAGTAACTAATAACATTTTTGTACAATGGAACTAATGCTTGCAGCACATGTTTTGTGGTAGTTGCCGTCCATAGACACGTGTAATCGACTTTTAAATAGTATCTGTGGACGCTACTTCTAGTTACTTCTAACCGGGTGCCACGAAATGTTCACTTGGCGTTCTAGGTATCAGTGTTGATCGAATTTAAGCAAATTGCTCGTTAACTTGTGTTACAAACCAACAAGTAGCTTGCCTGGGGACACTACTGTTAAACTCGTGACTACATTAGTTATAAACATCAATAAGAATCTATATAATGATTGTATTTAAATTGATCGTGCTATGTTATTATAAATATCATAAATCAATCAAATCAAAAATAGAAGTCACATCATAAATAAATGGTTATATAAATAAATATTATAAATGCATATATTTAATTTTATATAATGTAATAGATTAATAGTAATGTTTTTGTCTCTGTGACGGTTTCCTTAACGCCTGCCATTTTTAGTATAAAAGGGAGGGTATTATCGTAATATGGATCATTCTAATAATTCGCAAGTGTAAGACGTTACTCTGTCCGAATGTATTCTGAAATTGTATACGTGTAAAATCGTGACAATATAACGATGTTGTACATAATGTGTCGTTTACTTTGGCCATCCAATTCTACTTCTGTAACACTTGCTACAAAATTTTTTGGCCCTATATTATCCGACATATAGGTACGTTCTAACGCTTGCAGAAAATAAGGCACGTACTGAAAACTTCTTAGAAAGACTTAATTTCCGAGTACTTAATACAGAAAAATAAGACATATTTTGCCAAAAAACATAATTACTTAACGTTATTAAGGTTAAGTACCGATGTATTTAGCAATTAACCTAATGCATCTTAATTAGGAATTAAACAATTAACTAAGTTAGTCAAAGTGGAAACTGGGTCACAGGTATTACAATCATGAGCGTTATAGAATAAACATCTTATATGGAAACGAATTAGGTCTTGAATTATTGAAATGTATGTCCTAGTGCAGGGGTCTGCAACCTGCGACTCTTAGTTCCATACGCAAATATTAATTAATTTGTAAAAAAATATAATAACCATGCAAAGCCATTGCTCTCATTGAATTTGTTTGCTCAATTGTTTTTTATTGAAGTATAAATTAGTGTTGTATGTAGATGTTTAATTGTTTTATTTTTTTACTTCAATAATAAGCAAGTGACTATCCGATAATAGAATTAATAAAAAGGTAAGTCTTTTTCATCACAGAACTTTATTTATACAAGTTAGTTCCTTGATGACAAAATATATGGTTCTTTAAAAACTTTGAAATCAAATCTTCAACTCAAAAGGTTCCCGACCCCTGTGCTAGTGTATCATCATGGATAAGGTACAGGGCCACTGGCCAGGGCCGCTTATCTCAGTGGGGACTTAATAGGCCAAGGAATCTTATCGGGCTATAAATATGTATGCATGTGAGAGCATTGTTTGTTTTTTGCATTGTCTCTAATTTTGTTTTGTATTCTCTTTCTTTTTTTTCTTAGAAGCAAAAATAATTTCAATATGCGAAAACTGATGGTATAGTGTAAATTTATATTGTTATTAATTTACTTATCAAAACCATTGTATGTTTTCTACTTAATTGGACGTAAGCCTATGCTAGATAGAAATGTTTAGCACACCCAACACGATTGGTTGTGTTTGTATACAAACATTGTTACAATTAGATGCAGTTGCACCTGTATTTAAAACTAGCTGTAGCCGCGGCTCCGACCGCGTTTAATTCAATGTATCACAAAGTTTTACCCATTTCACCCCCTTAGGGGTTGAATTTCATAAAATCCCTTCTTAGTGAGCACTTACGCCCTTAAAAGAACCCGCGTGTAAAATTTGAAACTCCTAGCACTTGTAGTTTCTGAGATTTCGTGATGAGTGAGTGAGTGAGTGACCTTTCGCTTTTATACATATAGATATGTAAGAGTAAAGACTTTAAAAACTATTATTACGAAAAAGACCTGCAGCAGTCAATCCATTTACAACAAAACATTTGTTTGTATTTTTTACTTTGCAAAAAAACGTATGTAATGAGAATATAACAGAACATTGGAACTTACAAATCTCGAAATAGTCAAAATATTGTAGGATCACCACTGTAGGGTGTAGTGGTGTCCTACTGACTCCAGGTGGTGTAGATAAATAAAACTAGTGGTTCTTCAGAAGGTTGAGGCTTGAGAATGGAATGCTTTATTAAGGAAGGCACCCTATATTTATATTCCCGGCTACAATTTTGATCGACCAATAATGACTTAAATAATTATACAAACCAATAAAATAAAAGGAATTTTTACCAATAATTCTTAAGTAACTAAGTAAATAATATTATAAATAATGAATAAATAAAAATGTAAATAATAGATAAGGTAGTTACAAGAAATGTTAGAAAGAAATAGAAATCTAGGCCGTCTCGCTTGTGCTGCCGGCTTGCTATAAATATAGCGCGGGTTGCTAGCGCGCGCATCATCGGATCGGCGGCGGCGACGTGTGGACATCTCTCAGCGGCGGCGAGTGCTCCAAGAAAGCGGCGGCGAGTTCCGGCGATGATGCTGCGTGATGAAGATTATATGGATAATCTTGACTTGAAGCTGAAGATATTTTGCCGACGATGAAGTTGTTTCTTGTTTCGAAAACAAATTATTCAGAACGTCTTTAGATGGTTTCCTCTTCGGAAGAAATCAAAACATCATTGTAACCATAGCCGGGGTAGTTGCATAATAAATGTAATGTTGGTACTTGATGCAAGTCATTGTTACCGTAGCCGGGGGTAGTAGGAATATAAATATTGTGCAGTACTTGCACTGCCGCTACAGTACTCTCCCCCTAGCGAAAGCGTACCGGAGGCTTGACGGCTCGCCCATATCTTGTAGTCTTCAAGATAGATTTTCTTTGACTTGATGTAGGTGTTGATGGGCTGTCTTGCTTCCTCTCTGGTGGGTGACATGATGGTACCGGTAGGTCTTCCGAAGTATCCTCATTGATGGTATAAGCAGGCTTGAGTCGGTCGATTGAGATAACGGATGATCTGTGACCGGGTAATTCCAACTTGAAAGTCTTGCTATCTCGCTCTAAGACTTTATACGGTCCGTCGTATGTAGGTTGGAATGGTTTCCTTACACCGTCGTTGCGAATAAAAACTTCTTTGCAGTTACGTAGGTCTTGATGGATGAATATCGGCTTCTTATTTCTGTGCGAAGTTATTTGATGCGATACATTGCGAATCGATTCTTGAAGTCGATTGACGTAATCGGTGTCCATCTCTTGGTTGTTTATTGATGTTGAAGTGAAGAAATCGCATGGTAGACGTAAGCTGCATCCGTATGTGAGTTGTGCGGCGCTAATACCAGTATCTGTGCGAGGTGCTGCTCGTAGACCCATTAATACTGTAGGTAACTCATCAATCCACGTTGTATGTTCAGATAGACGAGTTTTTATAGAATTTTTGAGCGATCTGTGCATCCTCTCTAAGATTCCATTGCAAGATGGATGAAACGGCGTTGTCCTAGTCTTCTCAATACCCATTGTTTGAAGTAATTTTTTGAAGAGATTGCTTTCGAAGTTTCTTCCTTGATCGGTTGTAATTATCTTTGGTGAACCGAATCGAGTAATCCAATTTTCGTAGACAATTCTCGAAACAGATTCTGCTGAAGTGTCATCTGTAGGTATTGCTTCAGGCCATCTCGTTGTTCTATCGATCATCGTAACGAGGTATCGATATCCTTGAGGTGAAGTAGGTAGTGGTCCGACGATATCGATGTGTAGATGTTCGAATCGATCCGATGGTGGAAATGAAGATGGGCTGCTTGATGTATGTCTTTGTACTTTGCATGTTTGACATTGTAGACATTGCTTCGTCCAGTTTCCGACATCAACTTGCATTGAAGGCCAAAAGAATCTTTCTGTAATGAGCTTCTTTGTTGTTCTGACGCCTGGGTGGCTAATGTTGTGAAGAGCGTTGAATGCTTCACGACGACATTCTTCAGGTAGATATGGACGCATAGTAGATGTTGAAGCTTCACAGTAGATAGGTAGATGTGACATCGGTAAAATAACTTGCTTGATAGATAAGTTATTTTGATTCGATAGTTGCTTGATCGTATCTCTATCTCTGTCTTGCGCTTCTGCTATCTTGCAATAGTCGATTGTCGTTGGACATGATACACTGTCGATCTGTGTGCGACTGAGTGCGTCGGCGACTAAGTTGTCTTTCCCACTGACGTGACGAATATCAGTTGTGAATTCACTGATGAAAATTAGTTGTCTTGCACGACGTGGTGTTTCCGATGTTGAAGGTTTCTTCTGAAGTACATAAGTCAATGGCTTGTGGTCGGTGAAAACTATCAGGTTTCTTCCCTCGAAAGTTTTTCTGAAGTGCTTAATAGCCATGTAGATAGCAAGTAGCTCTCGGTCGAATGTACTGTAGTTGCGTTGTGCATCGGAGAATTTCTTTGAAAAATAGCCAAGTGGTTGCCATTTTCCATTAATGTGTTGTTGAAGTACGGCTCCCGCTGAGTTATCAGATGCGTCGCTGAAGATAGCAAGTGTTGCTTCATGTGATGGGTGAGCAAGTAAAGCTGCATTTTGAATCGCGACTTTACAAGCTTCGAATGCCTTCGTGGCGTCATCGTTCCATTCGATTATAGTTCTATCTCTTTTCTTTGTATTATGAAGGTAGGCGTGAAGCGGTGCTTGTATTTCGGATGCATTCGGAATCTGTTCTCTATAGAAATTTAACATTCCAAGAAATCTTCTGAGTTCTTCAATTGTTTGTGGTTTGGCGTAATCGACAATTGCTCGGACTTTTTCTGCAGGCGGTTTGATTCCTTCCTTACTAACGGTGAAACCAAGAAATTGAACTTCTTGTTGTCCAAATATGCATTTTGACGGGTTGATAGTAATGCCATTTTCTTCTAGTCGATGTAGAATAATACGTAGATGCTTCTTATGAGTTTCTTCATCTGGGCTTGCAACTAGAAGATCGTCGATGAATGCGAATACGAAATCGAGTCCTTGAAGTACTTCGTGTATGAATCTTTGGAAGGTTTGACCGGCGTTCTTCAATCCAGGTGTCATTCGTGGAAATTCAAATAACCCCATAGGTGTGATTATTGCAGTCTTGTCTATGTCTTCATCGCGTACTTTAATTTGTTGGTAGGCTCTGTTGAGATCGATTGTGGAGAATATCGTCTTGTCCGACAGATGATGAGTGAAGTCCTTGACTCGCGGTATTGGGTAGCGGTCAGGAGTTGTAACAGAGTTGAGTCTTCTGTAGTCTCCACAAACTCGTAGTTCGCCATTCTTCTTGGGTACGACGTGAAGTGGTGATGACCAAGGGCTTTTGCTTGGGCGGCATAATCCTTGTTCTATCATGTTCTCGAATTCCCTTCGGACTTGCTCGTAGCGGTGTGGTGCGATTGGACGTGCGCGACAATGAAGTGGTGGGCCGGTTGTTTCAATGAAGTGTTCCACGTTGTGCTTCGGTGTGAGCTTCATTGAAGTTAATCTTGTTATTCCGGGAAATTCAGCTAGTAGCTTATGATATGGCTGTTCGACGTCTATACTTCTTATAGTAGGAAGGTTTGTTGCTTGCACGAACGAGTTACACGACAGATTGGTCTTCCCATCGATGATCTTGCGATTCTTAATGTCGACAACTAGTTGGTGATGCGTTAGAAAATCAGCACCGATTATAGGTTTACTGACTTTCGCGATGATAAACTTCCATTTGAATGGTCGACGTAGATTTATGAATCAAGTTCCATTGTCTTCTCTCCGTATGTTGGAATTTCTGTATTGTTTGCGGCATAGAGTTTGAATTCCAGTGGCTTCATCTTCTGTTGCGGCGGAATAACTGAGATATTCGCTCCAGTGTCGATCAAAAAATTGAGGTTGCTTCGCTTGTCGGTCACAAATAGACGGTAGGATTTTTCCGTGACGCCAGATCCCGTCGCATCGAGCGTGGAAGTTAGTTTTCCGACTTCGTCTTCATGTTTTCAGTTTTGAATGAGCATGGAGATGTGCATTTTCTTGCTTCATGACCGAAACGACGATGGTAGTAGCAGTAAAGAGAATTTCTTGAGCTTGAACGACTTCGACTTGTAGAACGGCTGCGACGATAGGGTGGTCTTCTGTGATGGTGATTTTGCGTGTTGTACTGATTAAACGTGGTTTCCTGCGATGCTTTCAGCGCGGCAACTTCTAACGATAACCGCCTAATTTCTTCGACAAGAAACTGGGTATCGTTGGTCTTGGGTGAAGTGCCTTGAACCATCGATACTTGTGAGCAGTTGCTGTTCTCCATCATCTGGTCTGCTAGAAGTGCGAGCTCATCGAGTTTCGTCTGCGTGCTAAATGTTTCGCTCACTACCAGGACTGAACGGACGTGCGGGGGTAAGTGGCTTGTCCACATCAATCGAAGAGTTGAATCTGGGACTTTATCTCTTGCCAATGTACGCATTCTGCGTAGTAGTTGTGATGGTTTCTGGTCTCCTAGTTCTATTTCTGACAGCAGTTTCTGAAGCTGGCGACTATCTGATTCTTCAAAGACAGAAATAAGACGATTCTTCAACACGTTGTATTGATCGGTATTCGGTGGATTGTACAACAAGTCGGCGATCTGTTCGATATCTTGCTTCTCAAGTTGCGCGATGACCATCTGAGCTAGTTGTGCTTGGCTTTTCTTCAAACCGTCCGTGGCTGCTTCAAAACTGACAAACCATAGTCTAGGTTTATCTCTCCAAAACGGCGGGATTCTCAACGACAGAGAAATACCGGCGACTTCGTGTTCTTTAGGTAACGTTGTCGGCAACGCTTCTTTTTTCTTTAAGGCTTCCTCCATAGTGTCGGCAATAGGTTACACTGATTACTTGCAGGGATTGATCTTCAAAATTCTTCAGAGCTTCCTCGCTGGATTGCTGAAGAGCTTCCTCGCTGGATTGTTGCAGAGCTTCCTCGCTGGATTGTTGCAGAGCTTCCTCGGTGTTCAAGAATGGGGTTGTAGGTATCCCTCGGTGTTCCAGCTCGGGGTCACCACTGTAGGATCACCACTGTAGGGTGTAGTGGTGTCCTACTGACTCCAGGTGGTGTAGATAAATAAAACTAGTGGTTCTTCAGAAGGTTGAGGCTTGAGAATGGAATGCTTTATTAAGGAAGGCACCCTATATTTATATTCCCGGCTACAATTTTGATCGACCAATAATGACTTAAATAATTATACAAACCAATAAAATAAAAGGAATTTTTACCAATAATTCTTAAGTAACTAAGTAAATAATATTATAAATAATGAATAAATAAAAATGTAAATAATAGATAAGGTAGTTACAAGAAATGTTAGAAAGAAATAGAAATCTAGGCCGTCTCGCTTGTGCTGCCGGCTTGCTATAAATATAGCGCGGGTTGCTAGCGCGCGCATCATCGGATCGGCGGCGGCGACGTGTGGACATCTCTCAGCGGCGGCGAGTGCTCCAAGAAAGCGGCGGCGAGTTCCGGCGATGATGCTGCGTGATGAAGATTATATGGATAATCTTGACTTGAAGCTGAAGATATTTTGCCGACGATGAAGTTGTTTCTTGTTTCGAAAACAAATTATTCAGAACGTCTTTAGATGGTTTCCTCTTCGGAAGAAATCAAAACATCATTGTAACCATAGCCGGGGTAGTTGCATAATAAATGTAATGTTGGTACTTGATGCAAGTCATTGTTACCGTAGCCGGGGGTAGTAGGAATATAAATATTGTGCAGTACTTGCACTGCCGCTACAATATCTTTTACAATGATAGTACTTCACTAAATAAGCCTTGAAATGAATTTTACTGAGAGGCTCCGACAACCTTTACGACAGTCATAAAGTGAAATACAAAAACTACATTTAGTTTCAATAAACGACTAAGTAGGAAATAATAATTTCTCCAATAGTCAACTAATATAAAAATATGATCATAAAATGAAATAAAACTACATTTAATTTCAATAAACGACTTCTTAGGAAATAATAATTCCTCAGATCGTCAACTACGTAATACTAAAATATGTATAGTCATATTACGTTACATAAGCAATAAGTTTTGCAATAAACTTGTGGCAAACCAGTTTGAATTAGTTCAACACAATACAAATAACAATTTAAACGTTAATAAAAATATGAATAAAATAGTATAATATAACAAAGTCATCTTACATCACGAAAGTCACATAAATAGAGGCATAAAAATAAATAAGCACATATTGCTCGAATAGTTTCACGATAAGGAGGAAAATAAAAACCAAATGTATGGATGTATGGATATTACCTATTTTATAAGTGGTTTAAGAGCGCTTTCACATTAGGTCGCAAGTAGCGCGGCTGCAGCGTGTCTGCCGCGCGACTGCAGATAATGCTTTCTTTTTACGATTATATCCGCGGGATTTTTTTTGATTAGGGTAGCAGGTTGTTCTTTTAATGGAAATAATACTTAATAAAAAATAATAAATACTGAATAATTATTTCAATAATAAGAAAGCATCCGTTGCAGTAGCACGTCTGACGCGCTGCGGCCTAATGTGAAAGTGCTCTAACACCTACTCCCTATCCAACACTTGCGATATTTTATTTCCTATTGCGAAAAGCCAAATATTTGTTTCGAAATCAGATCTACTTTGAAAGATTGTTGCTAAAATTATACTCCATTTCGTAAATATTATATTGTTAACTCTTTTTTGTGTTAGGTTAGGAATCACGATGTTTATGATAACATTTCGAAATCAACGAATCAAAGTTCAACTCTCAGTAGGTGATTTAAAATTATTTACCGTAGTTATTATATAAAACCGGTTCTCCAAAGAGCGAATGATCAACGTGACTAAATGACTATCAAAAATAATATCACAAAAATGGAAATCCTAAAAATACATACTTAAGTAGGTAACGCTTAAATTAGACATGATACATTTAAATAAATTGTTACGTTTGTATTGGTGTTTCAAATCCGTAAATATATAGAATTTCGTACATAAACGATCGATAATTAGATACCTAATAAAATAATTAATACTTCAAATGTAGCATACTTCGGTTGCATTTAGATATGTAGTGTAAATATCTACTTGGGTAATTTGGGATATTAACGTAGTGTTCATATTTATCTACTCGTAATCATGTTACCTAGGTGTAAATATTTGGCGCAAAAGAATGCACCACCTTCATCACAAATTATAAAACACAGCACCCTCCGTTGTTTTTTTTTGTTTTTTATTTGAATGAAGTAGCAAACGAGTGTGTAGTTCACCTGATGGTAAGTGGTCACTGTCGCCCATGGACATCTGTAAGCAACTTCATATAGGAACACTTTTATATGAGGCGACTATCATAGCCCTCGGGAGTAGCAACGCATCTGTGATTGACTTCAGATAGAACCCGTGTTCTATTTGAAGTCAATCACAGATGTCCATGGGCTTCAGTGATCGCTTACCATGGACTGCATGCTCGTTTACTACTTCAGATAAAAAAATCTGTCATGGGATAAGTACTTTTACTTTTCCATCACACTTAAATGACCATAAATAAAGTTAAATCAACTTTTTGGCATCTTCAGATACTTTAGTAGCAAGCCAAAACTCCATTACAAGTAGGTACATTATTTATTACTGTTCGTAATGCTTTCTCCTTTAACTCCTAAGATTGTTTGGAAATCAGTTGTTAGCGATAAGGCAGCAGATAAGATATATGAGCATTCGTTCTTATCTTGTTTAATTTATCTACATACCACCTATTATAGACTAGCTAAACTACCTAAGTAATCTATGTCTAAATAGGCAAAGGCGAAACATATACATAAGAGAAAAAAGGTATTTGTTACCTACAAATACCTTTTTTCTCTTCTGTTTATTGTTTTATTCATATTATTGTTCTCGTGAAGAAAACCGTAAATAATAAAAGAAAAAGAATAATAATGAATATCACGGTAGGAAGATTATCCTATTCCGTAAATCTACAGCAGATATAATGAAAAGAAGAGTAGTGGTCGATAAGAGATATATTGTATCATCCACGCGGTCGAAGTAAAACTTGTTTTTTTATTGATACTTTTATTTCTGACAATTATATTAATTTACTTCAAAAAAGTAATAATGAGTATGGTTCGGAGAGTACAATCGCCACCCCTATTTTAGCGTGAAGCAGTTTTTGCGGAAACGCAAGCAAGTCCACCTTTTCGGTGGAAGGGTGTAGTTGCCAACTCACTTTCAACTGAGGCGATCGGCTTAAATTATTTAATTAACGGGTTATAGCAAAAAGTGACCAACGGACTGATTTGAAGTAGCAAACGAACATGCAGTCCTCCTGATGGTAAGTGGTCACTGCTGCCCATGGACTTCTGTAAACAACTTGATATTGAACACGAAGTTCTATCTAAAGTCAATTACAGATGCGTTGCAACTGAAGAGGACTATGATAGTCGCCTCATATAAAAGTGTGCCGGCAACCACACCCTTCTATCGAAACGCAAGAACTGCTTTACGCTAGAAATAGGTGTGGCGGTGGTACTTCCCCGGTCGAACTACACTGGGTCTACCACATACAAAAATAATGCTCAATGGCCCCTCACTTCAATTTAAATAAAGTGCGTTCATATCTAAATAATTACATCAAACCATTTAAAACGTTCAAACCATATTATTGTTTAATAACGTAACATTCGAAGTATGTCCGTTAACGATAACTTAACGTCACAGATATGCAATTAGTTATTTCTCAAGCAATATGACATTGCGACACCAACCGAGATAAGGACACGATAAGGCATATAAGTATGTATATTTAGACAGGAAATTTATTATTTATCAACTACAATTTAATGTATTAGTAACAGAATGCTAGATGATTTGGAGAATTTTATATTAAGTACCTATATTAAATTAAAATATGGTTCATGGCAAATAAAGTATGTATTGTTATAATCATAAGAATTTGTAAAAACGTGTATAAATGTATGGCTATGTTTGGCAAAGGGAATTCTCCCGCCATAGGCTAAGGATTATGCCTGGGAGGAGACCGTGCTCCGAAAGACTGTTCGGAACTTGTATTTTACAGAATGTTGGAAAAACTTTGATAGCGTGATTCAAAATACTAATGGCGCCATCTATTGATGAGTTGCGGGAGGTTGCCATATATATATGGATAAATTTTTTTCTTAAAATATTTTAATACAAAAAGTCAGGAGTATCAACGGCCGTATTTTTTGTATATCACATAGTACTTGACGATAGTTCTTTTAAGAGATATTTATGCGGACAGTTTTTTTTTATTATTTCACTGAAGTAGCAAACGAGCATGCAGTCCACCTGATGGTAAGTGTCGCTGCCGGATATACTACTGGATATCTGTAATCAACTTCATACAGAACATGGGTTCCATCTGAAGTCAATCACAGATGTGTTGTTACTCCCGAGGACTAAGATGGTCGCCTCATATAAAAGTGTACCGGCAACCACACCCTTCCATCGAAACGCAAAAAACGCTTCACGCTAGAAATAGGTGTGGCGGTGGTACCTCCCCGGTCGAACTACACTGGTTCTACCACCTGTAAACCTGGTTTGTTGTAAGTCATACACTCTTACAATTAATTCAAAATAGACTCAGTATCGTTAACCAGATACCAACCACGTCACTTCACCGCTGTGAGATAAACCATTGTAGAGCTAAGGTCTGGGTAGAACCCACTATAGTCCCACTGCTGGGCACGGGTCTTCTCTCAGAATGAGTATTTTAGACCATAGTCCACCGCGCTGGCCAAGTGCGAATTGGTGGACTTCACACACCTCCGAGAACTTTTTTTTAAAGAACTCTCGGGTGTGTAGGTTTCCTCACGATGTTTTCCTTCACCGAAAATCAGTGATGATTAATTTCTAATACGCATTTAAATCAGTGGCGCGTGCCTGGGTTAGAACCTCGGACCTCCCGATTGAGAGTTTCAACCATTAGGCTAAGGTCTACCCACCTTTAGAAACCTCAATAAATCATTTCTTATTTGAAATCCACGTAATTATTTAAGCTAGTACATTAAAGCAGGCAACGAATAGCGTGTCTCGATAACGACGCTGTCGACGACGGCCATTATCGGTTACCAATAGAAATTGTATTTTCCGCCAGCTTGTTTACTAAGCACCTCACGCCATAAAATTTATAATTATATATCCAAAATTTTAACGCTAATGTTTTACGCACATACATTAGAAATCTCAAATCCCATTTGAACTGGAATAAAAAGAGCACCTATACCACTGTCCACTGCGCCGCTTCCCTTTGCATCTTAATCTTCTAAATACGTGAAGCAAACATTTGTGACTCGTTTTTAAAATACTTGCCGCAGCCGGAGGAGTATGAAATTACGCTATTTTTTGCTATTTTTTTTCCATTAATGCATAAAACATACATAAAACTAAACTAAACTTAAAAAACCCATTACACTCACTACCTTGCATTTAACACATACACATAGGTACATAATAAACGAAATAGAACATTCAATGTCTTACTATGAAAACACTAATAAACCTCTTTTTCCCTTTAACGGGTGCGTTCAAAGTAACTGGAAAACTATTACAATTTACTTAAATTAGAGAAATATTGGTGCTACTCTGGATAATATGAAGTTTAGTTTTTTAATTTTTAAATTCGACCGATGCGACGGGTGAAGCTAGTTTATCTTAAAACAACATAGGTATTTGTGTTGTCTTTTTATTATGTCCAGAAAACAGGTATGAGAATACATAATAAGTATTAAGCAATTTTAGATTGACAGCTAATAATACTTGATGCACCGTGTGCTCATTTGAATAAAATGATTTTATCGCTGTCAGTGGCGAGAAGTGTGTCCTACCTCACTTTTAATTGTTTTCTTATACATGCAAACATGCAGTCCATCTGATGATAAGTGGTCACTGCCTTCCAAGGACATCTGTAACCAACTTCATATAGAACAAGCGTTCTGGCACGACCGCAGTGGATGTTGAAGTTAAATATACCTAAATATGCTGCAACCCATCTAATAAATTTTGTTTCTTAGTCGTCCCCTATGAAATCCACAGAAAGAGAGTGTATGATGCTGTTTAAGAGCTACACCAAACAACACAACCTTACAAAATTTAGCCTCCATTGACTCTCATTACCAGCGCTACTGATAACAGAATCAATACAGGACACAATAAGTTATTAAAACAAGATGACGTACGAGATTACTAATAAATGTAGGTCCAAACGGCGAACGTAACATAGTTATGTAACGGAAACAACGCGTATTGGATTACATGTAACCGATAAAGATTGCGCTTAGTTGTTTTATGCAGCTAACGAGCGTTCAGGCCACCTTATGTTAAGTGTTTTCTATCCATGTTGATGGGTACTCCTTATATTTTCGTCGCCCATCGCCTTATTTTATTAAAAAAATATATGGCAAGGTCTTGGGTACTCCAAGTAACCATCTTATTCGTTAACAGTGGTACCTAAAGACGTCCTCCCTGTAGTTCCGGGATCAGAATAGGGCTACGGTATCCCCTGCCTGTCGTAAAAGGCGACTAGAAGGGGCTTCCGGGCTTGCGGGCAGCTAGAGTGGGAGCTTGAACCGTCCAGCCAGGCGATCCCGGGAAGGACGGCGGTATGTGTGATACGATACCGTCGTAAAGACTAGACGGAGAGGCGGGCCCAGCCGCCCCTGGACCTCGAGGAGCCCGATGAGGCAACGCGCTCAGAGGATTCCGGTTGCGTTCGTTTGGAGCTCCTGGACTCAAAAAAAATTTTCCTACTTACTGTATTTTACAAAAATCTTAAGTACTTTCTCCTATGAGCACAAAACGAGGCATCCAATAATACTACTTTAAAATATGTGCTACAAATAATTCACAATTAACTTAAATTTAGTTAAATCGATACTATATTGGCACACGACGTTACAGATAACAAAATATGAGTCCATTGACGAACGTGTCAAAAACAATAACTTTTATCGCATTTTAAGACGAGAGTTGGTTTACGAAGTTGCAGAGTCAGAATTATTTTAAGTAGTTCATGAATAAATATTTACTTTATATTTAAGATTACAATTTAATAATATTTTGTATACTATATACCTAACAATAAAGACAATTCTGGTACGCTCACTTCTGAAAGTCTGCAATATTTTTGTTTACAACCCGATAGTGTTTTGCGTAAATGTGATATATTCATATGACAAGGTGGTAGAACCATTGTAGTTCGACCGGGAAAGTACCACCGCCACACATATTTCTAGCGTGAAGCACTTGTTGCGCTTCGATAGAAGGGTGTGGTTACCGGCCCACTTTCACATCTCGCATCATCATCACGCATCTGTGATTTACTTCATGGAACCCATGTCCTGTATGAAGTTGATTACAGATGTCCATGGGCGGCAGGGACCATTTACCATCAGGTGAACTGCATGGTTTGCTAAAACCATGCAGTCCACCTGATGGTGGACTGTAAATCCGCATAAAATATCAATATTCCATAAAATATCAATATTTGTGATTCCATACGGCGAGGTTTTTAAATATTTTAATAGCGCGTTTCACACGCATCTTATTCGCTACTAACGCTTAATATTTTCGGGCGCAACGTCATATAAAGTGCTGGAAGACGCGACAGCAATGCGACTGTTATTTCAATTGTTTCGAAAAAATTGAAACTTAATCGCTGCAAGAAATCGACATGTCTAGCCGAGTTAAATAATGCACATGGAGGAATATACTGGTTATAGGTAGTATCTAATATTTTTTACAAGAAATAGTTTGCAATTCATAGAAACGAAACCTATTCGCAACATGCCACAGAAATTCAAGTTTAATGTAAGATTGGTCAGAAACAGACTTCCAATATGGAGATAAATGGAATTATCCGATATATCAGGAAGATACTAATTACATCTCTTAATTAGTGCATGAAGACCGCATTCTTTACCGGAAATTTACTCGAAAACCCTAAAAAGGGACAGCCTTCCGAGGCCCGTTGGTAACCCTACATGTAGTCCCAACACCTATACACGTGAACGCAAGCAATAATTTCTCGTTTAAATTGGTGGCAATCTCTTTGATCATGTTTTCTTTAATATTTGCGTTGATTAACACCTCATTACACTGACACCGGGACACGTCTCTGTAACGTTGACATATTTAGGGCCGGCGCACATATGACGGAGCGCAGCGGAGCGCAGCGCAGCGCAGCGCAGCGCATGCCCGCGAAATTTTCTTAACGAATCACACACTAGCCGAAATTCGCGCTAATTACTGGGAGAATGCGCGCGGATGCGCGCGCGGTCGCGCTCCCGCGCTATCTTTCGCGTGTGGTCGCTTTCATGCTCCTCAGAAATAAATTGCTGTTATTTAATTTTGGATATTATTTCTAAAGGGACAATGACGATAATAGTTTGACAGCAAAAAATGCGCTGCGCTGCGCTCCGTCATATGAGTGCCGGCCCTTACGGTAACCTGCTTAAAAATAAAAGTACGTATACTTCACTACATAGTATAAAATAAAGTCGCTTCTCGCTGTCTGACCCTATGTATGCTTACATCTTTAAAAATATGCTACGGAATTCAATATTTCTTTTATAATAGATAGAGTAATCCAAGAGTGATGTTTTTGTGTATGATATGTGTATAATATAGTGGAGAAACTGATAACTCCAGATGTTTAGGCGGAACGAAGTTCGCCGGGTCAATAGTTTAAATAGTTTAATATAAAATAGATGTAAAAATGAAATTTATGCACTTTATCAATGTTTACATTTTTAGGGTGCCGTACCCAAAGTATAAAAACGGAACCCTATTACTAAGGCTCCGCTGTTCGACAGTCTGTCACCAGGCTGTATCTCATAAACCGTGAAAGGTAGACAGTTCACAATTTTCACAGATCATACATCTCTGTTGCCGCTAAAAACAACAACAAATATTAAAAACAAAATAAAACAATGTTTAAAGTGTTTCTTTGTCGTTTCTTATTGATAATGGTACGGAACCCTCAGTGCGCGAGTCCAACTCGCTCTTAGCCGCCTTGCAATTAGAATAATGTGATCTATAATGTAAGAAATTATGCAGGAACTACTGTATATAATTAAACAGATTCTACATTGTTGTTTTAATGTTTAGAAAAAGGTTATTACAATAATAATGATGTATTTGTCTACCCATCGGTCCTCTAAGTGCACTGCTGGTCATAAGCTTCCACTAATGAAATGGTCTAACCTCATAAAAGATGGCAATTTCTCAGCTCTTGTTAATTTACCCTTTGTTAATTTAAATTGCACTAAATCAAAATACAAGTAACAAGATTTCTAACATGTCTTAATCATGCAAATATCAATCAACTTACTTATATCATGAAAAATATTAAATCAATTTTGACAGCCTTTCATACGACCAAATAACTTTTAGAAGAACCAATTTCTAAACACTCTGTACCTTACACTTACCTGTAAAGCGCCTATGCTTTTATACAATAAAAATATTCAGAAAGTGTTTATAAAAATTGAAAAATCTTGCGTCTCCTTCTAAAAAGCTTTTTTAATCAGGTCATTTTAAACCAGTTGCGATGAAATATCAACAGTAATAATTATAATAATGGTCATGCTTAATATCACGGTTAATACATATCGGGTTATATCTTTAACAAAAACCATTCGTCCGATAACGAGTTACGTGCACCAGAATACTCAACTTGTTAACCAGTTTCGAACGAGTTACCCACGATCGGTCGACACTCGCCCAAGAGATCTTTATTGTGCGAACCGTTAAGGAAGCATATCGGCCCTTGACACACTCCACCTGGGTCAAGGTGGACCACCGAAATGCCCCTAATAAGGACTACGGTATGATCTTAAAAGCTATGACGTCATTATTGCCCTAAATACTTTAAGTGTTACTGATCATAATTGCATAACATCAAACAAACATTTAAATGCATGTAAGGATGACTGGAGAGCAGTGATAGCCTAATGGTTGAAACTTGCCCTGTCAATCGGGAGGTCCGAGGTTCAAACCAGGCACACAACACTGATTTATGTGCGTATTAGAAAATAATTATCACTGCTTTTCGGCGACGGAAAACATCGTGAGGAAAAATACACACTCGAGAGTTCTTTAAAAAAAAAGTTCTCGGAGGTGAGTGAAGTCCACCAATTCGCACTTGGCCAGCGCGGTGGGCTGTGGCCTAAACTCTCTTATTCTGAGAGAAGCCCAGCCCGTGCCCAGCAGTGGGACAATAATGGGTTGTACCCCAAGGATGACTGGACTGTCTGAAAGACATTGGAATTGTATGATTAAATAACGCCGTAATTCCAAGGGAGCTATAAAAATACCTTGACGCTACTGGTGCGATAGGTAGTATCGCAGTTCACCAACTATATTTCCATGAAAACGTTAATTGATACATAAAAGAAAGATATTATTATAATTGAAAATAATTTGTAATATTTCTTGATTAGCTAGGAAATTACCCCACATTTGCTTTTTTCAAATTTTTGTTATCTCCCTTGCTACTGCCGATTGTCGTCAAGGTTCTAAAAGTTGTACAACTTTGAAACTATCACAAGAAATTCTGAATGGAAACTAGGTATAAAAACTTAATGTCATAATAATTTTCATGGATGCCGTTTGTGGCGATATTATAACACTTGTTTTGAAATAATAAATTACCATAACTTGTATTCCAGACAAGGAAGTAAACAACGACTGATAAATAAAACATAAGATCAATGAGGACGAAAGATCAACAATAAACAAATCACATAACTGTATAAGTTTTAAAGGACATGCAAAGATATCTTAGGCTTTGTTCACAGTAGGCAAACTGTTAGCGGCGTACTGAATTTGCGACGTATTGGTTTACGCCCTTCTCTATATTTGGAGTATCCAAATTTTGCTAGTGTGCGCTCACTGCACGTTGTAAATTGCATAACCGGGTCTGGCAATTATCAAACAATGCCAAAATTACTTAGATATCATATTTATTAGGAGTAATTATTATAATTTAATTTATTCAAAAGTGAGTGAGTTCAAAAAACATGAATAAGCGGTTAGTCGCGGGCGCGGCTAACCGCTTTTCCAGTTTAATATGAAACAGCCCAAAATTTCAATCGCAGCGGCTTAAAATTTTGGGGCGGTTTTATATTAAACTGGAAAAGAGGCTAACCGCGCGGTTAATCGCTAGTGCGTAAGAGGGCTTACTCATGTTTTGGCAAAATCGTGCTTCGTTCGTAAGTATATCTATTTGCCTATATTACTATTGCCACGGCTTCACCCACTTCGGTCACGTCTACCACGGCAATAAGCATCCTATGTGTTAATCAAGGTCGTAAATAATGAGTGTACCAAATTTCAGCGAAAACAGACTAGGTATTACTTTTTGCGTGAAAAAGTAAAAAACACACATACACTCGCACAAACTTTCGCACTTATAGTATTAAATAAGATATACATTATTTAGCTACGCTTTGTTGTAAGCGTTATAATGAATAGAATTAAATTCTTTGTGACCTCAGAATCGAAACTAATGGTAACAATACAGTTCGTTCAAAGTTATATCAATCGAGTCAATAAACAGACCTAACAATTGTTTCAACTTTTGAATAAATTAAATCTATAATAATTTTTAATCTTAAAAATATGATATATACTTTTGGCATTCTTTAATAATTGCCAGATCCGATTACATTCTGACCTATGGGAAGCAATCTTTTATAACGGCGTCGCGACGCAGACAGTGCACAACGAATCTAAATTGATCATAATGGAATAGACAGGCGCAGTTTAGTCGCAAGCTCTCAAAAAACTGGTGACAAAGGTCAAGGTACACTTTGGAAAGGAAACACCCAGCGGGTATTATGGGATAAGTCGGAAGAAACCGCAAAACTGTCCGTGAGCTTCTGCACTGAAACGTGTGTAACGTTAAATGTCCCTTGACTTCGGTTAATTTTATTTATGGTAAACATAATTCATTTTTAGTATTAAGTACAGGCAGTTTTACTAAAGGAGTTTAGTTATTTGAGGTCCAAATGCATAAGTATATTTCTTTCGATACTGTTAGTATGAAATGATGCGAGTATTTATTGTGTGGTGATTAAAGTAGATTTTTTGTAATTTTTTTTTTGTCTTTTTGCAAGATCATCAACCCAACAGTGAGACTGCATGTGGGCTAAACATGTTCTACAAATGTAATAACATCAATAATTCAACTATACACATTTGCATAGTTGTACTCAAAAAATAACTTGATTGCTTACTTGACTTTAACACACCCAGGTGTGGTCTAAATTTATTTTATTACTGTCATATTGTATGTATATTGATGACGCATACCTAGGACCACTGGTTACCGTGTATTGAACTGTTTGTTAAATAAACCTAAGCATCTACTACACCTCGAAACCTGCAACCAGTTTATAATACCCCAATGAATGAGTTTCACTAGAACCTGATCATATGTTATACCCCCGACGACTAAATGATATTCGCATATATATATGAGTTAGAGTGCCTTAGTCTATACATCCATCTATCCATCCATAAGCCTTTCGAATTCCACTGTTGGACATATGTGTTCCTTAATGGAGATTTTTGGCAATAGTTCTCGCGCCTGGTTTGCATGCGTGTGACCGCAGTTTTAATATTACAGAGAATCGTATCGCCCATCTCCTGCTTTTAATTTCATTGTTCGTGCTATTTAAAATTGAAATTACATAGTACACATATATAGTACTTAGTAATTCTTTGCACATGAAATTAATTATCACTGCTTTGCGGTGAAAACATCGTAAGGAAACCTACACACCCAAGAGTTCTTGAAAAAAATGTTCTCGGAGGTGTGTGAAGTCCACCAATTCGCACTTGGCCAGCGCGGTGGACTATGGCCTAAAACTCTCTCATTCTGAGAGAAGACCCGTGCCCATCAATGGGACAATAATGGGTTGTACCCCTCCCCCCACTTCAAATTTATACACAGTAGCATGGCTATTTATTAAAAGCAAAAAAGGACAAAAAATTATACTTTGTCTTAAAATGCAACACATACAAATCTTAATTACCTACTTTTAAATATTAATAAGAGCCTCGTTAACACTTAATGTGATATGTAACAAGATTTTTTGTATCGACCCTTAATGAAGATTTCCCACGACCCGTGAATCTTGTCGAAGTGATATGGTTATCTTAAATGTATGATTGCCTCTGATAAACTTCCATATCGAACATTTTATCTCACAGTAAGATAATTATATGAATCCGTGCTATCAACTTAATGAAAAGTAAAAAAACTTAACATTTTAATTATTAATCCATCTATTTTCGGTTATCCTTTTTAAGTTTTAAGTTATACGGGCTTTTGCCACTAGTAAACTCGCCTGACTCACGTGATTTTGACTGCAATAAATATTACACAGTTACCAATCTTCTACATTGTATCCCTTAGTCGCCTCCTGCGAAATCCATCGGAAGAAAATGATACTGAACACCGATACTTATATTACTTTTTTTTCGTGGGGAAATCCCTCATGGGTTCCTCTCTGCGCGGGGGCAGCTGAGAGGATATACCGGACTCCTACCGGGTAAAACCTAACGGTGTCCCTGTGTACGCCCTTTGTCGGGACTGCGGGTACGCTAATAGCATTATTCCGCGGTCCTGACGGCGTCTGCCCTCAGCAGGGCCCGTCTCTTTAAGGATTGGAGCTGGAGTTTCTCCATCCCTCCGTCCTTGAGGTGCGCGCAGGAACACCGCCCGCGGCATCTCGAGGCTGGTTGATTTGACGGAAGACACCCCCGTGTCCTACACCACAGCTTTTTATGGGGGTAGGGGGCGTGGGGCACGCTTCTTCTAACCCCAGTTTTCCGGCTGCGGATGGGGAGATCTGAGGACTTCTTCTCTCCCTCTCCGCAGCCTCCTTCTCTGAGATGACGTCATCTCGCAGAAGGATTTAACAGCTCTCCAAGACCTCTCGCTAACGGCCATAGCTTTTACTACAGCCGTGAGCAAGAGATCTGGCCCCACTGCAGCGGCGAGGACACAGCGCTGACTGTCCCAAGCTGGGCACTCCTCCAGTGTATGCTCCGCCGTATCCTCGTCGCAGCTACAATGGTGGCACTAGGTGGTTGGCCTCTTCCGGCTATGCGGCAAGATAATTTATAGCCTGGATTAACACAAAGTATACTCGTTAAGGTGGTAAACGTGATCAGAGGGGACGAAGTCACGGGAATGAACTAGCGTGACATAAAATATTAAGACTAACATTTCTATAAAATGTAATAAAAACTCGTAAACAAGTCTTGTGTGCAAAAATATGGTAGGTATATTATTAGCATAAAGTAGTCTGCAAGACAAATGTACATTCACAGAGATATTTCAGTCCGCCAATTGTTTTAAATATTATGTTTTGTTTGCTAAAGTAGAGCATGTTATGTATATGATGTGCGGCATAATTACGGTGTCGCTAACTGCCGGTATTTTTAATGTGTGAACAGCTTCTGTCATGGATAAATGGAGCATTCGTTAACTATACTGTAATGTAACCAATATCTATACGTACACGTTTTTACGAAATGTTTTGATGTTTTCAAAATTCAGTTACTGTCATTCGAAGATCTTCAAGCATTTAATGTGACAGCAATACCCCGTTTCCCATTGTCAACAGTAGTAACAGTAATTATTATTCTGGTACTTACTTCTTATTTTTAATGGACTTAAAACATTCAACACGAATATTGAAGTAGAAATAGTAGATAGGGGCTGCTGGTGTTTTTGAATAACGCATCAGGTGCTAATAACTTATAACATTACAAACATGCACGCATATGCACAGCCGAGCGATTTGGTTGTCTATACCACAAAGAAAAACATCTGATAACCCTAGGGCTACTATGCTTTATACTACACAAGTTGACCGGGCGAACTTCGTTCCGCCTAAAAGTCCAAAATCTAAAACTGTCAGTGTTTCTCCACTATACTATACATGTATTATACATTCAAAACTTCCCGTCGAATCACTCTATCTATTAAAAAAACTGCATTAAAATTGGTAGCGTAGTTTTAAAGATCTAAGCATACATAGGGACAGACAGCAAGAAGCGACTTTGTTTTATACTATGCAGTGATGTAGTGATGATTTTATTATGCTTACTCTAGACTCTAGAGTAAGAATATAACAAAACCTGATAGCTTTTTTTTATTTGACTGAAATAGCAAACGAGCATGCAGTCCACCTGATGGTAAGTGGTCACTGCCGCCCATGGACATCTGTAATCAACTTCATACAAAACATGGGTTCCATCTGAAGTCAATCACAGATGCGTTGCTACTCCCGAGGACTATGATGGTCGCCTCATGTGAAAGTGTGCCGGCAACCACACCCGTCTATCGAAACGCAAGAAATGCTTCACGCTAGAAATAGGTGTGGCGGTGGTACTTCCCCGGTCGAACTACACTGGTTCTACCACCTGCTAAATTACCACCTGCTAAATAGCTGCAGAATTCAGGCAGAGGAATAAATTAAATAATTGAGCTGGAAAAATCTTTTTAGAAGCGTTTGAGGTTTATTAGTTAGCGCTGTTAGCGAGTTTATAAAGTGGCTCCCCTAAGAAACAAACATCATTGTTTATACTACCTATGTTTGTTTGTTAAGTTATTGTTAAAGTTACACTAACATCTGTAACAAAAGGCATTCCAATGCACTGTATGTGGGCAACAACACATTTAAAATAACTTTACTTATATTTAGAGATGTTTACATTTCTTTAAAATTTCCTTCTCTCATCTCCACTTGCTACATACCCGTGTTATGTTAATACAATATTAAAATTTATTTCTGAACTGATTTGCATTACCTACACTCTATTAACTTCACTATAAAAATTGCAAAATAAGAAGCAATTTAAGATTGACCTTATTGATAAAAATGTCTCTCTACAATATATAACCCTTGTTAATAACAGTATTAAAAATATTGTGTCATAGGTAATACTGAAAATTACAAAGTATGGTGTTTTCAATTTCAGATGTTTTCATGCAGTCCGCCCGATGGTAAGTGGTCATACCTGTAAGCAACTTCATATAGAACATATGCTCTATCTGAAGTCAATGAAAGGTGCACTGCTACTCCCGAGCACTACAGTGGACATCTCTTACAAGTGAGCCAGTGACCACACCCTTCTATCGAAACACTAGAACTGCCTTACACTAGAAATAAGTGTGGCAGTAATACCACCCCAGTCTAACTACACTGATTTTACTTACTTAAATGTTATGATTATACTACCTTTAATGTTATGATGAAAATTTACATGACTATTTTAGTAATAAAGAGTCACAATTTCATTTAACTTTATGTATTTAATTTCATATTACTCAGTTAAATAATAATTGGCAAAATAAAAACTATAAATTGCTATTAAATTTGCAATTTAATGACTTCCTTACAAACTGGCAAGTTTTTATTTAGGTACCTATTTATAGCTGACGAAAAACATGAAACTTGTACAAGTTATTTTAAAACTACATTTTCCTTTTGATTTTTAATGAATAACACTACATGATTTTATAAATGCATGCACAATTCCTACACATAACATATTAAACATAATATATTTTATTTCATTGATCGCTATGAGATGAAATAAAAAAAATTGATAAGTTAGAATTTATACTTGGCTTGATATAAGTACATGTATTAGAAGTTACGGTTCAAATATAAGTCCGTCAGTGTTAATTTTTCAAGTCAAATTAAAATCTTTTCGGGTAAAAGTCAAATTTAACTAACCGTTAATTGCTTTATCAAAATAAAACTAACCAAGTATATATGTACTTCAGAAGACAAGGTAATTATTGGACCTTTTCAATGAGTAATAGTTAATTAGAGTTGGAACAGTGATAGCCTATTGGTTAAAACTTGCCTTCACAATTGGAAGGTGTGAGGTTCAAATCGCAAGTACATACCCCTGATTTTTCTAAAATTATATGCATATTAGAAATTAATTATTACTGCCTTATGATGAAGGAAAACATCGTGAGGACACTTACACTGAAAATATAGAAAAAAAGCTCTCAGAGGTATGTTCAGAGGTCTCAGAAGTCTACCATTTCACACTTGGCCAGTGTGGTGGTCAATAATGGGTTGGCGACAAACTCTAGTTTGGGCTTATATGATCATTTTGAAGAGTCCAATAGGTTTTAGTAATTAGTATGCATTTTATACTGATAACCATTACTTATGTGTTATTATGAAGAAACCTATACTCACTACCAATGTTTCTTGTTCATAAAGAAATGTGATGTTAACTAAACTGCACTTGATTAGTGTGGTTGTACTTTACCCTTTCCAATTTGGATAGATTAATTACTTTTCCCTTTCCACTCCAAGAAGAGATCCAAGGTGTGGAACAGTAATGGATTCCTAAACCTAATCTTATACTGTAATTGCATGTTTGCTTTATAACAATTATCTGACATGGTACATACTTAAACTATTAGCTTGGTTCAAAATGTTATGTTTCTACAAATCACATGAGTCAGATAAAAGATCATTATGAAAAATGAATAGTGATGTAAGAGATGCAGGATTTTAAATCATGTTAAAAAGAGTCTACTAATTTTACCAACTTACGACTTAACTAATGTTAAGTCTCAAGTCATAATACTAAACTAATTTAAAACATATTATAAAGAGTCTGTCCATTTCACCAACTTACAACTTAACTAATGTTAAGTCTCGAGTCATGATACTAATGACTAAGTCAAAGTCTTTTAACCTAAAGATTGACTTGTGCCTTACAAGGTTTGTAAGTCTCTAAATTACTCATTGATTTTTATGAAGCAAGGTAACAAGCTGAGTGTGAACACAAAACTATGCAATAAACCAACTAAATTTGTACCCTTATTTGGTCCTTGCTTCTAACGGAATCCTAACAATGCACATTGGAACTAAGTGTTAATTTCAGAGTTAAGATTTTCTGAGAAAATTGAACTGGCAAAATTGGGTCAAGTCTTTTTTAAAAGACTTGGCTCTAAATAGTAATCACAAAACCTTAGTTCATAAACTCGGTTTCTGTTGTATAATGATGAGCAGTGATAGCCTAATGATCGAAACTTGTCCTCTCATTCAGGGGGTCTGAGGTTCAAACCCAGGCATGCACCACTGATTAATGTGCGTATTAGAAATTAATTATCCTACACACCAGAGTTCTTTAAAAAAAGTTCTCAGAGGTGTGTAAAGTCCACCAATTCACAATTGACCAGCACGGTGGACTAAGACCTAAAACTCTCTCATTCCGAGAGAAGACCTGTGCCCAGCAGTGGGAAAATAATGGGTTGACAATGTATGAGGTATATTTATAAGCAGTGAATTAATATGATTTATATTATATTGCACTTGGCCTGTTCTTTTTATCATGTCTTTAAGAACTTAACAAAAGATTCAAGTGTCAGTTACCTCAAAATCAAATTTAAATACAAATATGATCAAATTGATTAATACATAACACAGTTAATTCATACCACATAATATTTGTATTGCATAACCAATCTTTTAATATCTTGCTTCTTTGCATATATTAGCAGACTATTAAATCATATAAGTTATGAATCAGGTGAAATCGAAAAATTTGAGACTGGTCTGCTATTTGATACATGTATACGTAGATCAGATTGGTGGCATAATTATAACAATAGATAACTTAAATCTTTGTTACCTGGAGTGAAATGAAACTTTGTGAAGAAACTCTCCACAATTATATCAGACATGTAGGTACAATATTATTTATGGGAACAATGTGATAATGAGATGTAAAGCTATTTTTATGCTTTACTTACTTTTCATAGATCTAGGTATATCTATGATAAGTGTTTTCGTTTATAATAGATATTATGACTAACCAAATATTGCACCATTGGTGTTTATCTTAGACAATTATTTAGTAAGAGATGTTAGGTATTTTATTTTTCCTTACAATGTTTGCCTTCATAATTTCTGATGTCACCAGACATCCTAAAAATTTCTTAAGTTTAATATTGATAAACATTAATTTTGATTTCCTGAATAAATAAAATAAAATAAATAAAATTACAAAATGGCTACTGTTGGTAATGAAATGCTATTGACGACTTGGCTAGTACATTATCATTAAAACATAGGTATACTTATATTCATTAACTTTGTAATATCAACATTTGATTTTTGAAAAACAGTGCTTGTAAAATACTTGTTTTGTGAACATAACTCAAGCATTATGGAGAAGTTGTCTTCACATTTAGATGCAATGTGACATTTGTATATTTTGTGTAACTAGCTATTTTAAGCATGGCAGGCTTAAATTTTAAGCATGGTATTTTAATTATCTATAGCATAACAGGCAAAAGGTGCAAGGTTGGAACTTTTGTAAACCTTTACATAGATAAGCTTTTAGTAGATTTAAGATATGTAACATTTTTTATTACAGCTACATTTGTTTAGCTTTGTTATACTAAATGGGAGTATTTGTTAACTTAAAGGGATGACTTTTATCAATGAAGTCAACCACAGTAATACTCTATGTATGTAATATTTAAAACCTACCTATCTTTGAAAGTGATAGGGCCCAGTATGGTTTATCTATAGGATATATTTGACGACCTGTGTGGGGGTGCAGTTACCACGCCGGTTTGATTCCCGGCCAGACAAGTATCTGAATGATAAGTATAGATGCTTGTTCTGGGTCTGAGTGTTGGTGTTTTCGTCTTTGTGTGTTTTTGTTTATAGGAGCACTACTGCCACACCTGTTTCTGCTTTTACTATTTAAATATTTTGCCTTTATAACTTTTGTTAGTAAAAGTATAAATTACCATGTATACTTATTCGAACCATTCTAAATTGGTCTTTAGTGGTAATAACAAATCTGTAGCCTGTAGCCAACCTCACATAAGAATATGATCTTATTTAGGGTTGGTTAGATATCTATTCTACAGCCATCAGTTGCCGCTTACCATCAGGAGGACTGCCAGGTCCATTGACCAGGTTAATTGACCAACATTATTTTAAATAAACATAAGAATATTAAGAAAGGTAAGTGATGAAAATAGTATGACAAAAAAATAACACTGTGGCACCAATAAAAGATGTATAACATCAACACACAGGACATTCAGGTTTATTTAAGAATGTTGATGTCAACCCTACAGCAGTCATATGTGGTCACCAAAAACAGCCGTAATCTCGCATTGTATGACGCCGTCCCGCTCGCTCGCATGGCGGATGTCAACTAGCTATCACTTTCGCTCCCTTCACTTCACCAGTAAGAGAAAGTAACAAAAGAGGAATAATTCATCCCAGCCTAGATCAACAACAATCACAGTATCCGCGTTTACTATCATCTAAATAAGTACGTTAACAACTTTAAAACACTATCTTATCGCGCGAACTGATATGATAAACAACATCAAAATGAAATCATAACCTACAACCGTGTACCTTGTCAAGTCCTAGTTGTAAATAACCTGGGCTGAGCAGAGCCCTTAACAAACTTCTTAACTGACTAGCACACAAAGCTCAAAGTAAACAAAAAACAGATAACTAACCCTTTCTTCATGAGCCACCACTGATAGCCCCAGTTGCTTTAGGAATGTTCCAATGAAGAAAACACACATCCATTTTACATACACGCATCGGTTATCACAACATATACTACTTATGTTTGCACTACTTGTCACAATCAAACTATAATTCCACTTTTCGCTGCGCTAAACGCAGACGTCATTGACAAACAACCGAGCTATTACACAGGATCACATAGTAGACGAAAACACTGTATATTTTTTTAAGAATTCTGTCGATATATCACAATTCTTATCACTTAACGTTGTTACATTACTAATCACTGCATCTAAATCGGTTATTTATAAAAATAAAAACGTACAAAGCAAAAATTATTCGTAGACAGTACTCGCGACGTTGCACACTCGCTTAGAACGTGCGATTTCGTTCCATACACACACACATGCAATTGAAGGTAACAGATAACAATGGCCTACTTTGGATAGGTAATTATTTTTATGGCAACACCGATCATGTAAATATTATTTAATTTGATTGTTTGAACATTTATTTTAATTATGCTCGGTAAGAAAGAACTAAAACCAATCCGTGCTATGTAAAATAATGTTTATTGATGAGAAATGAACAATATTTTAGTAGATTAAAGCCTTTATCGACTTGAACAGTCAAAGACGAAGGAAACGAAATTCTAATCATACAGAACTTATCATGAAAGAGACATAAATCTGTACTAAATTAAATTAAATTTCTTTGATTTCACAAATATATACCAAATGTAATTTTATAAATGAAATTTTGGACTATTTCCGGCAACAAATGTGGAATTTAATTTTCATTTGACAGGCCTGTCTACAACTGTGACGTCATCCGTGACGTAATAAATTTCATTGAAACGTAAATACACATGTATGTAAACACGCGTAAGCGTACGTAGCAAACTACACAAGGCCATGTATGCAGTTTCTATTTTGTTCTTATTATTAGTATTTGACCGCTAATGTTTTTGAAGAGAAAGTTAAGTTTAGTATTCATCGTTGTTAAAATGCTTCCGTTGTATTATTTTCATAAATCATAGATATCGTTCGAATATAATTGTGGGTCTGGTCTTTAATTTTTATGTTATGACGGAATAATTTTCGCTGCATAATCCATGTTGTAATTAACATATATGTGTAAGCAAATATCACCTGTAGTTTACTTGTGATTACGTGTTTAAATCAGAGTACATGTGATTTTCTTAAAATTGAATGGAAATGTTATAGTTTAAGTTTAAAGGTATTATTTCATGAAACAGCAAAATTAAACTCTTTTGATTTGTCAATACAAAGATCATTTGATCTTTGTAGAATCCTGTTAATCCTCCTAAGAGTATTAACAGGATTCTACAAGTTGTAATAGGTGATAAACGTAATAAAAGACACTCATGTAAATACATAGTTTTATTAGAAAATGAAAACAAAATTCCTTATACTACCTAAATAAGGCACGACGTGTCGAAAATAAACCGCATAGCACGACGACGGATATGAATGTCAAAAAGCGACGCGGACGATGCAGCGGAACCCATACATTTACACAGTAACTGAAACTCTCCCTGTATAATGAATATTGGTTACAATTACCATGCCAGAGTTAACTCTAATACAAAGCATGCACCCTTGAATTTTTAATTTACCAGTAGCATATGACAGCAATTATACCTGGCAACATTTTTAATGAAATGTCAATGACTTTTTTAAAATCAAAAATCCAAGGTCGCGCGGAGAACCAGCTCGGAATCTTGGATAATAATTTATAAATTATGATGTGCAAGTGATAAGTTTCAGAGGCGGATTAAGACTTTGTTATGTAGTGGCTGAAATATTTAGTAGTGAATAGTAAAGCTGTAACTTTCGATATGTGATAAGAATTAAGATTAGCGATATACATAGAGAAATTTATAGCAACATTGAACTATACATAATATACAACAACAATTTAATGTATACATATAGATACAGTTAGGCTTTAATGTATATAAATAC
Organism: Spicauda simplicius; assembly: GCA_949699795.1. Classification (NCBI taxonomy): domain Eukaryota; kingdom Metazoa; phylum Arthropoda; class Insecta; order Lepidoptera; family Hesperiidae; genus Spicauda; species Spicauda simplicius. Next base: position 4,660,793 of record OX453076.1, on the reverse strand, counting down.
ACTTATCAACAAAGTGCCAAAATGGAGATTTTTTCCTAAAACTTCCAAGTCAATTAATTTTTGAGTATATATTTTTTACAAACGTTTCAACATTATTTTGTGCGTACATTGTCGCATTGTTTTTAGCTATTTTACAAGTTAATGTTTAATAAAATTATTATAAGTTTACATCTACAGAATTACATTAACACAATTTAATCAAAATGCAAACTTGCCTTAACCTCAAATAAATAACTAGCTTCGACAGTAAACGTTTCGTTAAAACTATACACTAAATTTGTAAATAATATAGGAATAATATCTTAATTTGTATGTCTTTGTACCAAATTATCAATTAAGGTGGAAATTTGGAATTTTGAAAATGGTTCGGTATAAAAAGAGAGCAATATTATAACAGGAAAGATAAGACGAAGACACTGAAATTTTATAGCTTTTCAAAAGTTGAAAAGAAAATTTCTTTCCTCGCTTGTTAAGGGTTAGACACTAACAAAATTTTTAACAACAAAAATTTTGAATGTCAACATTGTACATAATATAAAATATTATTAACATGATTTTAAAACTTTTCCAAATGTCAACATTATAAGTAAGTATAGTAAGAAAAATGTTAGAAACGAAGCCAATTTTTGAAAAGTTTTGAAGAGACAATATTAGAAAGTATAAAAATTTAATGTTATTTAAAACCGGAATTATTAAAACTACCAACATTGATTGGTCAACTTCCAAATCATCTAGTGTTGCCCGTACAAAACTTAATTGTTATTTATTTTTATTTTTAATCTCTTAAAACTTTTGTAATGGGCAATACTAAGAGAGTTGTCCAAGTTTAATAATAAAATACAAAATGAAAAACTTGACGAAAAGCAGTAAAAAACTTGTAAAAGACACCGAGTTTCGTTCATCAGTCATGTACATTACGCTAGATTTAGTAATATTTTATTTAATTTTATTAATTTAATAATACAATAGTCGGGGGGTTCCCCTTTTAGTTGGCACAATGTTGTCAGTAGTGGTCCATGTCCGCCGTCGGAGCCACTGAGTATACTGATGGTGGTCTGAAATAAAAAAAGAAAGGATTAATTAATTTTACAATTCATCTATCACACAGATGATTTCTTCTAAAATATTGAAGCGGTAAACGAGCATATAGCCCACCTTATAGTTAGAGGTCGTTATATAACAGCGCATGCCACAAACACGGTGAAGTTGTGATGGCTAATAAGGCCAACAGTAACTACACATTTCGTTTCGAAAATAAAATACATCATGTATTATACATGACCTTCTTTCTGTGGATTAATACCTAAACATCTAGCTCTCTAGCCAGTGATCATATATTTCCATAAAACAGCCATTTGAGGTCTACTGCTAGATACAGACCTCCCCTAATGTCGTCATTAGTCAAATCAATTTGTCAATAGTCACCGTGCCCAGCATGCTTGTTCTTATACGCAGTACGTTAATGTTTCACGATATGTCGCTGCCGCCCATTTCCTGGATTTTATCTTTTAGTTTGTCCTGTCTAAGACCGGTACAGCATGAGTGAGTATGTCGACAATTATAGTTCCTCTGCTGAGCACGCGTCTTCTATCAGAATGAGTTTAGGCCAGAGTCCACCGCATTGGCATTGCGAACTTGTAGAGTTCACACACTTTGAGATTTTTGGAGATGTTTCAGGTATGTTTCCTCACAATTTCTTCCTTTATCCCACCGGGTAGTAGAATTATTGAAGTTCGACCGGGAAGGTACCACCAACTCCACACGTGTTCGTAGCGTGGAGTAGGTCTCGCATATCCGTGGGCCGCAGTAACCACTTACCATCGAAGGGACTACATTGCTCGTTTGCCTCCACGGTAAAGGTGGTAGAACCAGTGTAGTTCGACCGGGGAAGTACCACCGCCACACCTATTTCTAGCGTGAAGCAGTTCTTGCGTTTCGATAGAAGGGTGTGGTTGCCGGCACACTTTCACATGAGGCGACCATCTTAGTCCTCGGGAGTAGCGACGCATCTGTGATTGACTTCAGATGGAACCCATGTTCTGTATGAAGTTGATTACAGATGTCCATGGGCGGCAGTGACCACTTACCATCACGTACTGGTGGACTGCATGCTCGTTTGCTACTTCAGTCAAATAAAAAAAAATAAAAATAAAAAAAATAAAAAAACTGATACTCCATTCGGATAGAAAAATTAAAAAGTGATAATTAACTTTTAATACACACATAATAAGAAGAAGACAGCGGGTAACCGTTGCATTCAGAAGGCACAGGACCGTTTGAAGCGTCATTTACGGGAGGCCTATGTCCAGTAGTGGACCTCAAAGGGCTAATGAATGGATGGATGGATGGACGCTCATAATTTTAGGAAAAAATAACTATTGTCCGTATCTGTACCCTAGATAAGAGAATCCCAAACATTAGGCTATAAGGGCTCATACAGTGAATATATTATTAGTAGTAGTAGTGAATACCTTAAAGCACGTCGAGGCGCGGGTAGTCGCGAGGGTCGCGGCAGGGCCGACATCCTCGACTCGGTGTTGGAGGACGGTCGAGGCTGCTCCACTGGGGTTGATACCACTAAAATTGACACAATAACTCTAAAATATGATTACAAAAGTGGTGGGGCGTATAGGTTTCGACCAGGGAGGTAGTATTCCTCATGGATACCCAGCCGCCTGCGGGAGAAGCTGGGTTATGCCGGACTTTTACCGGAATTGCTTACAGATGTCTATTAGAGGCAGTGACCACTTACCATCAGATGGACTACATGCCCGGGTCCTACATCAATATTATAAAATATATAACCGAATAGGAAAATAAGACTTGATGAACAAAGAAAACTGAACCAATAATAAAGTTTAACACATTGCCTGCCGTAATGTATGGATTTGCTAAGTAGTCAAGTTGAAAATTTCGTATACTGGTACAAAATAGTATAAAATGTTTATACATTTTATAATTACATTATTTTGATAAATTATTAAAACCAATACCAATAGTAAACAAGCCTAAAAACATGCCAGACGGCTCACTGTACTCATTTGAATTTGACTTTAAGTGTCAGGCACCAATGACTGATACGGCCCAAAGAGATTATGCACCTGTCAGTCACCGGTAACTGACATGGCAGTCAACGAGTTAAGTAAAACATGTACAAAACATTTTAATGTTAATTGAAGTATGTTATGAAGTTTCTATTCCCGTTTCTTATACGCAAGAAAACGCCTTCCATACTGTAAATGATTGACAATCACAAATAATTTTGCAAGGCACCACCACTAAATAAGATATACTAAATATTGTGTATCTGACGTACCTGGCGCCGGTCTCTGTATGGGTACCGATGTAGGCCTTGATACTTTTAGTTGAGAAGCACCTGCTATTGAGTACGGCCGCGTTGTCGGTGGCTGTAAATATAAAATAAATTATTTACAAAAAGATTTTAATAAATTGCCAAGATAAACATAAATAATTTAAGCTAATCATGTGTTGAAAAATCTATATCATTCAAATTCATGCCAAACTTATAGGGAGGGTCGAAGCCAATCATCGCTGATCGAGTTGTCACCAAGGTGATCTCATGTGTCATCAACATTTAGATTTACAGTTCAGAAACAAATACGAATTATTTTGTAAATCAGAATTTCAATCTATTAACTGTGCTTAATGTGGATAATATTTAGTACACTTAATAGATTAAAATTCACTGTCGTACTGTACCGGTCTTGGTCAGGACAAAAACCAATACGAAATTATTTTGTTAATCAGAATTTCAATCTATTAAGTGTACTAAATATGGATAATATTTAGTACTCTTAATATATTAAAATTCACTGTCGTACTGTACCGGTCTTGGTCAGGACAAAAACCAATACGAAATTATTTTGTTAATCAGAATTTCAATCTATTAAGTGTACTAAATGTGGATAATATTTAGTACTCTTAATATATTAAAATTCACTGTCGTACTGTACCGGTCTTGGTCAGGACAAAAACAAATACAAAATTATTTTGTAAATCAGAATTTTAATCTATTAAGTGTACTAAATGTGAATGTGAATGTACTAAATGTTAATAATATTTAGTACACTTAATATATTAAAATTCACTGTCGTACTGTACCGGACTTAGTCTGGGCAAAACCAATACGAAATTATTTTGTAAATCAGAATTTTAATCTATTAAGTGTACTAAATGTGGATAATATTTAGTACTCTTAATATATTAAAATTCACTGTCGTACTGTACCGGACTTCGTCTGTGCAAAAACCAATACGAAATTATTTTGTAAATCAGAATTTTAATCTATTAACTGTACTAAATGTGTATAATATTTAGTACACTTAACAGATTAAAATTCACTGTCGTACTGTACCGGACTTAGTCTGGGCAAAACCAATACGAAATTATTTTGTAAATCAGAATTTTAATCTATTAAGTGTACTAAATGTGGATAATATTTAGTACACTTAACAGATTAAAATTCACTGTCGTACTGTACCGGACTTAGTCTGGGCAAAACCAATACGAAATTATTTTGTAAATCAGAATTTTAATCTATTAAGTGTACTAAATGTGGATAATATTTAGTACACTTAACAGATTAAAATTCACTGTCGTACTGTACCGGACTTAGTCTGGGCAAAACCAATACGAAATTATTTTGTAAACTAGAATTTTAATCTATTAAGATTACAAATTAGAGTGTTTGCTGTAAAATCCCTCAATAGTCACCTATGTGGGTAGATATAGCATTGAAAGCACTAACCTCACGAGATTTTGGCTCACCCTCCCCATTACAATACAAGTAATATAATACATTAATTAAATATAGTTTTGAAAGTGTCTATCTAAATATATAAGTGACAAGCATAACTCAAATATTATTAGCATTCAATTATTCCAAATTTGTTTGGTTTCTCTTGGGAATTTTTTACTATATACCGCAAGACTCTATGCTCCTATCAAATATTGTTATTTATTGTATGAGTCATTTATTTGTAATAGAATATTGGACTAAGATGACGAAGACAACGCTTATCACAAGAAAATAAAGGCATGGATGGATTGCGATTAGTTTATGTCATCTACCCATTATCGTGCCAGTGCTGGGAAAGGTGTTCTCTTAGAATGAGAGAGTTTTAGGCCATAGTCCACCGCACATGCCAAGTGTAGACTTTAAGAATTGACACCCATCTTTGAGAACTTTTTTAAAAGGACTTTAAGGGGTGTACGATTCCCTTGGATTTCCTTTGGCGTAACGCGGTGATAATTAATTTCTAATACGTACATAATTTTAGAAAATCGAAAGTGCGTGCCTGGGATTTCAATCTCGGACTTCCCGATCGAGTGGACAAGTTTCAGCCATTAGATTATCACTGCTGATTGGTTAATAATGAGGTAAAATGTAATAACTTATTAAAAATACAAGAATTTGAAGTAATTCAGCAAAAACAATAATTTCAATTAGTTAATGTTGATGACATTGTAAGTAAAAAGAACTATTTAAACACAAACAATGGAATACATATCTAAGCACGTACTGACTGCAAAAAAAACCATTTATTAATAATTACCATTTATTAATATTAGACTTAAAATCGATGCCAGTAGTAAAAAGGAGCATAGAGACTTATTTTGATAAAAGCTAAAGTCAGACTTTTACTCGTCACACTGTTTGTTATCATTGCTACAGACAATTAGACTTACTGTTGTTTACATAGTGACAACATAAGTCTAATTTAATTTTTAGCACCGAATAATGAAACAAAATCTAGTGTTATGTTTCCTTTTTTTGCAGTCAGTACGTATGCGTGTAGCGTTAGCAAACTCACTGGCACTTGATGTGTCCGGAAGGCGACGGGCAGCCCGCAGCCGGCCGCCGCACGCACCTACCCACGCACACGCCCGATGTTAACACATGTTAATCACGTACACACAAACCGCATAGGGATGGCGATGTCGATGGAAAATATCGATTTTAAACACCGAGACATCGATTTTTTCGGCCGAAACTAAGTCATGTCATTTCGTTTTAAAACTAAGTCATGTTTTTTTTATCTGACTCAAGTAGTAAACGAGCATTCAGTCCACCTGATGGTAAGTGACCACTGTCGCCCATGGACATCTGTAATGAACTTCATACAGAACATGAATATATTTAGTTATAAAAAACGACAGAGATTTTTACAAATACATGACATTTTACACCAAAAACATCGATGTATCGATCGATAAAGAATAAATTGATTAAGCCAATCGATAACTTCCGGAAAGAATCGCCATCCCTAAAGCATACATTGATTACATATACACATTAAACACCCTGCCCTGCCTTCCCTATATTTTAACAACGCGAGTGAATGAATTCTGTATATTAGAATCAGTTAGACTTGTAATGAAAAAACAAGTACATGATTTATGTCATATTATCGTTGTTAAATTTTGTAAGTGGCATTGATAAGAACATGGGTAACAACATTTAGTAAAAATATTATGTGATAATTAAAAAAAAATACCTTAAAGTACCTAATAAAGACTAATTACCTATTATCTCAAAAGTTCATTGCAGGGCTACATCCACTATATGCACTAAATTTGAGAGATCTTTCTGACAGTACTTTAACTAGAACTCCGTATTCCATTTATCAATTTCAGAATTATTATATTGCAAATCGTGATTTGTACCCAATTAGAATTAAAACAATAACAAGTAACAGATAATATTAGCTGTAGAAGCGAAATTACAACTCTTATTAAGTAGAGAAAAAACTTTATAAATAAGCAATATCTTTAGAGATTTTTTTTTCACATAAGCACTATTTGTTAATCTTATGCCAGGGCATAAAAACGCAAGCCACCTTAGAATTGAAGGCGTGGAAGTATCTCAGGCGTGAAGTACCGCAAACCTACAAATTATTTTCTAAAAAATATGGCAGTTAGATACATAAGGCTGACTTATGGAAACATGAATATTGTTAATGCATTAGTCACACAAAATTATCCCATCACCTGCTGAAATAAAGGTAGAACATTTATATAAATGCAGTGTACGATTTGCAACAACGCACAAGTGCAAGCTACGTCCACGCCTTATATATTTTATCAAAAAATCTATCGTTGTGTGAACTCCATCAAAATCGGTTCAGTCATTTCCCATAGATTATCATTTACAAGACTCATAAATGTTTTTTTTTGTGATAATATGATTTATTCGTGCAAATGATCATAATTTATAGAATGGTACCTTAATCAAATTACAGACAAAACAATTAATTTCTATTTTTTCTACTTAGAGAAGCTAAACAACCGATATACCAATATACCATTTTCAAGCTTTTATTAATATCAGTAAACCATCGTCCAATACTACCCAGATCCATTGTGAAGTTACCAGAAAATTTATAACATTTGAATAAATACTGACCACCACATCATGCCAAACAGTTGATTTGTATTGTATATAACTTGATTCATCCCAAATTGTTCTGCCATACATAGCCATACTCATTGGAGCTAAATTAAGCGACGTGATGCGTGCATACCACATGTCTAAAGACACCCCTAGCATACATGTAGATTCTTTAATATAGGATTGCAGCAAAGGTGGACTGTATGGTAGTTTACCATATGGTAAGTGGTTACTGTCCTCGACAACTGTAATCCATTGCATTTAGCAAAGGAGTTTCACCTACTTGAAGATAATCACAGATTTATATTATATGTAGTATAAATTATATGTATGTATATATGTAGGCGTACATATATTAGTCAGTAGATGTAGAATAGACGACCCGCGTGGCGCAGCGGTTACCGGTCTGACACGCAGCGGGTCCCGGGTTCGATTCCCGGCCAGACAGGTATCTGAATGATGAGTTTAGATTCTTGTTCTGGATCTGGGTGTTTGTGTATTCGTCTTAGTCCATGGCACAGGACAGGACAGTCCCGACACAGGAGAAAATCCTACTGTGAGGCTAAGAGTGTAGAAAGCGTTTTTTTGTACGACTATGTACATGTGTACTATGTGATGTACATAGTATCCGATACTCACATCCTTGGGCGCCACCAGCTGGCTCTGCGGCCGCTCTCTCCGCAGAGTCTCCGTGCCCTGCCGCACGAGCGCGGGCGGCGCTGGCATCGACGGCCGCGATATTTGACGCTCGTCCTTCTGAAGTAAATTACCACATTGTTAGAGATGGCATTTAATTATGTGCGCTAATTATTTTGATGAACATAAGCGTTAACATCAACATAATCGATAAGGTCACGTTATATGAACGTTTTTATGTAAGTCGAACCAATACAACGTTTTATTTGAAATCAATGATTATTCAGTCTGCTAGGGGCAAAGTTAAGGTTGTATCATAATTTTTGTATTTATTTCTAGGACGATGACAATAACTGTAAAGTAACCGTAACGACGCCGTCACGTCATCCTACATACAAATTACCATACCATGACATACGACGCGTTGCGCCGCCGTGCGGCATCGCAACGCGCCGGACTTGTGACCTGCGAGACGAAGCGGGGAGGGGTAATGCGCTGCGGCGGAGTGACTATGGCCGCCAACGCATATCAGCACTTGTAAGCGCATCTAACGTCTGATGGTGACGTAATAAAAGTAGCACTAAAAAACGTTTCTTTCACTCCATAATCGTTTACAGACTAAAATAACCCTACGTCCTGAGTCATTGACGACGCCGCCCCGCACCGTAACAAACAGCGTTGTACTGCGGTGCCACATCGCGCGTGTGACACCCTACAGCTCGAAAAATGCGGTGCGGCGCCTTAGTGCTTCAGCCTTAGCTCTAGCGCGGAATCAGGCCCCTTTGCATGATTTCATTAGTGCCATTAAAAATGCTTCCTCTTCCAAAGAGGCCCCGCAAGGCCTCTTTAAGTGTGAGGCCGTGTGCGATAGCCCGCTGCGTCCCCTACACCACTGCACGGATCACAACCTGGTGCGCGGCGAGCGGTTGGACGGTAGAGGTTGGACGCGTACACGCCGCGCCGGACCATGCTGCGACCGGCCAGTACGCGCGAAGCCGTTGGGGGAGGGTTGCCTGGGAAATATTTGAGTCCCCACGAGGCCCCTTCAAGTGCGAGGCCGTGCGGCCACTACACCACTGCGCGGAACCCAACCTGGTGCGTGGCGAGCGTGTAGGGGTTGGACGCGTACACGCCGCGCCGGACCATGCTGCGCCCGGCCAGCACGCGCGCAGCCGTTGGGGGAGGGTTGCCTGGGAAATATTTGAGCCCCACGAGGTCCCTTCAAGTACGAGGTCGAGTGCGGTTACTAGCCACGCCACTGTGCGGAACCTAACCTGGTGCGCGGCCAGCGTGTAGGAGTCGCGGCGCTGCGGCGCGAGCGGCGCGGGCGGCGCGGGCGCGGTGGGGCTGAGCGCGGGGTTGGACGCGTACACGCCGCGCCGGACCATGCTGCGCCCGGCCAGCACGCGCGCCGCCGTTGGGGGAGGGTTGCCTACAAATATACACATGTTATCTTAATATATATAAATTACGTGTCACTTTATTTGTCCGCAATGGACTCTTAAACCTCTGAACCGATTATAATCAAATTTATAAAGATAGGATAGTTTATATCTTAATTTATAGGTTTAATTGCAAATGTTTATGTAACATTTCTTTAACCACAGCAACGCGTGGCCGGGTATGCTAGTTTAATATATAAAATTCTCGTGTCACAGTTTTTGTTGCCATACTCCTCCGAAACGGCTTGACCGATTTTGATGAAATTTTTTGTGCTTATCCGGTATCTATGAGAATCGGCCAACATCTATTTTTCATACCCCTTAAGGGTTGTCCACCCTTATTTTTTTTTAATATGGCAAAACAACGTTTGTCGGGTCATCTAGTTATCTATATATTAATACGTGAAGCAAAAACTTGTGACGCATTTTTAAGCCGCGGACGGATTAGTATGAAATTTTGCACGGATATAGTGGACGTAGAGAAGGAGTGCAGAATATTTATATTTTTTCCAATAATGCTTAAAACATGCATAAAATAAACTAAAAACACGTTACACACACTACCGTGCATTTGTCACAAACACATAAAAATAAACGAAATAGAACATTCAATGTATTACAATGAAAACACATAACGTCAGAATGTCAGTGTCATTGTATTTATTTGTCATACCCGCTATTGCTTTTAAAAGCGGTTTAACTAATTAAACCTCTTTTTATATTTAATGGGTGCATTCAAAATTACTTGAAAATTGAAAATAATTGCATTTTATTCGAATTTGAGAAATATTCGTACTACTTTGGACAATATGAAGTTTAGTTTTTTAATTTAAATTACGGTCGTATTTCGACCGATGGGATGGGTGACTAGTATACTTTATTGTACACACAGAGAGAAAATAATAGTGTTATTCCTTATCAATAATTCCAAATGCGAAAGTTTGTGAGAATACTACGTTACCCTAACGTTAGCAGGTGGTAACACTATGATACTAATTAACAACAAAGTGATAGGAAACCGAGATAATACTATTATTATGTTTAAGTTAAGTCAGTTTAAGTTAGTACATAAAATATGCTTACCAGGTATCCTATTCAATTCCTTGTGTGAGCTATATTGCCTCAACTTTGACGTCGGAAGACTGGTTTTTCTGGGCACAGCTGATGGAGGTGGCATTTGCATGTATGTACCTATAATTCAAATTAACAATGTGGTAGAACCAGTATAGTTCGACCGGGGAAATACCACCGCCACATCTATTTCTAGCGTGAAGGATTTCTTGCGTTTCGAGAGAAGGGTGTGGTTGAAGGCATACTTTCACATGAGGCGACTATCATGGTCCTTGGTAGTGGCAATGCATCTGTGATTAACTTCAGATGGGGCCCATGTTCTGTATATGGTTGATTACAGGTGTCCATGGGCGGCAGTGACCACTTACCATCAGGATGCATGCTCGTTTGCTGCAGTCAGATAAAAAAAAACAACAACATTGTACACTTATAAATATATTTTGAAACAACATTGGCGTAAATGTATTTACATTGCTATAACATTTGTTGTACGAGCGATATATTGATCAAGGATAAAAAATATTTTAATGTATGGACGTGTGATATATTTTGTAAAATTCAATGTATGAAATATAATCTGATATGACAAACATTATTACTAAATTAACAATTAGATGCAGTAAATGTATAAAAAACACTAAAGATATAAGTGACATATACATCCAGAATATATCAACAATGATTCTAATAATTTTGAACGTGGTAGAACCAGTGTAGTTCGACCGGAGTACCACCGCCACACCTATTTTCAACGTGAAGCATTTCTTGCGTTTCGAGGGAAGGGTGTGGTTGCCGGCACACTTTAATATGAGGCGACCGTCATTGTCCTCGGGAGTAGCAACGCATCTGTGATTGACTTCAGATAGAAACCACGTTCTGTGAGAAGCTGATTACAGATGTCCATGAGCGGCAGTGACCGCTTACCATCAGGCGGACTGCATGCTCGTTTGCTATTTCAGGCAAATAAAAAAAATCGTATTACCAACAGTAAGCATTTCTTACCATGCAATTCGTAAAGTACATACCCGGATTCGTCGGCGACGTTCTACTGGGCGGTGACTTTTGCACAGGCATGGGCGTGGCCATCATTTTCTTATCCGGACTGGTCTTCCCCGCCAGTATATCCCGCTTTGCCGAAGTCTTCTTAACCATCGTTGCACTGTTTATCACCGTAGTGTTGTGCATGTCGTATGTTCGCTCCATGGAATTGTTCGCCATTTTCGATACGACCGTGTACGATTTGTCGTCCAACATGTCGTAGATGGGTGATATTGTGTTCTGAATGTTCATGAGCTCGTTCTTACCGCCCCTTTTGAATGACGTCAGAGGCGTTGAGGCTACTTGGTTACCTGAAATTGGAAAATATTTTATTTACTTCGAAGCAACTTTCAAAGTTTCGTTTAGAATACAATATCATATCATAATTAATATAGTTCAAAGGAAACAAGGGACAATCTATGTATAACAGTTGGTTTGCATTTGTGTCCTATAGCCATGAATGTAGTTTGCCAACGAGTAAATACAGCGTGTAGAAAGATAAATTGAAATAGCCACGCGAGACCTTAGTACCATAGTTTAGTTACAAAGATTGCTAAACTGAATTTTCAAACAATATTTTTGATTTAAAAGTAGTAATAATAAAAATAACACAGATACATGTCAATTTAACGATTGACATTATATAAGGCAACACCTATTTACCACATGTTTTTTTGCAAATTTAGTACATTCGCTAGGATAATGTATGAACACCAATTCACGATTCTGTCTAGTATCGACACTTTTTCGAGACAAACTCATACAATAACTTTACAATTCTAATTTAAAGCTCCTTTGCACGTGTACACTTACGTGGATCAACGGCTGCGGTATCCGGAACGCTTTCAGGCGGGCTGCTTGAACTGAACGTGCCTGTATCGGTCCCCGTGCTTTCGCTTGAACCAACCATCGCTCGTTCTTGGGAGCCCCATTCCTGTCATGAACGTATGCTATTGAGTAGATGTTATTAGTTTATATCATACGAAAAGATGGTCGGATCAGGTATCCGAACAACTAGATACCAATATCACCAGAGCATTACATTGCGCCAGTGACTGCCAGATATGACAGATGCTCATAAGAGAGAAGACTCAGGAGGGGCATCACGATACTCAGCAATGAGTGAACGACCCAAGGAGGAAGAGCATATTTTTGTCTATGTTGAGCAGGGGTTATAAATTAATGGAGCATCAAAAATTCGTTGAAAACTTTTAAAGAGTATTGGAGTTACAACTTAACACTCCCCAAAAGACTGAGTTATAGGTATATTTTTAAATTCTGATGGGATTTTGCGAAAATTAAATAAAGATTCAATAAATCTTACCTCAGCTTGTAACGTCCTTTCACCAGCATCAATAAGATTTAAGGTAGCCGAATTTATATCAATCATATTTTGCTCGTCCGATTTTACGTAAACCATCGTAGCATCCATTGCACTAGATTTCGGAGATGCTTTTTTAAACGTAGCACTTCGATTAGGGGTTTGTCTCGGTGGTTCCTCTTGTTTATCGAATACGTTCAATCCTCTTCTCCTCGATAAGATTTCAGAAACGTTTTCCATACTCTGTCTAGGCACCGTTATAGTTTGATTCGGCAATTGTATTGTTTTTATCGGAGATGTGTCCACTTGATTCGGCAGTGGTTTCTCCGGTTCACTCGGCAAAGCTTTTCTTGCCAATGACAGTTTCTGTCTTGCTTGTATTATTTCATTTAGCTCTTGTTTATCTAGAGTTGTGTTCAAACTGTTCTTGCTAGCTAGTTCAACAGTTTTCTGCATCTCCATGTCTTTGTAGAATGCGTTATCTGCCACGAAAGTAGTTTCTAAATTTTCTTTCTCAGCGTCATTATTCCTTCTGAATTTATTATTCGAATAGTGCAGTGTTATAGTTTCACTCATTTCACCGTTCGTTTTCGGTTTTGGCGCATTGTTATCACTATTTTCGTTTAATACTTTTACAGGATCAATTTGACACGCTTCTTCACGAGATTTGGTGTAACTATCAGAATTCTTAATGACTGAGTCGCGTTTTGTGAAACTGTTGAAAAGTTGACACCTAGGCCTTGCTGAAAGCAATCTTTCTGATTGTTCTAAATGTGTGAATGTTGCTGAACTGAATATATTTGTATCTGTCGTGTCTCCTTTAGGCTTGGAAGTGTTTGATACTATATAGGAAGAATTAACCGAGCTAACTAGACTAGGCGGTAAGGAGTCCATTAGGCTATCATTGTCAGGGTATGTGGTCTGTGACAGGAAACTGGTGCTCATGTCTTTTTCGTCAAGAATGCTTAGCGTCATACTGGTCATCATGGGATCGATACTGTCGCGGCCAGATATTGGTAGACCTGCAAAGTTTGTTGTATTTTTAAGAAATCGAATGTTTAATTAAACATAATTTGTTACCTCTAATACAACGAAACTTCGGACTACTGAGTTTCAATAAGGGGGCCTTCAACCCTCTAGAACATAATTTGTTACCTCTAATACAACGAAACTTCGGACTACTGAGTTTCAATAAGGGGGCCTTCAACCCTCTAGAATTTACGAGGAATTATTAATTTTATGTTACCTGATTATTAATTTTATGTTACCTGAATCCCTTTGTGATGGCATGGACTTTCTGCTATCCAGTGACTCGGGGTTAAAGTTTCCGGAGCTTTCCATTAACAAAGAGGACACAAGGCTGGGGGGTGACATTCTCATTAGAGACTCTCCGCTCTGGTACATGTTTAGGCTGCCACGCTCGTTCATTATGTTTGTTAGGCCCCTGGAATAATTTATTAGTCATTGATATTTTTTTTTTTAATTTAACTGAAGTAGCAAACGAGCATGCAGTCCATCTGATGGTAAGTGGTCACTGCCGCTCACGGACATCTGTAATCAACTGTCAATCACAGATGCGTTGCTACCCCCGAGACTATAATGGTCGCCTTATATAAAGTGTGCCGGCAACCACACCCTTCCATCGAAACGCAAGAAATGTTTCACGCTAGAAATAAATTAGAATTAATGAAGATACCCACAATACATACTTAAATGATTGGTGAATTGATCACCACTCACTTAACTAGACGTAAATGAATCTTTTATAATGTCATTTTTGTCAATCAAGACAACATTGTCATTATTAAAGATTCATTTATGTCTACAGAAATTGAACCTGCCTCCAGAAGAGGATTTTGTCAATAGTAATTGCGCCTATCACGTGCGTTGAAGAACGCAGTGAGTGTTGATGATACACAGAGAAATGCTGGTGCCCATGTCCTAAATTACTTTTTAGTCATGTCCAGCGATACTCTCAGGTATAGACGTAGTACTATCAAAGACCAAGACGGTGCGTACGGAAGATTATTATGATATAATTATACAAAGCAGATAGAAAACGTTAGCATTAAAAGAGAGTGGTACCGTTAAAGAAATTATGGAACATTACATTAGGGGTTGCACGTTTAATTTTCGTTAAGAAAAAATAATACGTTTCAAATACTAAACTTATTTCTAAACATCGAATAAATGTATTTACATTTGGAACTCGTAACGTGTCATAATCCTGTTAGACTATTAAACTTACTAGGGATGCTCCAAATATTCAGTTGTTATTCGGTATTCGGCGTATTCGGAATCTTTTTCAGTAAGTATTCGTATTCGGCCGCATTATTCGGTTTTGATGCCGAATATATTCGGTTCAAGTTTTTACTATTTTCTTGGTTACATGTCACGGTATAGCACAAAAAGACAAACTTTTACGTTAGTTTTATAAGTCAAAGAAATCCTATGAAGAGTGTGTTGAATAAAAACAAATAACATAAAGCAATTAACTGCAAACCAACATTTTTTAAACCTCAATCAACTTTTTATTTTTTTTTAAACTCTTACATCAACATTCATTTTTACACCTGGAGTAAACATATTTTTTTTTTATGAACACACTTTCGCAGTTGTTTCTTAATAAGAAATGGTAAATCGGATAATATCGGCCGAATATCCGGTTCGGTAGAAGTTAAAATAGAACCGAATAGTATTCGGTCGTCGGTTATTCGGCGAAACCACTATTCGGCGTATCTCTAGTAATTATCCGGTAGACCATGACCTTCCAAATCCATGACATTTAAACATTTGTATGTCAAGTTTATCAATCATGGCTTTTGATAAACAATGTAAACATCCTTAAGGAGGAAGCATACTTGAAATACGGATGACAAATTGATGACGACGGTCAATCGATTCTGTACGGTATTTATATTGTTCTATAGACACACGAAGGCTTGCCTACTAAATGTTTGTTAATAAACTACAATAATAGTGTGTCCGATTTCAAATAAATCTTCTTCTATTTGATTATATTACCAGGGATTTTCTATTGATACTCATATAGATCGCAATTCTTGCCCAGAACTAGATCTTAATAATAGACTTAAAATGATATCCTCAGACGTGTAGGTCGGGGATTTTAATGACTTTTGGTGGGGTGGTAGAAGGCCCCAGGGTATCATCGTCAAGCCATTATAGTCCCACTGCTAGGCACGGGTATTCTCTAGGAATGAGAGAGCTATAGGACATAGTCCACCGCGCTGGCCAAGTGCGAATGTAACACCAAATATTAGGGTTAACTACGACCTTTGAATGTTATACCCTTGGACCATTAAAAACATTAAATCATCCGCGACCCACAGGTCAGAGAAACTCTGTCAGATCTAATTGTTAAAAATAAATTATATGTAAATCCATTAGTCCATGTTAGCTTTAGCACTGATTCAATTAACAATATCGCGTTACGTTTATCACAGTGAAGAGTTTAATCAAAAACAAACATCGACCAATCATCGATTTTTAACACAGCGCTCATATAAAATCGAAAGCAACTAAATACAATTCGATTCTCACTATTAAATTCATGATGACATCTCTGTTAGTTGTTCTACTGATGGACATATAAGTTGTAATCAGAATTATAGAATTGAATATGTTTGTAATTTTTTTGATAGTAGTTCATCGATATAGAAATACACTAGATACACAGTGTCGAACAAAAATGACACCTAAAACTGTCGTCAAATATAGGTAGTTATTTATAGATGGTTATAACGACCATATATTTTAGCAATACAACCTTACACGTCCACGATTTAAAGTTGTATTTACAACGCTTTAAGCAAAAAGCAATAAAATTTTACTACTTAAAATGAGCGCTCAATTTTGAAATTCAGTGCTCTTTTTCACCGGACAGTTTTGAGACGCTGAATGTGTATCTTGGCTTTTTCTATATCGATGTAGTCGGTAGTCACATATAGCTGCTTCCAAAATGCATCAATTCTAAGATTAACATTGAATGCCTTTTAATTTTTATTATTTTGACTTCATGGGCGTTTTTTAATTGTGTTATTATTTTATCCAAGCAAAGATATATATTAGTAAGACTTCATTAATATCCTTTTAACATGACGATATCATTTTATATATCTAAATTGAGAACCGCATTAAACTTATTCACCATTTAATGACTAATACTTTTGAAACTCCACGCCCTACTATGCAACTTCCCTTGAGTTGCATATCCATTGCAATATCGACACAGATTGAATTCTAAGAAAGCATCTTTCATTTTTCGATGTTATATGTTTATTAAAAAAAATAGCGACTAAAAGGTGATTGGTATCATTATAAGGAATAGGGAGTAAGAAATTCTAAAATGTTTTTAAAGATGAGTAAAGGTTTTTAAAGGCTTTCCATAGCAGAGTATCAGCCCTGGCTACTAACACGGTGCTCTTGATATAATTAATTATCCTGAAGTCATTACAACCCAAAAAATTGAGGACACCAACTCCCTTTAACGCACTTTACTCTACTCCATAGTTTAAATGTACGATGATTTGCAAAAGGTGCGTATACTCAATCACTCGAAGGTCGGCAAGTCTCTGAAATTTATTCTGGCCCTATTGTAATGGACGGATCCGTTAGAATAATTGCCTAAAGAAGTCGGTTAAAAACAAGGTTCTCTTGTTTAAAGATTTTTTTCTCACTTATGCCAAGGAAAGGAGTGGTCCGGACCACATTAACCCTCCACCACACGACCATGATATTTTGTAATAAAGACCAAGGTTCAGAAATCTAGAGGACAATAAAATCTGATTAATGGTGTCGTCAACCTATTATTGTCCCAATGCTGGGCACGGATCTTCTCTCAGAATGAGAGAGTTTTAGGCCATAGTCCACCGCGCTGCCCAAGTGCGAATTGGTGGACTTCACACACCCCCGAGACCTATTTTTTTTAAAGAACTCTCGGGTGTGTAGGTTTCCTCACGATGTTTTGATCCTGTCGATTATGTATTGTATTAATCGATGATGTATTATTATTGTATTATTCCTGAATTATAGCTTATCAACTATCAACAGTTAAGATAACAGTAATATCTGAAACACTTAAGATACACAGCATTGATGATAAGTGACGATTTTCACGGGAGCAGTGATAGATTAATGGCTGAAACTCACCCTCTAAACCTCTAGTTAAAAAAACAGATATCCGAGCGTAGGTTTTAAACCTCGGACCTCTCCGAGGTTTAAAACCTACGCACGGATATCTGTTTTTTTTTAATGATGTGCGTATTTGAAATTGATTATCCCTGCAATCTCTACAATAGTGGAAAAACATCATGAGAAACAACTACACACCCGATAATTCAAAAAGGTATGTGAAGTCAACCAATCGTTCTTAGCCACCGCGGTGGACTATGACCTAAAGCCCTCATCCTGAGAAGACACCGGTGCGTAGCAATGGAACAATAATGACGAGGATTTTAACAAATGACATTTTTATTGGATTTTCACCAATGACATTTTTATTATGTTATATTGGCAAGAAGTTTTTGCTGCAGGCCCCATCAGGGTAGGATCAGGATACTTCGTATTGGTTCACTAGCGATGCGAAGTTAATCGTTAGCGGAAGAACAAGCGCCTTAACAGCGTTCGCTTTCACGCTTTTTTTGTTCACCACGCTAACCGTGCCAAGTCATCCCGTGTAATTGAACGAAAGTCTAGCGAATGCTTCTTTTATTTTGACTCTCCAATCGCTGTATAGAATTCAAATGTTATTGTTAAAAATCAGCAACGAAGCAGTGTCACTTGTCTACGAGTGATATGAGCATTCATTTGAAAGTTCAAATTGTACATTATCAAAATGGTTTAAACATGAAACAAAAGCATTTTAAGTGCCATATCATTTTTTTACTGCAAATATAAAAGTGACGGAATCAAACCTACTTTTTTTATAATAAGAAGTTGAAATTGAATATTGCAGTCCATCTTACTTTACTGGCGCTCTTGGACGTCTGTAATCTATGTCGGATATTTTTTTTTACCTTTGGTTGACCCTAATGCGTCCCTACCTCAGAGGGCTAAGTTAGAAAGCGTTGAATAAGCATGTCTCACTTACATACCCTTCAAACGCTGGAATCTGCTGTTAAAAGTCGGAACAAAGTAAGGTGGTAGTGCCTGTCGATTCAGTCTACAAAAGGATCTACCACTTTTACACTAGCATGGATAGTAGACTAATGTTGTGTTGTAGTGTGGTAGGCCAATATTATGAGTACATAATATTGGCCTACCACACTATCTTCAATGTCACATTGATATGCACAGTTATTGCTTTCCTCATGGGTACCAAATGTAACTTTTTTTTTGTTCTCGAGGGGTAAACTTTCAAAAGGTACCCGAAGCCGTAGGCGTGTCGTGGTGTTATGTGGGTTTTTTACCGCACTAATACCCCCCGTTGGCCGTCCTCAGCGCTACAAAGAGGACTCCGGGATCTCCAAAGGAACGCAACTGGAATCCTCTGAGCGAGCGAATTGTCCCATTGGGTTCCTCCCAGATGGACGGCTGAGCCCACCGCTCCGTCTAGTCTTTACGACGGTGCGACCACACGTACCGCCGTCCTTCCCGGGGTCGCCTGACCGAACGGTTCGAGCTCCCATTCTAGCCGCCCCAAACAAATGTAACTAGAAACAACTCATAATTTGTTACAAAGAGACGTTACATAAATAATTCCTCGTTATTGTCTCATTGCTGTGTTATATTATATATGAAAGTTACCGAATATGTCTACAAGAGGAATCTTACCGTGGACGTTTTTGTGATGTTCAATATCGTAACGCTCTGAAAGTGCATCTTCCATTTACTCTCTAGTTATATATAGCTTATGGACTCGTATAAGATCATATCGTGATAAGTATAAGTAATTTTTAACCGACTTCCCAAAGGAAAGAGGTTATCTATTCGTCACGTATATTTTTTTTGCGTATCTCCGATCCATCCCTTCTCTATCAACATTACCTAGCATCTACAGCCATACGTACGGCTAAATTATTCATATTCCAGGCTGAATATTGAACGACGAAAAAATGTACCCTTCCGTTAATGCCCCACTTTACGCCCTAATGCCACTTTGAAATAGTTTCTTGTAGGTAATAGAGAGAAATGTTCTCCCCCAAGCTTTCGAAAGTTACATATTTTTTAATTGCTTGAAAACCGCAACAAGCATTAACTTGCTATAATGCTTAAGAATACAAAACTGCTTTATGCACAATTAATCTCATACATATTCAAAATAATAATATCTCAAAATGAGATCTAATATACATATAGTTAAGAACAAAATACTTATAAGAAGTAACTGTTGAATTATTAAAACAATAAATCCGACTGCTTAAAACTTTTAGCAAGTGGTAGAACCAGTGTAGCTCGATCGGGGAAGTACCACCCCGCCACACCTATTTCTAGCATGAAGCATTTTTTTGCATTTCGATGGAAGGGTATGGTTGCCGGCACACATTTATCTGAGGCGATCATCATTGTCCTCGGGAGTAGCAAAACGCGTGACGACTCGCGTGGCGGTGCGGTTACCATACCGGAGTGACACGCAGTGGGTCCCGGGTTCGATTCCTGGTCGGACAAGTATCTGAATGATGAGTTTCGATTCTTGTTCTGGGTCTAGTCTCTGGTTGTTTATGTATTCATCTTTGTGTTTGTCCATGGCATCCACGACACAGGAGAAAATCCTACTGTGTGGTTATTGTAGAAAACGTTTTAAGTTTAAGAAACGCATCTGTCATTGATTTCATCAGGTGGACTGCATGCTCGCTACTTCAATCAGATAAAAAAGACGTCTTTGGCTTATAAAAAGTTACACTCCTTTCGACGCAGTCGAGGTAACATACCAACGAACCTGTGGATACTAGAAGTTTACTAAGATCCAAAAACGTCACACACATAAGTATATAAAAAACGCATACTTATTGAACGTGTTGTGCAGGTTGTGCGCCGGCTGCGATAGATCGATGTTGATCGCCTTGAACGGAACGTCCGATAGACGCTCCGAGACGTCCGACGCCAGCGTCACGTCCAAGTCTTCTAGCTGAAAGAACGTCTTATATTAGTACGTCTTATTTTTTACGCTAGAAATAATGACTCAAGAGACAGAGAGAAACGTCCAAAAAATGTTAATTTACCCCAAGCGTTTGAAATAAAGTATTTTTGATTTAGATTTTCGAATGTTAATAATTTTGGATATTTTTCGCTTTATAATATAAATCAAGTATTTTATTCTGATAGCACCATACCAGGATTATGTGTAGTGGGTCCCATGAATACAAAAACACCCAGATCCATTACGACTGCCCATGTTGTTAATTCGTTAAGGTTATGACCTTAACTGGAACAACTTAACATCATACTTCATACTTATATTATAAAGGCGAAAGTTTGTGAGTGTGTATGTTTGTTACTTTTTCAGGTGTAAACGGCTAAAGCGATTTTCATAAAATTTGGTAGGAAGTTAGCTGATACTCTGGATTAACATATAGGCTACTTTTTTCTGTGGTAAAATATCTTATTCTCACGGGATAATCGCTTTTTGTTAACGCGGGCGAAGCTGCGGGATTCAACTAGTTTGGAATAAGTAATGTATTTGGATATATGTATCTCAAATCATTACTTATACCTTCTGAGTAGTCGTTAATCATTAAGATATACTTTATGCGAACGATAAAAACTTATTTATGATTAGTGATGTCCTGTGATTTTATTCGTGTTATTAAAGACAGACAAAACTTTACTAAATATAGTAACTTCTACTAATGGATACTTCTGCTAATATAGGCCTCCAGTCTATTTTTACCCGACTTCCTAAGGAATATAATTTTTTAAAATAAATATATACCAGTAATAAATAAAATAGAATTTTTCACTACATTTTGTTTACATATATTATTTGTCTTTCCCAATCAATTTCTGTCTAGCTCTCATGCCTGATGCCTTATTGTGTCAAGATTATTAAATTTCCACACCGGCCTGAAATCCGCCGAACCTGTGGTTTTAGGTAAGTACTAAAATGATATGACTAGAAACTTTATTATAAGTTTCTAGTATTTACAATTGAAAGAACAAGAAATCTTATCTCTCTACCGTTGGTTTATTTTAAACCAGGAGTTGTTTGTGTCTTCACGCTATAATCAAAACCAGTACTTCCACTTCGCTAGAGTTCACTTCAAAGAATATTTAAGCTAATCCATACTAATATTATAAATGCAAAAGTGTGTTTGTTTGTTCCTCTTTCACGTCGCCACATAGCTATTATATGATATGATTTATATGATGGGAGATAGTTAGGAGGGCGGAGTGACGTAGGCTACTTTTTACCGCGCTCTCTCATTCCTATGAGAATATCGATGTTTTGTTAGCTGATACATATTTAGTAGTTGCAGACGTTGTTAATAGATGGCGTTAGTTAAATTCACTTGAAAGTTCTGAATCACGCTATCAAATGCTAATGTTAATTCCCTTTGACTGTGCAGGCGAAGCCGCGGGTAAGAGCTAGTACTATATAATATCCATACCTTCTAGTTTAATTACAAAAGTACAAACCGATGATGGTACATGATGGTGCACTTATAGCTACAAGCGCACCATCATTAACCAGCAAATTCCATTTTAACTTATTATTTATTCGATAACTATATAGTTTAGGGCCAAGCTTAGTTTACGATAGTAAATTCGAAGTACTATAACTAACTAACGTGGTAACTAACTGTTATCACATGGTACAGGTAAACGATCCGCTTATAAGAATCAATAACCCTTCTATACTCATAGCATCTCCTCTCCTTACAAGTCAATATACAATACATGCCTCTGCATGCACATTATGAAACAGTAACTGTTTATTCATACGGAACTCGTGTTATCACGAGATAATATTACCGCACTGAGACTCGGGCTAGGGTTGCTACTTCATCTTTTTTATTTTATAAAAGACAGAGACCTGCTTGACAAAATATCTGATCATGGAGTCATAAAGCAATAAACCAGATAGGGTATTTTAGTTAATTAGATGGAAGACAGGTTAATTTGATTAAATATTGTAAAAGATTTTGGGTAAAAAGTAGCGAATACAGTGCTCGTCTCAAAGCGGACATTCATGAATGGCTTACATAGTATAGAAATAACTCTTTGGAAATTACTGCGATTAAATGAAAAAATAATAAGAAATATTTTTTCCTTGGCGAATGTGATAAGTCGGCAACCCTAACTTCAACCCGTTGTAAAATATTTACAGACTCGACGGAGCTTGTTTGAATAACATTACCGTTAGAATCGCACTTATTGATGTATGACATAATATTATCATACTGATGACCAAAATGATTCACTCGTTTACACAAATATTTTGTAGATTTAAGCTTAATATAATTAGAATATCGTATACGTTATTATAATTTAAGAGTGATGACTCCATATTAAATTCAATGTCGTATGACTCGTATGTTATGTAAAACATTTCAGGGTTGCCAAATACTTAAAGTCTAGTTGATGTGCTCTACAGATGGAAAATATCAAATGTAGAATTCGACCACCATAACACCATCGCAAAATCGGTCGGACATATAGAATGTCAGATCGAATTAAGATTTTTGCCCGAAGCCGATTATTCGGCTTTCGCTATAACCTTCGGCCGCAGCTGAAGTCGAAGGTTTAAAAACCATGAAAACAAGTCCTAGAGCTGATAATATTTACATCGCAACCTTTAAAACATAATAACATCTGAAAATAATATAAGTCTCGAACAAAACTTACGAAGCAAACCCATTACCCGAGTGTGTGGTAAGCACACTACCATTTCCAGCGTGACGTTTGTTCCACTTTGATTAATTATGATTTGGTAGAAACCTTCGGTTTCGGCTAAATATTTGGCAAATCTGGGACAAATCCGAAAACGGATTTATTGGTCGGACACTACTACATATATCTCGTGGTAATGTTTAGTGGTAATGAAGGTTCTTAAAATTAAATACCATACAAAATTACTTACGACCGTATATACAAATTTTGGAACATAGCAGTAAAATCTAATAGTGACAAAAGAGAACCTTGAGGAACACCAAATAATATGAAAGACAATTTTAACCCAATAAAGAGCACAAAACCGCGTTTCCGAACATTCAATTAGGAAAGATGAAAACAAAAAGATCCGAAACGTAAAATCCGTAAAAAGTAATCGAGATTAAAAAATCATCATGCAATCGTAAAACAACGCTTACGCTACGGCAATCGAAAGTTATATCGAGATGGAGAAATCACTAGTTCGCCGGCCGCCCAGTTACTCCAGTTAGTGGTCGGGTGGCGTTACCTAAGGTTGCAGGCTCGAATTTCATTCTAGAATAACTTAAACATTGACAACTGAATCAAGATTTCGGTTTTACGTTATGTATCCAAATGTGGTATAACTCTGTGGTTTTACTGTGGTCGTATCGTCGCCACTCCAATTTCTTGCTTGGTAACAGCAGCGCTCAACACTGTACCAACAGTATTTAACATTGATAGCAGTGCTTAACACTGTGATAGCAAAGCTTAACACTGTGACCACAAAGACGATAACAGCAGTGCATGCCACTATTTTCAATCAAGTAGCCGCTAGTCTACTTTATAGTCAGGATAACAGGTAGTATAGGTCAGGATAGTGTGGTAATAAAGAACACTGGAGACCTTCAACTTATGGCGAAGCAACAGCTCTCTATAAACACAGCTCTTTATAAACATCAGCCTGTTAGAAGTTCATTCGCTGGAAACAACTCTTTAAATCCAAAGATAGATAGGGTGGGTTTACGGCCGATAGCTTTTTACAGCTTTAAGTAATATTTAAGGCTCAAACTGTACAATATTTTACAACCCGTACATCCACATAATAAGACTTGTACGGCCCCTCCCTTTCAATATAATCCGTCCATATGCTCTACCCACGATGCAATTCTACACCATTAAGCCGCTTTATCTAAAACGTCTTATTCCATAGCGGAATGAAAACGCGTTCGTGGAAACTTAAATATAATACCCAGCTAATTTTATGTATGATGGTACTTCCAATCTTCGTTGATACAATAGTAATATTGTAGGCAGCACCGCATTACTTCCCCTACACTGTTTGTCCCGTCCCTGTAGTTCCGGGATCAGAATAGGGCTACAGTATCCGCCTGTCGTAAGAGGCGACTAAAAGGGATCGCGGGCAGCTAGAGTGGGAGCTTGAACCGTCCAGGCAGGCGATATGTGTGGTCGCATACAAACGTAAAGACTAGACTGAGCGGTGGCTACAGTCGCCCATCTGGGAGTCTTCTTTGTTTCTCTGTCTGAAGTCTGGAGTTCTTTCTTCAAGACCGCGAGGGGGGGTGGGGGGTGGTTAGTGCGTGGTTTAGAGCGTGTATGTGTAATATTTCTACCACTATACTATCACGATTTGTTGTTGCTATCATAACAACATACACGCCGTAGATAAATGATCGAGATCATAAAGGACCAAGGAAAACAAAGGACGAGTTATTAAATAGAGACAATGAAATCGGTTCACCGAATCAAACCTAACGGTATCCGTCTGTTCGCTAATTAACCGTGAAATTGTTAAATTAAGTGCCTCTCGATTAATTCGTAACGGTTGAAATAAAACTTGTAATATTTTAAGCTTGTTTGTAAGTTCTAAACGACCCAACAAATCGTTTTTTTTTACACTAGATGTCACCTGACAGCCACAGATGCGTAACTACCCTCTGTGGACACAGTTGGAGCGCTTCGGGTAAGTATCTCCTTTCCATCACCCTTCAGCTCAAATCAGCACTTAACCATGCGGTTATTAAATAGAAATAGGAGATTCTTAGTTGAATCACAAATGATTTCGATACCTTCGATTAGATAAAAGATAAGGTAATATATTGGAGAGATGAACATAAACTCAAAGGAAATCCTAACGTTGTGTAGAAACACACAAGAATTCATCAAATAATGTTCACAGTTCATTATATTGTTTAACTAGACCCAAGGTTTATTTATATACGAAAACAGTTACGCATATTTCCGCAAGCCTATCCTACGTGTATACGAGTCTTGCCAAGCAAAGGTTTTTGACCCAACTCTAAGGGCCGGCGCACATATGACGGAGCGCAGCGCAGCGCAGCGCAGCGCAGCGCAACGCAGCGCAGCGCATGCCCGCGAAATTTTCTTAACGAATCACACACTAGCCGAAATTCGCGCTAATTACTGGGAGAATGCGCGCGGATGCGCGCGAATGCGCGCGGATGCGCGAGCATGCGCTTCCATGCTCCTCAGAAATAAATTGCTGTTATTTAATTTTGGATATTATTTCTAAAGGGACAATGACGATAATAGTTTGACAGCAAAAAATGCGCTGCGCTGCGCTCCGTCATATGAGTGCCGGCCCTTAGCCCTTGATAAGTAAATTGTCACTTTAGTCAGACGCATACTTTTAGTTACCTATACTTTTTGTTATTTGTTTGGAAAACCTTCAAAACGTACTCGACGCTGTGGGAGCGATGCGGGTTATGTGGGAACCTTACCGCGCCTACACTAACCATGCCCCACCCACCCCCTGCCGTAGCCGTCTTCAGCGCTGTCTGGAGGACTCCAGGATCTCCAACGGAACCGGAGTTTTTCGAGCGTGATGAGCTCTTCAGGCTCTTCCCTGGTGGGCGTAATCGCAAATACTGGTCTTTACGGCGTCATGCAACCACACATGCGGCCGCCCTTCCCGGGGTCGCTTGGCCGCACAGTTCAAGCTCCCACTCGGCCCGTCGCCTCTTACGACATGCAGAGGATACCGTAGCCCTATTCTGGTCCCGAAACTACAGGGACTACCTTTAGTTACACGTATATATGGTCATCAAAAATGAAAAAAAAACATCAACCCACTATTGACCACGGGTCTTCTCTCAGAATGAGAGAGCTCTAGGCCATAGGCCACCGCAGTGCAAATTGGTGGCTCGATATATGATCAATACACAATTAGCTTTTACGGTGTTAAAACCGCTACGGTTGAACTGTCACCGAGAGAGACGTTATAGGGAAATATCCCACATAACCCTTAAGCTTTGCTCCCACGGCGTTGGGTATCTTTTGAAGGTTTCCCCCTCGAAAACAAAAAAAAAGGCCTCCGCGCTGGCCAAGTGCGAATTGGCGGACTTCACACACCTCCGAAAACTTTTTATTATATATTCGTAATAAAATAAAACACATACATCTACATCTACATTCTACATTCATAAGAAATACACACACGCGCACAATCTCATAAGTATAACCATACACACAAACATATAGAACCTAACCTAATTCATAGTACGGATTATAATTCTAAGCACGCAATGAGATATTGGACGGGAATACGTGCGGATAGCTATTAATTATCAGTTCCTTTACTGATGAAGGAAGAAGTTGCGAAGACACGTGTCTGAGAGTTACCAATAACGCTTTAAAGACTGTCTATTTCACTAAGTAGCAAATAATTTTATGGTGGACGAAGGCCACAACACCCAATAACACTGTACATAAATATAAACATATTTTATGGAGATTCTTACTGTATACAACAGTAAGAATCTCCATGTAATTATTTATGTCTACACGATAACTTAACAATAACATTAATAACGACAGCATTTTGAAAATTAAACTTTACACAAATATTTCTAAGTCATCCAGTTCGTAATCAGAATTAAATGCCTTAATAAGAAACCTTCAATTCCTTTTCATCACCATCTATCCTAAGTAGGCATTACTCGCAAAGGCAGAATGTCCCAAAATACAAAAATATATTACTCTGCCTTAATGTGTTTATAGAAATCAAAAATAGCATTCGTTCTGATAAAATGTTAGGTAGTGCATTAAAAAACGCTTAAAACAAAAAGGAAGTATTGTGAAGCATTACATGTTTCTTGTCTTAACATAGGTTGTAACATATTTGGCTGAACGTTTTGCTTTGTTAAACCACAACCGATGAATGACTTTAATAAATTTTGAATGTAATAAGATCCACGTAGATGAAGATACCTATGATATAAACGATAAGGTTGAAGCAGAGGATGTACAGCCTTTCACAATTTTGATTGTCATGAACATATTTTACACCGTTCTTCTTAAGCGCTTAACATAATTATGAGTTTTGAATGTTGTAGTATAAATAATAATAAATAATAAAATTAATGTTAACTTGTATCTTAATCATTGCGTGATATTGTAATTATAAAACACTGGGACAAAATATACCCGGATTGACGCTTCCAGCAATTACTGTTGATTAATTATTAGCTAATTTAAACATATCTTTGAACGGAAGTCTAGTTCATTAATAGTTATTATTATATTAATACGTGAAGCAAAAATTTGTGACGGATTTTTAAGTAATATGCCGCGGACGGATTAGTATGAAATTTTGCACGGTTATAGTGGACGTAGAGAAGGAGTGCAGAATGTTAATATTTTTTTCAAATAATGGAAAAATCAACTAAAAACACATTACACACACTGCCTTGCATTTGTCACAAACACATAATATGTACTTAGTAAATGAAATAGAACATTCAATGTCTTACTATGAAAAGACACAACGTCAAGAATGTCAGATGACATTTGATTTGAATTAGAGAAATATTCGTACTAATTTGGACAATATGAAGTTTAGTTTTTTAATTTAAATTACGGTCGAATTTCGGCCGATGATACGGGTGACTATTGTAATTAAATTCGTCACTTATACATTAACAAATCCAAAGGTATATATTTTAAAATCATGAACCTACCTGAGGATCGTCATCCGGCGCTATACTCCTCCTCTTCATAGCGTATTCCTTCACGACATGACTGTTATCCGAGTTCGTATCAACGTTGAAGGTCTTCAGCCGTATCATTGGACTGATGGGTCCTAGCGGGTTGGAGTACTTGTTGTACGTCAGATACTTGTTCGGAGACTGGTTTAAGGAGGGATGGGGAGACATGGAGGAATGGTTGGAAGTGACTTCGACGATACTCTGGATACTGGGCCTCTGGACGCGCTTCTTAGGTTTAACGTAGGTCCGTGAGTCGAACTTGTGTTTGTCGGGCGCAGCCACGTCATCTAAAACAAAGAAAATAAATATAATGTAAAACTGGGTTTTATTATGAGGGTGAGAATGCGGAAAACCCGTTATAAGTATTTCTCTTAACTGTGATGAATCAGTTCGAGCATTATTTTTACATAACGGAATTTAAGCGGAAGGATCAATAATATGAATTGGATTGAGAGACATTCACTAATTTATTTTCATGCGTGTAGGTTTATAATGACGAACGGATTTAGAAGTTAAGCTATAAAATCATCTCTTACAAAATAGTCTCTTAAACTATTTTACTTTCACTTATTGTAGAAGAAGCATATTTTCGTATCAATAAAATTACAAATACCTCCGGATCATTTTGAACTTTTTATTGAATTAGTGTTAGCAAACAATCTCATACCATCGGATGGTAGGATTTACTGGGAACACATATTCACTATCAGTTTAAGAATGAGAAGAAAAAATCGTGAATTCTTTTTATTTAAGTAAATTGCCTCGCTACGTTTTTCTTTTACCTTCAAAGGCAAATAATAATTTCATTTCATATGCGCACATGACAAGAACATTACTTTCCATAAATCTCAGGTGCGTGCCTCAAATAACAATTCGCACTTCCAACATTGATATCTTAAGATAGATTGTAAAGATAAAGAAAGATGAGCTTCAAAAGTGTACAGACACAAATAACCCAAACAGGTAACATCAGTACTTCTTCATGCTCAGGACGAAATGAACAAATTGACGAAATCTATTAATAACGATCGGGCCGAAAGATAACTAAACCGTGGGGTCATCGAACCCAACACACAACATCACACCGAAGAGCAAGTTTCGGGTATAACATAAATAGAAATAGTCCTCGTGTGACATAACAATAGGTCGCATTTTTGCGTGCACCTGGCGATGTCGGTCAAAAATATAACAGTGCATTAGATGCTCGCCAAAAACATCAAACTGGGCGTGGGAACCTTGTACAGCACATTTAGATCAAAATTACTGAGCAAACTAATCCAAATACAGCATTACTATTCGCTGCCTTGATTGATGTTCGCTAATCTTTATAAAAAATCATAGTAATCAAGCGTTCCCAGGATAACGCATCTACTGGAATGTATAATCCTCAAACGAGTTTTACTGCTGTCACTATTATAAAAGATTCATGCAAAAAACCATGAGTTTCATTGCGCTCCCATAAGGAAAATGTATTCAGTATATTGCAACATGCTGCGATTTATTTAATAAAATCAATTCGATTCCTAACGAGACTAATAAATAAATATCATGCGTTAATAACTGGTATCAGAGTAGAAAGTTGCAAACGCAAACTTTAAGATCTTCCAAAAAGAAACAGGATATCGATTTAAATCACGAATCGGTCGATGATACGAATTTAACTGTATCCTGATCAATTTATCAATGAATGTCTCACACCCCAAAAAAACTTAATTGGTCAAAATACTAAAACAGTTCAAGAATCGGACGCCGTAAGTTACGGTCTAGACATTTATTGCGACAGACCGGTACTAAATTATTCTGATTAATATCCTACTCAAGACCACTTCGTTATCTGCGACGAAGTTGTGTCGCATTGAAATGAGCGGGTTGAGGAAACCTAATCTTTGTAATATAATAATTTGCTGTTTGTGAAGGAAACCTTGCAAGGCGACACGAGTCAGCCTACACCCAATGGCCGTGTGAAAAGGGGAAAGCAAGCAATTTCTGCCATTTCTGCCACCTGAGAATCGACTCGCTAAGGAACGTTCGTCGCGACCATTATAGTAATCACTGTGATTAAAGTTATAAATTATTTACCTTATTCAACTTTTCGAAAACAAACGATCCTTATACATAAATGTAAGTACCTACTTACACTACTAAAACTAAATCTAAGTACGCAGATGGTAATACATACGTAGAGAAAAATATGGCGTAAACAAATTTTCTAAATATATCCAATGTTAATCACACTCTGTTAGAACTTAGGTAAGTGTTTACTGCCATCACTGTACGATGACCATCAAACTCTTTGAATAGACAAATTGCAGTGCTAATAATGATCCTGATATTATTCTGATACAACAGAAACATGTGGAGGTCGTACCGTGATCCAATCAAACGATTCAACTAAAACTACTTATCATTAGTAGTACCTACATATCATTAGATATAACATTAATAGAGCATAATATACAATTTCACGTCTTAATGCACACTTAACCTTCAATCGCATGCCTAGTTAGTACATCAAACTATCAAGAACTGGTAATAAAAACTGGAACATCAACTCAGACTGGCATCGGCTCCGGAAACCCACATTATCCGCTATCCATACAGGGGCAGCGTCGATTGACCCAACAAAGTACAGGTTTACCATTACAGAAAGTGAAAGCCAATAAGACTAGTTGCGAATGCTAATCGATGCGAGGGCGTACCGACACCTTCCGATGCATATGCGATGACATCATTCCAACACACGAACGTACCATTAATGGCCTTAAGCATTCAAAACCGATCCAAATGTAATGAGGCGGACGTTGAGCGAATAACATTGGCTTTAATGGAGATTGACATTGACTTTGAAAATGTATGTACGAGTGGAATGATGGGTGGTCGTGAAAATTTACTTATGTAAAAGCCATGACGTAACACGTGTACTAATTGATGAGTGTATGATAAAATCCTGGATACACCTTACATATTCATAACATATAATACTTAGATCTTCAATATAAAAACTTATATTAATCAAATAAACAATGTAATAAAATTTGAGAGTAATTTTGATGATATTTTATAATTTATACTTTCTTAAAGACTAAACTATAAGCAATTAAACAAACTCTAACGTCTCCAAATATATGTTAGAAGTAACTATGTAAGGAGACAATAAAGGGGAAAATTATAAAATACATAAAAGCCTGCAGGAAATATTTTCGAAAGGCGACCAAGAACTTACGGACTGTAAACAATAACTTTCCCCCGAGACCGAACCTCTAGAGTCCCATATATAGATCAATCGTGCCACTTCGTTCCTCCAAGTTCAATGCTATGCATATCTGGTGCTACATATAATCCTCGTCTTTCCATTTTTAGTTATCTATGTTTACACAATTTCTTTTTTCTATTCAATTGTAGTAACAGTTTTCAGGTTATGAAATATTCCAGTTTGAAAGATAAATTGACATACTGACTGTTAAGAGGCTTACTACGACGAATAATCCCGCTACGAAACTGTACGAAAACCATCTTTTGAATTACCTTATTTTTGGGAAATCAAATAAATATTTTTAATCCCGAAACTGTCGAGATGTCGTGTATATAAATTCCCGAATTTAGTCATATTCATTCCCGAAACTGTCGAGTTTATTTCGGAATTAGGAGACGTCAGGAATTCTGGGCAAGCCCTCTCTCTTCGATCCAATTTTATAGAGGAGACGTGTCGTATCCTTCCCTACCTCGATCTAATCACCATCCGATGAAGACGTAGTCGTCTACATCCCTACAATTCACAAACCTATATACTACAGTATCTAGCTTATAAGATACAAGGCAATACGTATCATGTACGCTCAAATACTCATCAGTGCAATTGATTAATCGGTCTGAACAAACTGACATGCAGTCCATTTCAATCAATGGTAACAAGCTATTGGCTGTCAATCCCAACACAAACTCAATCCAGTGAACGTCCATAAATATGTACTCGTATTGTAAAAACTTATATCCTTATGAAAGTTGCGTTACAGTTCGGTAATAGTGGTGTGAGCATTAGTAATAAAAGGTTTTTATTGGGTATGTTAAACTTTTTTTAACCGACTTCAAAAAAGGAGGTTTCTCAATTCGACCGTATATATGTTTTTTTATGTTTGTTCGCGGATAACTTCCTCGTTTATGAACCGATTTTGAAGATTCTTTTTTAATAGATATTATTTGCGTATTACCTTCATTTAAGCGTGTTTTTCGTTTTATTATTACTTTAATTAATCTGAATTATTGTGTGTGGAACATCACAATGTGGCTATTTATTTATGTTGGGAAAGAAGGTAGACAGGTTAGTAAAAGTACGTTTTTCCAGATGCAAGGTACTATATGTCCTTTTTTGGATCTCTAAAAATGTGTGTGCAAAATTTCCTGATGAACCGTTAAATGATGGCGTGAAGACATTAAAAACAAACACACAAACTCACATTCACATTTAAAATTAGTAAGAAATACACTTCACCTAATAACGCATCCTCTATGTAACCTAGTTCAATTTTTGATTCGATG
This sequence comes from Spicauda simplicius, assembly GCA_949699795.1. Taxonomy (NCBI): domain Eukaryota; kingdom Metazoa; phylum Arthropoda; class Insecta; order Lepidoptera; family Hesperiidae; genus Spicauda; species Spicauda simplicius. The sequence continues at coordinate 4,627,505 of OX453076.1, read as the reverse complement.
AAAAACAAACTTTACAACATGTTAAAAGTGAATAAAAATTTAATCAGTAGTTTTACCAGTTTTACGCGTTGTCTATTTAAACAAACATAAAACAATAGTTACGCACAAGTTTTTCATTACTGTTTCAGTAAGTATGTGTGATTGCCTAACAATACAAGACTGTAGCAAAATTTTATTGCAACATTTTTTACAAATATCCATAACTTTTAAAGGTTGCTTTGTATTAAATTTGTAAGGTTAAAATTGTATAAAATATTGATAGAATTACATGGTATGTAAATTTTCGAGGCAAAATTATTGCGAGGTGTTTGACATTACACATGTATTATACATAAAAACCTTCCTTTTGAATTACTCTATCTATTAAAAAACACTGCATTAAAATCCGTAGCGTAGTTTTAATGATCTAAGCATACATAAGACAGCGAGAAGCGACTTTGTTTTATACGATGTAGTGAAGAAAAATCACAATTATTTTTAACGTAGAGCTAGTTGCAGATTGAAAATACATTTACAGATACAGTCGCCAATTTTAATCCTACAAAATTATTAAACCGTTGATATACTGTTTCGAGTGATACTCGATTGTGTACGTAATATTTGCACAAATGCATATTCAGTATGGTAACAAAGAGCAAAATTAATACATTGTTCTCCTATTCCGTATAATTCGGCGTTAACATAACGAGTATTGGGTTCTTCTGAGTCACGACTGTAAATATTGATTCAAGCTTTATCCTTTCAGTCAATACTTGGAACTTGAAATGTTTGTTATGTTTGTACACAAATGGTGACTAATAAATAAAAATGAGATGGTGTGTGTCTATTTGTCACTCAATCACGCAAAAACCACTGGTCCTATTTACTTGAAATTTTGCATGGATGTAGCTAAATTTCATAGTATTTAATGATGATGACTTTTTTTATATACTTTAACCTAACGATAAGGCAGACGGGCTACCTGATGGAAAGTAGTCACCGTCGCCTATGGACATTCGCAACACCAAAGGAGTCGACAATGCATCGCCGGCTTCGAAGGAGAGCTCTTTTCGCACCTTTCTTGAAGAGCCCTATGTCATAGCGCTCCGGGAATACCTCAGAAGGAAGCTCATGAAGGAAGCTCATAGAGAACTATTTTTGTGACATTAATGTCCCGTAGCGAAGCATGGGTATTTCAGCTAGTATACAATAAAAATAAGAATACCGTGTGATTGTACATCGCTTATATTGATTGTTCCTAGCAGGTAAAAAAGATTATAATCTAGCAATATTACTATACGTTATTATTATTACGCTGTAAAGAAAGAAATCTGCAATTTTGTATGATAGTTTACATTTTTTTAATATGTCGAAGCAACTTGATTATTGCACAAAAAAGATGTGGTCCGAGCTGACACAAAAATACGAGTACACAAACACCCAAAACAAAAATATAATTCATCATTTAAAATTCTGTTTAACCGCAGATCGAATCCGGAACCCACCGTGTCACGACCACTCGGCCATGTGAGTCTTCAAAATAAACAAACATTATATTTCCTTCAAAACGGCCATTTCTATATTTGACACGAGTTACTATCTTGAGCCTACGAGAGCACTCAAACATTCATCTGCGTCGCTCCAGTGCAAATTTCTTCCTATGACCTACATTTCTAGTCGTCTTATTTTTCGTATAGCTGAGCTTTTAAGTGGAAGTTTCATATGACTTTTAAGATCGTGGTGCCGAAATTAAGTTTGTTAATCTTTGGAATGTGAATCATTAAATCTAAAAAACGCTTTCTACGCCATAGTAGGATTTTCTCCTGTGTCGTGAGTACCATGGATACACACAGGAGGAAAACACAAAGAGCAGAAATCTAAACTGTCATTCAGATACCTGTTTGGCCGGGAATCGAACCCGGGAGCCATTGCGCGTCAGACAGGTATGGTAACCGCTCTGCCACGCGGGTCGTCAAAAAGTTTGCAATACAGTAAAACCTATACGGTTCGACCGGGGAAGTACCACCGGAATTTATTTCTAGTGTGAAGTAATTCGAAATACATTTTCGATGGAATAGTGTGTTTGCCGGCTTACTCTTATTAAAAGCGACCATCTTAGTCCTCGGGAATACAAACGCATCTTTGGTGGACTTTACATAAAACCTTTTTTCTGTTTGAAATTTCTTACAGATGTCCATAGGCGGCAGTTATATCTAATATATAAAATTCTCGTGTCACTATGTTCGTTCCCGTACTCCTCCGAAACGGCTTGACCGATTCTCATGAAATTTTGTGAGCTTATTGAGTAGGTCTGAGATTTGGTCAACATCTATTTTTCATGCCCTTTAGTGACAAGGATTGTCCATCCTTAACATTTTTTTTTTAATTTTTATATGGCAAAACAACGTTTGTCGGGTCAGCTAGTACTTTTTATAAATAACACGCTATTGTTAAGGGTTAATTGATATGTTATATCAATTCATTCAATTGTCTTTTCCTCATCAAGTCCTTGTAACTGTAATCAACTGAAACATATACCAAATTGCATTGTATCGTAAAGTTTACCTGTATGTTTTGCGATTGAAAAAAACCTTGATCGTTTAAAGATTATTACAAATTCATATAGGAAACGTTATATCGAAAGTGCATAACGTGCACAGAACACGACATCTTACAAAACAATTAAAAAAATAGTCGCTAGCAAACTTTCCAAATCCGAAAATTCCCGGCACAATTTACCACAATTTCGATTTGAGTGAGATCTGAATGCATTTACCGCAGCAATTTGTGCCGCAAAAGCGGTGCATAAAACTGTTGCGTACCAGTTGAAAGGGTGTGAAAGCCGCAGTAATTGCTGTTAAACGCTTCCGATTCATTTCTAGACACATCTGTGACTAGAATTTCTGCTATAATTGTCGATGTTTCCCCTGTATCCATGTTCCACATACCTTGCTCTTATGACATAGAATTATATACCAATTGTACTTCTTATTCGAGAAACTTGACAAGATAGGGGGCGCTGATTTGATGCTTACATAAAAGGGACCGAACTCAAAAAAACTGTATAATATACAATAATTATTATTTGAACTAAATACATGGAACTACTTCATTAATGTAGTCTATTGTCAAGCATCTTAAATAGTGACGTTTTAGTGCTGTAAAAACACAAACTTAATGATAGGTCGCTTTAAGAAATGCAAGCTTCAAGAATGCTAATTTCGCTTTAGGTCCATTTTATCCTCGCCGTGAGATATTTGTTACTCCGTAGCTTAAATCTTTAAAAAAGCCAGGGCTTAAATATTATCCTAACACAAATAAAGATAGATCATTCAACATTCATTTATGAATTCTTGATAAGTATGTCATTTTCTTAATCACTGATATCTGTCATTGTAATATCATTTATTTTTGAAGTTATACAAAAGTTACAACATGAGTTTTTTTTGTTTCTTTCTACAAACGTAGAATAAGGCAAAGGATAAAGTTTTTAAAAAGATTTTTATCTTGTTACGCCATAGAAGTATAACTTCTAACGCGTGTACATAAGTACACACACACTTTTTTCATATATTAGTGTCGGTTGCTTTGTTTAATTTCTTAATTATTACTTAATTAAAACTTAGTTAAAAAATCATGTGATATCATCAACTTCTCAACTTTAGTAATTTCTTGCAATGGAAATAGAAACATCGTAAAACGAATACAAAGTGCCAACCCACATCGGGTATCGAACCTGTAATACTGAGCATACTCGTTGAACACGTACAGTGGAACCGGTTGGGTTCACTGGCTCAAGTGGGACTCACCCAGCTTTTTGCAATAATTAGCAGTGATTGATTTCATGCATAATGTATAAGCTTGCTAGATTCCCTACATGTCTGATTAGTGTAACCAATACTTGCTTTGGAGGGGGAGGGGAGAGCAGGACCGCCCAGAGCGTTGCAGGTTGCATAGGTTAGCACCGGGCGCCTGGTTACGTAGCATATTTACCATAAAGAGTATATTAAATAAAAAATAATTTATGGCGTTATATTCTATTTAATCTACACAAAATCTTGACAAATAACTTAACCTTCTTTATAAATCATTCTATCTATTAGTGAAATTTGCAAAAAATCGGAAGAGCGGAGTACTTTGTTTTATATGTAGCGACAAGGGTCGATGATGTAAAATTCTCAGTATATCGTCACTCGGTGTAACACACCTATATAAGTGGCCGTGGAAATGTCATAAGTATTTTTTTACATACATCAATGTATCGGTATTGATGTAATACTTACTTAATAATGTTGTGATTAGAACCACGATGAAACAAAAAACAGACACTAAAACGAAACAAATACATACCTGTATAAAATTAGCCCGTGAGAGAACGAAGTATAGTAGTAGTAGTAGTTTTAGTAGTAGTAGTAGTTTTAGTAGTAGTAGTAGTAGTAGTAGTAGTAGTAGTAGTAGTAGAGTGTTTCCTATTTCCTTTATCAATTGAAATAGCATATCAATATGGATATCTTTTCAACATTAATTTTATCAGTGATATAAAAATGATTAGAGCTGTGTAGTGCCCCCAAATAGATGCATCTCGTAGTAATTGTTTTTATGACTGATGTAGCAAACCAGCATGCAATTTACCTGATACTAATTGGTCATTGACGCTCATGGACATCTATAAGCAACTTTACATAGACAGGTTATATATAAGGTTAATCACATCCGAGGACTAAGCTCCTCATATATGTGTTAACTTCCATCCCGAAATAACTTCACACGTGTATTTTCTATGCTCCAACATGATAATAATTAAAAAAAAAACGTGCGGCACTCGGCGAATGCCGCGGTAATATATTGCATAGCATTTTTCTCAACTTATGCAATTATAATTAGGTACTTGTTTATTTATGCAGTATTTTTTATTGATATTAATTCAAGTTTTTTTCTTTGATACTATATACTTTCTCACAAACAGCTGCATACATATTCGTTCGATTTCCGAGCTGTTCGTCTCGATCCGTGCGAGATTCGTACTCTCGTACCATATAATATGTATAACATACACGTTAAGCGAACGCTCGGCCGCACTGCATGATAGGCGAAGTGAGGGCTGTTAGGTTTCTTTCGTTACGAAATTTCCTGATTCGGTCGCCGCGCTCAAAGCCCGCGATAAAAGCTATGCAATAGCTTAACTGTTTACAGAGGTTCATAAAAGTAGTGATTTAACAGCGTTAATCTTCTTTCTGTCCTCGTTAAGTGCCTCTAAGATACCATTTACTACAAAAATATCCATCATGGCCAACACAACCACTGCCTTCGTCAAACAATAGTAAAGTGAAAATTCAGTCGGTCGACCTAAGTAAGCGGCTAGCTCATAACAGCTAGCTTGTGACGCACAAAAATTGATCTGAAATTTCAGCTAACTCTAATTTAAGTTCGCCACAAATTTGCGGCTCACTCAGTTGATCGCTAACAGTTTGCCTACAGGGGACACAGCCTTACTTTTCCACACAAAAGGTAGCGGTCGGATTTCGCTGACATTTGGCACCCACATAGTTTATGACTCATCATGGTAGACGTAATCGAAGCGGGCGAAGCCGCGGGAACGATGTAGTTTTCCATACATAGCAATTCAAAAAGATTTGACGGCAGGAAGCGACGTGGAAATGCATTCAGTTGTGCAAGAATTTTCCCATATTAGACGCTTCCTCTACCGACTGGTTCCGGAGTTGTCTTCATCCGGCAGTGTGACGTCATTCTTTATACCTACTGTTTGTACATAGTTTTGTTCCGTAGTACAACGTTTTTATGGCTCATTGCAACGGAATACGGAACGTACCCAAACCATGTAACCATTTCAAGGGGATGAGGCGGATACTCAAAATACCACGCTTGGTCATAGAGAAAGGAGAATAGGGTATGGTTTAAGTTTTTGTCTGACTACGACTTCTAAATATGTTAAATACATTTTACTTCTACATACAATTAAATAAATTTCACTTCCATTAACACATTGACGACGACACGATTTTTACACTCATAGCCCCTCAGTAGGATTTTCTCCTGTGTCGTGGGTACCATGCACACACACAAGACGAATACACAAACATGCAGACCCAGAACAGGAATCTAAACTCATCATTCAGATACCTGTCTGGCCGGGAAAAGAATTCGAGACCCATTGCGTGTCAGACCGGTATAGTAACCGCTGTGCCACGCGGTCTCCAAATATTATAAGGGGACGACGAAATATTATAAGGGTCTCTCCACATTATGCGTCGTTGAAGAATCGGTTCGGAACTTCGGATGGATCAAAAACACTGTACCTATCTACGACAAAGCGACAAAGATGTCATTCATACTAAGTCGTCAAGACACAGTAGACATATTAGACCAGTAGGGAAACTGCCTATAAGCGCTCGAAAACGGCACACTCACACAAACATCGCATCGACGAGGGCGCTATGGGGTTTTCGCGCTACTCAAGCATCGCGATTATCCCATAGCGGCTTAGTCGATGCGATGTTTCTGTTAGTGTGCCGTTTTCGAGCGCTTATATGCAGTTCCCCTACTGGTCTAATATGTCTACTGTGTCATAGACGAAAAAGGTGACGCAAATGACGTCTACGTGTACGTATTGTTCGTACGTTACATCGTAGGCAAAGACATTCCGAATTGCTCAAATCCCATTCCCGTCGATCAATGAGGGTTTGACCCATACCCATATAATTACGTACTTGAAACGATCAGATAATATACATAAATTATTAAACAAACATAATCAAATTGAATTTTAATGTCTACATCTATTGTTATTTATTGCTGCGATAACGTTCAAACGACACAATTTATTGGTGTTGATAAGAACAAAATGCCTATAAATCTCCTATACATACCGAACAATTTTATTTTCTTACGCTATAAAGTATAAACCCATAAAACAGTGTGTGAATAAAGATTTTAATGTATTATTTAAACATAAATTGCAAACTTATTTTCATGTTACTTTCAAACGTATAATAAATTTTAGTGAGATTTTTTTTTATCTTATAGAAGTAGCAAACGAGCATGCAAACAACCTGACGGTGAGTGGTTACTGCTGCCTATGGATATCTGTAAGCAACTTCAAATAGACATAGGTTCCATCTGAAGTCAATCACAGATGCGTTGCTTTTCCCGAGGAGCAACGTATCTGACCTTTGGTAGGACTGCACTGCTACCCGGTATCGATACAAGTATGGTAAATAAATATGATAAATATGGTATGTATAAGCTAAAGTTTAATACGTAGTACATAACAGATATGTCATGGATGTCCGTAAGCGTAAACATAACTTTCTGATATTTGAAATTAAAATCTATCCGAAATGGTAACCAAATCCGTAATAAGAACTTGGAAACTTTTTTTGTAGGAGTGCTTTTTTTGGAGGAATGTGAATATAAATAATACACCATATTGATAACCTACAAAACATGTCCAATAATACTTATTTGTGTTTCTTTACTTAACAATTCCTAAAAAAGTTATAACCATAACTAAACCTATCCGAAACTTCGGATAATCCGAAAAAACTCGATATCCGTAACCGTCAACAGTTGTATTTGTATATATATATATCTATATCCAGATCCCAAACTATATATCTGCAACGTTCTTAGTACACCCTATATATCCGTGACACCGCGTAACACCCAATTAAACTTTTTAATTAAAACGCCTAGTTGGCTTAGTTCACATCATGCTAAGTCAAGCGGTTAAAGCGAAATAGGCGGAAAAAGGCAATCATTAAGGCACGATACAAAGTATTGATGTCATTTTTTGAAACTCATGATTTAAACGAGTCGTCTATCTGTGGAAAGTGGTCCTCGCAGCCCATGAATTACAGTAATAATCCCCAAATAATATGACTGAATACCGGACAAACGTCAACGCACGTTGAGTTACGCTTTCGTCCCTATTGTTTCAGGATCAGAATAGGGCCACGGTATCCCCTGGCTGTCGTAAGAGGCGGCTAAAAGGGGCTTCCAGGATAGCGGGCGGCTAGTGTTGGAGCTCAAGCCGTTGGACCAGGCGACCCCGAGAAGGACGGCGGCATGTGTGGTCGCTTACCATCGTAAAGACCAGACAGAGTGGTGAGCCCAGCTACTTACGTCACCTGGGAGGAGCCCGAGGCAACGTGTTCAGAGGACTCCGGTTGCGTTCCTTTGGAGATACCGGAGTCCTCTTTGTAGCGCCGAGGACGGCAACGTGGAGGTTTTAGTGCGGTAAAAATCCTCCTACGTCGCTCCTCCTACGTCTGGTACGTATTGAAAGTTTCCCCCTCAGAAGAAAATTACTACTACTTTGCTGCAAATTCCCACCCTTGAAACCAAAACACACAAACAGTTGTTCCACATTGCCATTAGGTGTACGTCTAAAATAGGTTTAGTAGGAGAATTTTAATTGTGTATTAAAAGCGACGGTACCCATAGTGGTTCAAACTGAAAAATGTGTTAGGTACCTATATCTAATATATAAAATTCTCGTGTCACAGTTTTTGTTGCCCTACTCCTCCGAAACGGCTTGACCGATTCTCATGAAATTTTGTGGGCATATTGAGTAGGTCTGAGAATCGGCCAACATCTATTTTTCATACCCCTTAGTGATAAGGGTTGTCCACCCTTGACATTTTTTTAATTTTTATATGGCGAAACAACGTTTGCTTGGTCCGCTAGTAGGTTTATAATATTCAGATTTCATTTTGCTTTGGAGGCATTGGCATAAAAACACTTCTCTCTTTTTTTTAATATTACCTGCTAGAAACTCCCAACTAAGTACGTACTTTCTAAAGATAATAATAGTTAGTAATCATAGTTAAGTGCAATTTTAAAACAGTTCAAAGATTAAACAAATAAAAGAGTGACCGTAAAGTTTGTTATTTATTTAAACCTCATGGATGCAACGACTGCCATAAAGAAGTCGATTTATAGATCCCTGGGGTTTTAAATTTTACAGCGCAGCGGAAATTGCACACTGCATAGTTTATAACTTTATACGTAGTTTTGTCGATTGAGAAGAAAATATAAAGGTACAATAAAATTATTAAGCGTTAGGAATGTGGGCTTAAAAGTATCATGGATAAAATTATTACCAATGCGAAAACGACCACAATTTTTTTTCCTACACAAGGTTCACACCATTTTCAGTGTAATATGGGGTACAACCCATTATTGTCCCACTGTTGGGCACGGGTCTTTTCTCGGAATGAAAGTTTTAGGCCGTAGTCCCCCGCGCTGGCCAAGTGCGAATTGGTGGACATTGTAATATACTACTTATTTATTAACTAACTATAATGCATCAATTATCAGTCCAATGCAACTTATATTTCTAGAAAATCGTAAAAAAATATTATTTAATGAACCATTAAGTTTGCTATTTATTAACCTTAAATAACGTTTGATGATACCGTTTCATCTCACGTTTCAACACTACGCTTTTACGTTATGCCTACTTCCACTAACATTACGCTTTCTAAGCAGAATACAATACAGCACAACATATTGGTAAACAACTAATATTTTCATTTAGGTCAAACAAATGAGAAAACAAATTATTCTTATTAATTTGTGTGCCATTCTCTATTTGTGTTGAATTTAGAAACAGGCAAATACAAAGGGGCCGAAACTGAGATATATTTGTCTCTACGAAGGGGTGTTCCCATCTGTCCGTTCATAAGGGGTAATCCATATAATCCGTTTCGGATCAGTTTCATATGCGGCGACCATCTTAGTCCTTGTGAGTAGTTCCACATCTGTGATTGACTTCAGATAGAACCCTTATTAAGTAATAAGATTCTTACAGATATCGATGGGCAGATCACTTGAAGGGCATGACCACTTAACACCGCATTGACTGCATGTTAGCTTGCTACTTCAATATCATAAAAAAGGTATTAAAATTTTAATGGAACGGTTACCCTAAGTAGGTACTTTATAATTTGTCGAAATTAGTAAGGTACTTAAAAATTTGTCGAAAGTATAAAATTCCAGTAAAATGTATGTTATATTATTTAAACGTAGGTGAAACCGCAATTTTTTTACTACATTTTTTGATGAGCCATTCACGGAGAGCAATTAACTACATTTTAACCTAGAGCAAAATATTTACGGAGATATTCGAGAGTAACCTACATATAACTGCAGTCAATAAGGGGTCATCCATAAACCTGTGCCTCTCGTGAAAACGAACATATTTTTGCATGTAGATTTTTTTCTATCAGCGAAAATCACATTTAAACTCGTTTCATACTGCTGTATTAATTAAAAATAATATGTACGTTTAGGATTGCGAAACGAAATATCACACTAGGAAGGTAGTGAACTTACTTTCAACAGCTTTGACAAGGGTAAAAAAGTCATTAAATTCGTGAGACATACTTTATGGATGGTCCCTTATAGGCTACTTTATAAAATTACTAGTTGACCCAACATACTTTGTTCCGCCTAAAAGTCAAAAATCTAAAATTTATTGGCATTCCTTCACTAAAGTATGCTTCAACCTTCCTCTTGAATCACTCTTATCTATTAAAAACTGCATTAAAATCCGTAGCGTAGTTTTAAAGACCTAAGCATACATAGGGACAGACAGCGGGAAGCGACTTTGGTTTATACTATGTAGTGATAAAATAAAAACACTAGTAGTACTAACACCTAAGTCACTTATTCCACCATAAGTATATAAATATATAAATGATGAATACAAAAGATAGATGAATACATCCACCAATTCGCACTTGGCCAGCGCGGTGGGCTATGGCCTAAACTCTCTCATTCTGAGAGAAGACCCGTGCCCTGCAGTGGGACAATAATGGGTTGACGACGACGAATACAAAAGCTCTTTTCTTTGCAAAGTCGGTTAATATGAAATCATGTTGCCACTCTTAGAATACTTAGTACTCACTATAAACACTTAGGTTGAGCAGAAGTAGACCCGAATCATTCTCGTATGAACCTTGACCTTACTTTTCCAACGCGTACTTGAATAAATGACGAACTATTTTTACGTCTAAGGCGCTTTCAGTGTATTTCTGGACCTTAAGAGCTCCATATATTTCAAAGACTGAAAATTACATCTGCGACGCAACTTAGTAACAATTTTTGACTCTTAGTCTGCATGACTTATAAAATAAGTAGATACAGTAATTTTACTGTACTTATTACTTATTTATTCTACCCTGAAGGTGGTAGAACCAGTGTAGTTTGACCGGCAAAGTACCACCGCCACAGTATTTCCAGCGTGAAGCATTTCTTGCGTTTCGATGGAAGGGTATGGTTGCCGGCTTTTATATGAGGCGACCATCACAGTCCTCGGGAGTAGCAACGCATCTGTGATTGACTTCAGATAGAACCCATGTTCTGTATGAACTTGATTACAAGTGTCCATGACCGGCAGTGACTACTTACCATGGACTGCATGCTCGTTTAGTCAGAAAAAAAAAATCCTAATATTGTGTCTATACATACGTATTTTTACTAGTCTAAAGACCAATCCGTATTTAATGTGTTTTATGAGACACACATAATATTAGAATGATAAATTTATAACATGATCTGAAATCGGATACCTCAAATTCCATACCGTAGATGATTCTAAGATCCAAATAGATATTTATAAATCTAATGACGTAATGTCTACTACTACTCATCGTCTTGTCAGTGCAAAGAAGTAGATTATAGTCCATATTAATATAAACATGTCTTTTTTGTTTAATAAAATTGAAGAAGCAAACGGGAATGCAGTCGACCTGATGGTAAGTGGTCACTCCCACCTATCAACATTTGTTAGCAACTTCATACATCACACGAGTTCCCTTTGCGTATCACAGATGATGCGTTACTACTCCCGAGGACTTTTTTATACTTAAACCTAACGATAAGGTAGACGGGCTACCTGATGGAAAGTACCTAGACACCGTCGCCTATGGACATTTGCAACACCAGAGGAGTTGCCAATGCATCGCCGGCTTTAAAGGAGAGTTCTTTTCGCACCTTTTTTGAAGAGCACCATGTCATGACGCCCCGGGAATACCTCAGGAGGAAGCTCGTTCCACATCATGCACATCCGTGGCAGAAAAGAGCATGTAAACCGAAGGACTAAGACATTCGCCTCATATAAAAATACGCTGATTACCATACCCTTCTTCCGAAACGCAAAAACTGATTCACTATAGAAATAGATGAAGCGATGGAATCTCTCCAGTCGAACCAAATACATCCTACCTTGCAAATGCCTGCCTATAAAAAGAACTAGATTGAAGTCCATAATAATAACATATCATTGCTACATACATATAAGATAGGACATATAATTCCCAATAGCCAATAGACTTGATTGGAAAATTGTGTCGGCGACATTGAACCACTCCGTGACTTATCTGCCGTTGTTAGTATTACAAATAGAAGTACTGAGAGATTATCGTTTGTAAGGACATAATATACAGCAAAATTGAAATAAACAAACATATTTGTTATGGGTGCATAGCGTCGTTGTGGTAATAGTAAAATTTTTGATTTGGATATAATTCTTATTCAAGCAGGGAACACATTAATTTCATACTTAATTTCATTACATAAACAAGTTTAAAAAACTTTAATAGCGTGTTTTAGGTGTGTTATTGTGTCAATAAAGTTATTATTATTATATTATACATACGTGGACCTAACTTATGAACATCATGAAATATCGCTACAGTGATACGAAGATATTACATACAGTTAATGACACACCTAACCTGCTAACAACCATCAGATCGCCCTGATAGACTACAAAAGCGTAATTTATTTCCAAAACCACAACTACTAAAACTTTTTTGTTCTCGAGGGGGAAACCTTCAAAGGTCCCCGACGGCGTGGAAGCGACGCAGGGTTATATGGGATTTTTACCGCACTAATATTCCCCGGTGGCCGACCTCGACGCTCCCAAGAGGACTCCAGGATCTCCAAAGGAACGCAACCGGAATCCTCTGGGCCGCGTTACCCCATCGGGCTCCTCCCAGATGGGTGGCTAGGCCCACCGCTCCGTCTAGTCTTTAAGACGGTATGCGACCACACATACCACCGTCCTTCCTGAGATCGCCTGGTTAGACGGTTAAGCTTCCACTCTAGCCGCCCGCGACCCCGGAAGCCCCTTTTAGTCGCCTCTTACGACAGGCAGGGGATACCGTAAGCCTATTCTGATCCCGGAACTACAGGGACGAACTACTAAGACTAAGTGTATATATAGACAGAAATCTCGAAATTACAATATACTTGTCATCTGATTTTTACACCGGATTTATATCGAAAGAATTACATAAACAGTTTCTAAATGAGACGCTAAGCTAAGCGGAAAACCTTGAAGCACCATTACGCAGTTTGTACAAAAATATCGATTATATTACGTGACGCTTTATAAGATTAAGCGGGTTATCAACTCATCAGATACATAGTTGCATGGAGCGCAGTTCGCCTGCACTAGATGTGTGGGGAGTGTTGAGCACTGGTAGCCTAATTACCTGACTGCGTTAGATGTTTTCCGAGTTTAGGTATGTATGTATGTACGTTGTCCCTGTGGACCAGAATAGGGCTACGGTATCCCCTAGATGTCGTAAGGGGCGACTAAAAGCTAAATGGGGCTTCCGGGGTTACGGGTGGTAAAAGTATGAGCTCGAATCGTCTAGCCAAGCGACCCCGGGTAGGACGACGGCATGTGTGGCCGCACGCCGTCGTAAACACCAGGAGGCGCAGTATGCACAAATGCTCACTGGGAAGAGCCCGAATGGACATCGTGCTCGGAGGATACCGGTTGTGTTCCACTGGAGATCCCGGATTCCTCCACGCAGCGCTGAGTATGGCCACCGAAGGCGGGGGGGAGATTAGTGAGGTAAATATTGTAACATATCACTGGAATCGACTCAGTTTGCAGAGTAACATAGGCTACATAACATTTAAATATGCCGCCCGCGATCATAGAAAATGAGGACTTCGACTCAGTGACATACATAATGTACGCTACACAAATATTAAACGTGGCGCTCACAGTCAGAGAAATTGGGGGGAGAGGGTGTTTTTTTCTAATCATAAAATATGGGTATCAAATGAAGTAGCAAGCGCGAAGTAGCATGCAATCAATTTGATGATAAGTAATCAAAGTCGCCCATGGACATAATTTAAGCAACTTCATATGGAACAGTTCATAATTGGGTTGCTAATCCAAAAGGCTAAGCTGGTCGCGTCATATAAGAGTGAGCCAACAACCACAACCTTCCACCAAACTTCTAAAATATAAGAAGACTATTTATATTTCTTTGAGTAACCACTTACACAAATTAAATTCACCTACTTTATATTTTAAAGCATGCTAAACTTTAGTATTTAAAATGTTAAGACTAAGAAAGATTTAAAAGCCTTAATCTTTTTCTGCTTGCAGGAAAAGATTTAATATTTTTACGCCTAGAAAGACTGCAGCACTGAAAAAATATTTTTCACTGTTCTACATTTTTATGAATAAAGGACGAGATGAATGGGGTTCACTGTCGAATAAAACTGGAGCAAAAATATAAAAGGCATATGTTTTAGAAGCGGAGTATTCAAAGGGAAATAAATTTCTGAAATATGCATTTTTCAGACAAATGTAACACGTGTTCCGTTTAGTGCTGTATTATTCACGAAATGATTTCAAAAACGTTGTATATTTTACTTGAACCAAACTGGCACAGTGCCTTCATCAATAAATTAAAATATTTGGAAGAAACTTAGTAAAATGCGTTTATGAGAGACTGTCTGAGTAGATAATTCTCTAACTATAGTTTTATATATAAATGTTGGATATATAACATTGTATGTAATATACAATGTTGGATATATACAATCTATATTTTAATTACGTCGCAGTCGATACAGTCGATCAAAATATAAGAAATAGTTGTACACTTTCTAAATTAATGTCTCCACACTGGATTTTATTCTATGCCGCGGGTGACATGAACACACAAGCTCAAATAAACAAATACCCGGACCATAAACGAAAATTCCAATTCATCATTTAGACATTTATCTAGCCGAAAATCGGATCCGGGACGGGCGGTATCAATTCAGATCGGTATGATAATTCCATCCATCCATCGGCCTTTAAAAGTCCACTGCTGGACATAGGCCTCCCCAAATCTGCGCCACTTCTTCGGTCCTGAGCCATTTGAATCCAGCGGTTACCCGCTGTCTTCTTCAGGTCATCAGTCCACCTGGTCGGGGGCGGCCTGCACTCCTTTTGCCCAGACGTGGTCTCCATTCGAGGACTCTTATACCCGATTGGTTGTCTGTCCTACGAACGATGTGGCCTGCCCATTGCCACTTCAGCTTACTAATTTTGAGAGCTATGTCGATAACGTCCTCCTACGGATTTCATCGTTACGAATTCTGTCGCGCAGAGAAATACCAAGCATAGCTCTCTCCATAGCTCGCTGAGCGACTTTGAGCTTACGCACGAGGCTCACAGTAAGGGACCACGTCTCGGTTCTATGGTAATTAGGACTTATCAAAATTTTGTTACAAATTTTAATATTTACGTACAATATATCTATGAAAAAAAAATTTAAAAGACAGTCAGTCTATATTTGTGACCAGCGAATATCGCTTTGGTTTTTAAATACCCTTTGTACGGTTTCTGAAAATAGTAAATTTATTACATTTTATTTGATTTTCTTAAGCGTTACAGTTAGAGTGATTATTGTGCCTAAAATCGGTAATCTGATTAACAAAAACATAGTAGCATCTTCACCACCACATAATTATTCATAGGTTGACTGATAAGACAACAAGTGAACAGTAGAGTGTACCTTTGATAACATATATCGATTTTAAACGCGATAATATAATAATACATAACATAAATGAATTATAAGTGCGCGATAATTTTAATTTACGTCGTTGTAATCGTTAGATTGGTAATATTTATGTGATAATCGGCACGTACCACATCTAATGTATGCAAATGCATCGTCAGCCCTTCAATGTCATTTCTGACATCAGATTTTTGAGAAATTAAGAAAATTTTCTTTCTTCTTTTATTCTTTTTCGAGCGGGGTTTTAAAAAGGGTTCGTGCGTCGTAAGGAGGGTATTTTTTTCCGAGCATATGTGTATAAGTGTCCGTTTCTTGGGTTTGCTCTACAGCCCAAAGCCCAAATGAATTTTTCATTTGAGATTTAAGATAGTATTTTGTTATTCCCCGTGCTACTACTAGTAGCAGTAGTAGTAACAACGGTAATAAAATTACCCTTGTTACTACTGGTAGTAAGATTGGTAGTAACACGCGGGGAATGAACCTTAAAAATGGGCCCATAATGATATAAAAAGTTATTGACGATGGTAACTGGCCGTAAAGCTGATGGTAAGTGGTCACTGCAGCCGATGAACATCGGTATGCAACCTTTTTTGAACTTAGGACTTTCTGAAGTCAATCACAGGTGCGTTACTACACACGAGGACTAATATGGTCTTCTCAAATGAAAATAAGTCATCGATTCCTCATGTTACTCTTCAATTTACGGCCACTATCAAAACATACACATTTTATTAGTTTCCTAACTAAAAATAGCTTTTTATCTGAGATCAGAACTCTTAGTATTGTCGTTTATCTATAGGAAGTGTCCATATTCCATAGTATATACACAGATCATGCCATGACACAGTGAACTTGACCGAGTGACGTGAAGGTCAGTTCAGCGTATTCTTAGACGAAACCAATACACCATAACTCTCCCTGGCTTCGTTAATTATGGGAAACAACTTCCCACAACCTTGAAAACATAGACACGATGTAGGTTTCAGGATGATTTTACCGTAGCCCGATAATAATAATAATCTATTTCTAATATGCATATTACAGAAAAATCTGACTAATTCATTACTTTCTGCGATGGATTTGAACACTCTGCTGACGATAGTACAAAATGGAGAAAAAAAAATGTCATTGTCATTAATTACTGTAAAATAATTACTTATGTGTTGAAAATTGGAAATGATTGGATGCCATCATAACTCTTTCACTTTAGAAAGATAAATAATATCTTTTTAAATATTTATTTGGTTTCTTCATGATAGAAAGACATTGAAGTACTGAATTAATAATTAAAAACATGTTATAATTACAATGGAGTGAGATAAAACAAAAAAAAAATTACAAATTTCCTTTTTTTCTGAATCCGTCGATAAATGTAGATTAGTTTACAAAAAAATGTTTATTCTTAACTGTCGAGAGCGCAACAGTCTTCAGAACTCGACTATTTTAATATCATTCCTATTATCGCTGCTGATGAACTGATAATTTACAAGACACCTACATATCGAGTAATCATAAATATACTAGGTAAATATATACATACGTGATGTATATATTTACCGGAATTACACATGAATAGATGACTTTGATCTATTTATAATGAACCTATCACTAGCGTGTTTTCGTGACTTATGTCACAGTACTAGTATCATATAGTAATCTAACTCTGCCCTGTCCTTGAATTTTATACCTACAGACGCGCTGGACGAGAGTATGCGTTAGGGCTACCTGTCTAAAGTATTTTAATTACATCTGCATGCTTGTATTACCTATTTTGTATTTTATTCAGTAGATTAAGGTATTAAACAACGCGTTCTTTTAATATTTGAGAGACTTAATAACAAAATCGTACACAAATAATAGGTATAAATTTCACACTGAATAATATTTAACCAACCAAAATAAACAAATATTAACACTGGACGTGTTTATGCACAATTAAAGCAATCAAAAACAGCCTAATATGCATCAACAAACAACTGCTCTTCGCTACATTATTATTTAAATAAAAAGATCCACTGCTTAAAAAACGTCACACCGCCCGCTCGTCACTACAGCACATTCGTTGGCTGTTGCATACGTATGTACTGTTGCATAGGTATGTACTCGACATACCGAAATTGAGGCGCGTAGGTACAACTTGCGTTTCTTGCGTTTGTAAGAAGTTAGAATACTGTAGATACCATTACCGTGACTTATGTTAATATTTATATAGATATATCGCCATTGCATTGAATCTTTGTCCGTGGTTTATGGCGCGTGTCGGCTGCCATTCAACCGATATCCGATGGGATTGCTTTGTTCCTGATCGTATAGGAAATGGATAATAATATGGACTTAATTAAACCGACTTGCCTTGATCAGGCTACGGAAGTTATCCTCTTACGACTTGCAAGTAAATGTTTTATTTTATTTTAGAAAATTTTCTCTGTTAAAATCGAATGTGCGGTCAATTTAGTATTAAATAGTCAACATTGCTTATTTCAATCTCAAAAAAATAACTGTAAATAAAAGTAGAAGTTTTAAAACCAGCTGAAACGTAAAAAATGAACCGAAATTGATTTAACCAAGATCGAGATCGTAACAGACAAGCAAACGCTTTAAGCATCAATACTATTCGTTCGATCTCAATTTATCTATTAAATTTATAGATTCTTGTTAACTGTCTACCACGTTTTATTATTAAGAAACTACTGACTTATTTTGAAGTTACTTCCATGCAATGTCATGTCAAACTACACTTTTTAAGTGCGATTTCTGGGCAAAGCTATTCCCACAACCGGGACCGAGCTCCGAGACCTGGAGCGTCATGTACAGGGCTATTTCAAAGTTAATTAAAGGAGAAAGATACGTGCTAGCGGCCAGCCTGTGATGAATAACTTACGTGGCATATCTTTTCGATTTTACAGAGCACATTAAGTTCGAAGATCGGACCAGATCAACATCTATACATATGTACTTAAGCTACAGAGCAATGGGCATCCAGTATTACCACAGTTATATGATAAACACACAATTTTATATTTGTTACGTCCAAGTAATCTTAAAACATGTTTGAACATAACAACAAAACAAATGTACACATAATACGATAATCTAAAGGAAGTGTATTGGTAATATATCATTAGCCATAATAGCAGTATATACTATATACATCCATTGTCATTTCACAGTTATATTGAGACCGCACTCGGATATGTAAATGGCAATATTAATTATGCATGATCAATGTATAATTTAGTTTTATTGCAGGAAACTACAAGATGCTAAAGATTTATTGAAGACAATGAAATTTCTTACGGCTTATGTGTTAGGAAAGAAATGTATAGAGAAAATATTAAAAGAAACTCATAAACTGAATTGCATTAGGGTACCAACCATTCAGTTACTAATGAATGCTAAGGTTTGAAAATACGGGCTTTCTACACTCATAGCCCCACACTAGGATTTTCTCCTGTGTCGTGGGTACTATGGACACACACAAAGACGAATACTCAAAGACCCAGACCCAAAACAGGAATCTTAACTCATCATTCAGATACCTGTCTAGCCGGGAATCGAACCCGGAACCCATTGCGCGTCAGACCGGTATGGTAACCGCTCGGCCACGCGAGTGTGTTTAAAAAATAGCTCAATAATATTAAAATCAGTACAAAAAAGTCATAATATATGCAATGCAAAAAACACTGATTGCATTCATTAAAATAAAAATATGTTATTGGTAACATAAAAACAGTAATGTCACTAACTAATCATATAGTTTTTAGTTATCTCCTTTTAACATATATTTCATGAACTTCATACTAGACTCAGAATCTATTTTTCCCTACATCAATGACATGACATCATACAATTCATACAATACCATAGTAGTAGTAGTAGTATGCTATGTTTATTTTATAGTAATTATGGGTAGCACTTAACAGTGCTATTATTGAGCTTCCAGTGCTGAAATACAAAGGGTATTACTACGTTCAAGCAGTGGCGTAGCGTGGGAGCGGGGGGTTTGGTCCGCCGCGGATGGCACTATTTGGGCGGCGGCAAAATATTTAGTTTTGACGAGCTTTTTGTTTTTAGTCGTCAACTGGCAAAGAGATAGGTGAATAAAGTAGGGGTCGCAACGATTTTTTTCGTTAAAAAAATCTAAGTCGATGGGCGATGAATTCTACTTCGGCCCCGGGCGGCATGAAGCCACGCTACGCCACTTTGTTTAAGATTTGACCAGTAAAATAAAAGTATAAAGTACTTACTTTTGAGCAGGTTATCAAGCAGAGAGTAAAGGTCCTTTTCCGATTTCAGGTACTCTTCGTCCTCATTGATAGGCCAGTCACAGGACAAGTTGTACTCTATTATGTCTACCTTTTGGCCAGAATCACCCGGGACTGTGTACAACCTTGAAAGAACAAAATAAAGCATTAAATTGCTGATTCTTACAGTATTCCAACTATTAATTCCTATATTCTATGAAAAAAAAACATGTCCTTATGTACAGGAGTTATGTTCCATGCACATGCTGCAAGAACAAAAACCGTGAATGATCCAGCAGGAAAGAAAGCTGAGACAGAAACAGAAAGCACAGAATGGTTTTACTTGTACTGAACTTTACCAGGAATAAAAGAAATCATTACGACTTTATTACCGACAAATATTTTTTTGTGATCTTCATGTAATGAGCCAATCTAAGGAATACACATGTAATCCACATCATCACTATTTGAAAATAGAACACAGCATCATTTAACACTGCTATTATGCAAAAGTAGATGAAAGTTTAGGCAATAGGTGTGTCCCTGTAATTCCAGGATCAGAATAAGTGTTACGGTATCCCTTGCCTGTCATAAGAGGCAACTAAAAAGGTCGATGAAAGATTCTAGTGCCCTATATTTCACATAACCCAGCATCTCTCCCATGGCACCAGATGTTGTTTGAAGGTACGAGAGAGAGATGAAATGACAATTTACTTCACATGAGCAATATGTTAAATGATTATTTCCTGACTTTACAACATAAACTCAAAACTTTACAAGACAGCTTACCTGTACTTTATTAAACATAGGAATATATGGATGGAATATGTATGAATCTATTCCAGTGAGTTGTTTAAACAATATATATATATTATAAATCATCTTTGCCTATTACATCACTTCTAATCAACCCATTATTATCCCACTGCTGGGCATGGGTCTTCTCCCAGAATAAAAGAGTATTATGCCATAGTCCATTGCGCTGGCCGAGTGCAAATTAGTAGACTATATGCATCAATATTTGGATTTTCATAGTCATAAAAGGAACAAGAATTATTCAGGAATTCCCATGATATGTAAAACAAACAAGCAAATCACTGTTTAGTGTTTTCATTTTAAGAATGACATTGCCAACAATTGTTATCATCAATCTTTTTATAAAAGTAAATTGTAATTACGGTTCATTCCCGGTGTTACTACCAATCTTACTACCAGTAGTAAGATGGGGAATTTTATTACCGTTGTTACTACTGCTGCTGCTAGTAGTAGCACGGGGAATAAAAAATTACCCTTCTTACTACTATCTTAAATCTCAAATGAAAAATCTATTTGGACTCTGAGCTGTAGAGCAAACTCAAGAAATGGACATTTATACACAGTCTTAAGCTCGCAAAAAATACCCACCCTCCTTACGACGCAGTCAGGTAATGAAGTTAAGATTAAACTTTTTTTATGCGGCTGAAGTAACAAACAAGCATGGAATCCACATAATGGTAAGCGGTCACTGTTGCCCCTGGACATCTCCAAGTAACTTCGATATCTCCAAGTAAATGGGCACATACATCTTTAAGTAACTTGGAGATGTAGAACATTGGTTCATCTGAAGTTAATCACTGATTTTTTGCTACTCTCGAACACTAAAATGGTGTTTTTCTTTTTGGATAACAACATTTCCAAGTTACTTGGAGATGTATGTGCCCATTTCCTGGGAGGTAAGCGGTCACTGTTGCCCCTGTCCAGGGGCAACAGTGACCGCTTACCAATAAGAGGTTTCCATGCTTGTTTGTTACTTCAGTCGCATAAAAAAAGTTTAATCTTAACTTCATTACCTGACTGGGTCGTAAGGAGGGTGGGTATTTTTTTGCGTGCTTAAAACTGTCTATAAATGTCCATTTCTTGAGTTTGCTCTACAGCTCACAGTCCAAATGGATTTTTCATTTGAGATTTATGATAGTAGTAAGAAGGGTAATTTATTATTCCCCGTGCTACTACTAGCAGCAGCAGTAGTAACAACGGTAATAAAATTCCCCATCTTACTACTGGTAGTAAGATTGGTAGTAACACCGGGAATGAACCGTAATTACAGCCATGTTTCTAAGTTTAGTGCAGTTTATTAATGGAGATATTACATTTTATTAAAAAAGTAACATTCGTGCATGAATGAAATACTGTCTATTTGAAAGTTGACATTACCTACATTACGTACTAAACTTCGTGGGCGTTATAGACACAACAAAAATAACAAGAAAATTACGTTGAATCATATTGCACATGTTTTAATGTCTTGAGATGATATAATGCTTTTTTCTTAAACATGATCGATGTAAACAATTTAAAATCTACCGGTTTTTTATACAAAATATAAACAGGTGGGATCACAATAATGCAGAGGGCAGATGCTGCACAGACAAACACGTTATCAGTTTAGTATAAACATGCAATTTTATTTAAATTATGATTTTTAGCACTTACCATGTCTGATCATCGGAAAAATCCAAAGATTCCACGTCGATCAGATCAGAATCGACCATATCTTTGTTTATATTTTGATCAATCTGATTCATAATACCAGGAAAGTCGAGACATCAATTTGGCACTTAACACAAATCACATACAAATTTTACACAATAACTACATTTACTATAAGAAATATTGTAAATATAATAAAGAAAAACGTTATAAATAAGAACCAACACGAATTGTCCCAGACAAGTTTAGTTTGGAATTTGACATCTCACCATAGGTGCCAAAAAGTGACGAAACAACGGTAAATTCCATAGACCTTTTCTTTTGCTTATCTACGTAAAGTCTACGCAAAGGGAATAAATCGTAACAGATATAACCATAGACAAATTAACGAGTTAATAAAAAAAAAGTTATTAAAATAATCATTTTAAACAAACAAATAAATAAATTTGTTTGAACAAAAATAAATTAATGATGATATAATTTTATTTTACAAATTATCTATTATCTGTGGTTAACATTTGTACTTACAACACTAAACCCTTAATGTCTATGTCTTCTGTCTACTCTTTTTGTCTACGGACACGTCGTGAGCACGTTGTTTTCCGTAGTTTTTAGTGAAAAACTGCAAAAATGTCGTCCCCATCTCTTAACTGGCTTATTATTCGCAACAACAACGCCTTCTTGGTGAAAAAGCGCAACATCAAGAAACCATTCAGTAAGGAGCCGAACAACGTAACTAACCTAAACTCCTTCAAATACAATGGACTGATCCACAAGAAAGCTGTCAGCGTGGTTGAAAACCCCAACAGGTCCGGTTTCACAGTTGTATACAAGAAGGCTAAGGCTACGAACAAGCCCGCGAAGAACTTGGTGAGACGTCAGTTCAAAGCTGGAGCGAGGAGATCCCTCTTCAAGGTAAAGAGGCTGCTGAAAGCCAACCACTACCGCACAGACCTGTCAAAGGCCACGCTTCGCCGCGCCTCCGCCATCCTCCGGTCTCAGAGGCCCATCAAGGCGAAGAAACCAAAAGCAGCGGCCGCCAAAACAGAATAAACTTTGTATGTAAGCAATTAATAAAAATTTAAAACCCTACTTCATGTTTTATTTTTAAAATTAGACCTTAATCTCAAATTCCTATCATTCATATATTTTTGTTCAAATCTGTTCTTATTACTATATTACTGCAATTATATAAATTCTTAATACATAATCTAACATAGGATCTTAGATTGTTTTACACTACACATGATTTTTTTAATTTCAAGATTATATCCATTAACCTCTGGTGAGATGGTCACATTGTAACAAATTATCTCACAATGTACTATATCTAACTAGGCCCTTTAATTTTCTTAGACTTAATTATCTGATTGGAAATTGGTTAAAACAAATATTTTAAAAATGTTAAGAATTATCATTACATCAATTTTTAAGCTATTTTAATTAACGTTAATTTGAGTAAACCAAATTTGTAAAAGATATTAAAGAAAAGCACATGCATATAGTTAATCAATTGTGTAAGTCCACCTATATAGGTGAGTGAAAAGCTCAATCACTACATAGTATTAAAAAAAGTTCCTTCCCGCTGTCTGTCCCTATGTAACCTTAAATCTTTAAAACTATGCTACGGATTGTAATTTTTTTAATAGAGTGATTCAATCGGAAGGTTTATATGTATAATAAATGCATAAAATAGTAGAACACTGATAAATTTAGAATTTTGACTTTTAGGCAGAACAAAGTTCACTGGCTCAACTAATTATAAATAAAACATGTACTCATATTTCAAGTATTTTTATTATTTGTTAAAACAAGGATGGACATTTGGAATGTAAAATAATTTCAATATATATCATAATTTCCTATTTTTCAGCAATATTACTTTACAAATACATTTTTGAATTGACAGTTAGTACCAATATTCAATTTCCAGTTATTTATTATTTCATTTATGATTTTATTTGTCAAGACAACAAACATTTCTATTTCACCACAAATAATTTGTTGGACCTCTGGCTTAAACATATTAAATATACCTCCAATAGAAAACACATATTATTATAATATTTGTTATACTGGTAGATACATTAAAGTATACAAACCGCAAATTTCATAATCAAAATCTATGTGTACTGCCCTTCTCATAATTATTAAATTATATTGATTACAAATACTTATTACAAAAGTAACAGATATTTTTTTCAAACTATTAATTTCGTAAAGATTAGGGCTAAAGCAAATTTTTTATATAAAAACAACTGTTCCACGTTCCACGATTTTATCACTTTGCAACAAAGCAGATTAGAAATGAGAACAAAGTATACATCAGGAGTAGGCAACATTATAGAAAGTTATGGGCCCATGTTATGGATTGTAACAAAGCTGTGGTATGTGGCACTGACAATTCTATCTGCAAGTTGAATTTTGACACCTAAGGCTACGTACTCACGGAGCGATTTTTACCCGCGGTGTCCGCGCGGCGGTGAAAATCGCTCCGTGAGTACGTAACGTTAGTCTGGGACCAACCACTTGGATGCCTATATGCTCTTAGTTCACAATATTTCAAACCCAACTAAAGAATGTTGATTTTGCAAAATGCAAATGTTGTACTCCATTTATAAGTACATTGAAACAAAAGCAGTTATAAGCCAGTAGTAGGATTTGATCCATTCCACTAGAGGTCCGAAACAATTATAGAGTGGATCAAATATTGACTGTGTTTAAAAATTATTATCTCCAAAGAAATTATACATAATATTATGCATATATAACACTATACATACACAACTATATGATTTTTCATTACTACAAAATGCATTCAGAATAATATTCAGCAAACATTTTGTTTATGTTTCACAAAAAAAAAAACAACAATGTAGTATTCAGAAATTGGAAATTGAATCACAGTTGTGACTTAACAAAATTTAAATAAGAACTAAAGTAGTGCGGGATTCTTTGTTGTCGTGGGGATATCATAATGTACAATAAGTATGTCTCTTCAAAAAGAATGAAGGGGTTGGAAACATTTACAAGTATCGTACTTAAAACTAGTGGCAAAAAAGTGTAAAATAAATACTTAATTACAATATTAAAAATGCATAATGACAATGTGTGTAATGTGCACAATGATTTACAATCGGTTTAATAAATTCGGAATTACACATACATATTCTAAATACACACTAAGTTACATCTACTTACATTTTTTTTATGGCAGGTGTGTTGTACTGAATAGAAATTATAATTCACATTTTGTTAACATTATTCTGTCCAAACTAAGTCTGGGTCGAAATATCGGCAGGAAGAAATTCAAAAATCGCATATCGTGAGGATAATAAAATGTATAAATTCCACGATAATATTAGTTTAATAATCACATTATTCTGTCCATTGACAACATATTATACTACCAGAAGATTATTTACTTTTCATCAATATGATTTGTGTTCATTGGGTACCTACCACTCTGGATGATCACACACTAAAATAGGTCTATCAGTTACAATGCCAGTTGTAAACTGCAGTGAAGTGTCTTGTTTGTGTGTAAAATTATATATTAGACATACAACTTTCAGTACAACATTTACCATAAAATTCCTATTATGATATTGGCAAACAAAGACATCATGTTCCACAAACTCGGGGTTAACTCATTAACCAATTGTATTAAACAATACTTTAAGAAAAAAATCTTACTAAATAAGTATTCACATACTTTTTTTCGACTTAATATCGACGTGAGAAAGCGATCTTGTCGTGTCTCGAAAAAAAAATACTAACTTAAGTGATATAAATAAAGTCAATTTAATATTAGAATGGTTTAATGAAATGGTTATAATAGTTTTCAGTTTCACCGAGAATATAAAAAAAACGTGCGGCACTCGGGGACTGCCACAGTAAAGCTATTGCGTAGCTTTTTTTATCAACTTATGCAATTATAATTAATTATTTATGCAGTATTTTTTTTCTTTGATATTAATTCAAGCTTTTTTCTTCGATACTTTCTCACAAACAGCTGCTTTCATATTCGCCCGATTTCCGAGCAGCTCGTCTCAATCCGTGCGAGTTTCGTACTGTCGGACCATATACATACACGTTAATCGAACACTCGGCTGCGCTACATGGTCGGCCGAGTGGGGAGGAGGGGGGTCGTTAGGTATTTTTCGTTACGGAATTTCATGATTCGGTCGCCGCGCTCAAAGCCCGCGATAAAAGCTAAAAATATGCGCGTGGAACATTTTATGGAAAGGTAATTTTTGTACGTTTTTGCCTCTCGGTTAAATTTGCATTTTCGAGATACAACAAGATAGCTTTCCGGCGTCGATATGTTCTCTTTATTAAAATTATAATGTATTGACGGTCTTGGTTGGTAGGTCTTCGTTTGCCACATTTAAGTGATTTAGTGAAAAGCGACGAGACTAGGTATACAGTTGTGATGGGACGAAAAAATCGACTTTTACAAAAAGCTTCAGGTACAAAATATATAGTAGTGAAAATAAAAGGCACAAACATTTAACCTATTTAAAAGGCACAATACACCAAAATTCATATATTTAATTGTTATTTACAACTACCACATTTACACAAATACTAGTTATGTTGAAAAACGTGTTATTTTAATAGTTACATTCAATTCGTTATTTTAAATAGCGATACTATGAAGTTAGATTATATTTGATTTTGGACCAATTTCATTTGTATTACTTGTATTAAAACAATTATTCTTGCCCAAATCGGAAATAAAAAATAAACAAAATAGGAAATATCTGCTTACCACTTTTGCTTGCGAATTATTCACAATACAGTTAAATATCAGACTTAGTTTTTAGACTTAGACTTTGGATTTAATTACAGTATATTTTTCACCAATGTTACAGGCAGTTGGCAGAAACACATATGTTAAGGTGGGCATTCACGTTACAACGGTAGCACGAACTACGGTCGTATATCGTACGTCGTCGGTCGTGCGACAGTCCCTGCGACCGTTGTAACGTGAATGCACACCTTTACAGATAATTGAATTTTCCAATACAGTGTGATTGTATTTAAAATACTCGTAATACAGCCGCAAAATATAGAACATACTACTTTGCCTGCCGTGATACCAGTCAGTTATTATATTTTACATCAAACGAACCAATTTTCTTAAAGTAAAAAAGATGCTTCAAATAAAATCTAACTTCATAACTTCCAATTCCTTACCACCAAATAATTTGCCATGCTCACTACTCTTTAGGCTCTGACTACATAAGGCTGCGTTTTAACAGATACAGTATTAATTTTTTTTTCTCTTAAAATTAAAGTCATCATATTATTATTATAGTCAATTTATTCTGCCATGGAGTGGCTTACATCTGCTGTGTTTGTCTGTTCATAATATATTTCAGGAAGCTAATAAAATATTAAATTTTTTTATGGATCAAATATAATATGCCTACTTATTTCACTTGATTTTAATTATAGGTTTTAATGTCTCTGCCCAAGACACTTTCCTACAATAAATAAATTAATTAGAATTTTACAATAAGGTTCATTTGATTAAAAGGGAGAAAAAAAATAAAAAAAAAACATCGATTAATTCAGAGAAGCCTCGGTATGCCAATTTACTGACCCAATTATTATTCGCTTACTATAATATGAGAATGAGTCAAATAATAAAAAAAATATTACATTCTGTATGGGGACAATAACGTAACCTCTCATTACTATTTTTTATATTAAGCTATAGAAAATTCTTATTTCTCAAACAGCCTCATGTAGTCATAGCCTTAGTCTATCAAATCTCAAATGAAATCCTTCTAATACAAGCTCATACATATTGTTGCTTTAATTTTAATATTTAATTAATGTACAATTCCATTTAGTTTCAAATTTATCTATCTACGAGTTTAGACACATATACTATATAGGCACACATTTATTTATCATAACTAATACTTTCAATACAATAAGTGTTATGAAGCGAATTTGAAAATGTTGTTTGTGATATTATTGTCGGCATGAAGCCCGTGAAATAACATAATTGTAATGATATTACATTAAATTGTAGTGAAATGTTTTTGATATTAACGTTAACACCAAATATATACTAAAAGCTCCTTATTCGCGGTTACGTTCCACCTATTTACAGTGAACACAGAAATCGTCAATGGCCAGCAGTAAAACTAAAAAAAACACGAAGGTGAAGCTGGTAGAACCAGTGTAGTACGACCGGAGAAGTACCACCGCCACACCTATTTCTTGCGTTTCGATGGAAGGATGTGGGTGCCGGCACACTTTCACATGAGGCGACCATCATAGTCCTCGGTAGTAGCAACGCGTATGAGATTGACTTCAGATGGAACCCATGTTCTGTATGAAGTTCTATGGGAAGCAGTGATCACTTACCATCAGGTGGACTGCATGCTCATTTGCTACTTCAGTCACATAAAAAAAAACTTTTGACCCGTAAATACTGAAAAAGCGAATTCTGGAACCGTGAATAAGGAGCTTTGATCAATCAATTTTGATATCAATAATGAATAGAGGGAGAGCTTTGTAAATTTCCTATAATGGTCAAAGCTCTGATTCTGATTAAGATTCTGGTTAGTTTGAAAATCATTAATAACTTAGTACGAAAATACTAAATTCACTTTTCAACTGAAATATTATTACAATTATGAACAATTTATTACAGTATGCATAGACCTAGTAATACTGATGAAATTAAGTGCTACCTATTATAATAAATATACAAGGTACAGGATTAATTAAGACAATAATTTGAATCTTGACTGATAATACGAGTACATCGACGGACCCCTAGAACAAAATCGTATGTGAAAAATTTCCAATTTACAGTATGAAGCTCAGAAGTTTTGTGGACATACAAACATAGATTACTTACGCCAAGAGAGACGATCTATGGAAAATCATTGTAATAACTATTTAGGAACATATAATATATATAGTATATAATAAACAAGTTCCTAAATAGCTATTACAATCGACAAAACTTCTTATTGTAAATCGGTAATTTTTAACCGACTTCCAAAAAGGAGGAGGTTATCAATTCGTCTGTATTTTTTTTCATATACGCTTTTATTCTAGGGTCCCGTCTACATTTTGCTAAATAAATCGAATATATTCGGACAATATAAAAATTGTTGTGTTTGAACTTCGTCATTCAGTTTTCAATTAATTATAAAGACTAGTCACCCGTAGCATCGGCCGAAATTCGACCGTAATTTAAATTAAAAATCAAATGTCATCTGACATTCTTGACGTTGTGTCTTTTCATTTTCATTTACTAAGTACATATGTGTTTGTGACAAATGCAAGGCAGTGTGTGTAATGTGTTTTTAGTTGATTTTATGTATGAAAAATGCATTATTTGAAAAAAATATTAACATTCTGCACTCCTTCTCTACGTCCACTATAACCGTGCAAAATTTCATACTAATCCGTCCGCGGCATATTACTTAAAAATCCGTCACAAATTTTTGCTTCACGTATTAATATAATAATAACCATGTTTCTTTAGAGTGTTACGTTTTCTGGCTCACATACCAATAGATTTTTGATCCATTGAACCATAGTCGTATGAATAAGTTTACTATAGATATTTTTAAGGGTTTTTCACACGTGCAAATGGCCGTTGTGTCTAATTACAATGGCCATTTGCAAGTGTGAAAAACTTTTAATTTTTCTCAAATTTTAAAATTCTATAGTCGCGTTAAAACTAAACTTTTAACAACACTTCTACGTTATATGAACGGGTCAACATGATTTCTTATATGTATACATACTCTTAATAATTAATAAGTAATTAACAATTCACATGAGCGTTATACAATATTATAAAACAATACATAAAACTCTTATTTCTGATCACTTTCAAAAATTATATACGTAATTGTCCATTTTTTAAATAACAGTATAGTCAATAATCATATCGTACCATAAAGAATTTCCTAACGACAAAGAAGTAAGACTTCTAATGGTAAACTTTCCAATAAAATTTTAAATATGTTGTAAGTCAAATCATTTTAATTTGTACGGAACATTTAAGTTATATAAATTATATAGGGAACATTTAAACATATATCCAAATTTCCTTTTTGCATGTCATTTCTCTTTTTGTGAACTATAAGTAGTAGTGAAACTCAAGTATTTTAAGTGTTATAAAATATAACACGACTCAATTTTATAAGACCCGAATTCCAAATTAAGAATCAAATGTCGAGTTCGATTGCATGCTTTTCATCTCGATTTGTAAACATTTCTAGAATACATCGAAATGTCCTTTAGTCTCTTAAAAACAGATTCATTGTTAAAATTTAAACTGTGCCCTTAGTGAATACAGATATAAGTCATTTTTTGCCAAATTTCTACAAAAAACGGAGGTCAATCAGTGGGTAAGAATTTAGGTACACAATGTATGTTAAAAATCAGAAGGTACAATAAAGTATTTCACTAGGTACAGAAAAAGAAAAGACTTCGACTTATTCTTAGTAGTCTGTAGTCTTATTATGACTCAAGACTTAAGATTAGTCAAATTGTAACCCGGAAAAAATCCTTGTCGATATCGATATGGCCCTGAGCCTCTTTTATGACTAACTAGAAGTATCAAATTGAAAAGATATATTTATACTAGCTGTCCCGACAAACGTTGTTTTGCCATATAAAAATAAAAAAATGTTACGGGTGGACAACCCTCAAGGTGGTACGAAAAATAGATGTTGGCCAATTCTCAGACCTACTGAATAAGCATATAAAATTTGGCAAAAATCGGTCAAGCCGTTTCGGAGGAGTATGGCAACAAAATCTGTGAAACGAGAATTTTATATATTAGATAAACCGTTCATTTATGAAGTCGTAAATGTATTTTATATCCCGTCAATATAATAATATTGTATGGAATACTTATAATTTGTGAAATTACATTAAGGTACACTGGTACATAGATGCAGAAATTATTTCTATTCAAACACATAAAATTAAATACACATAATGACTAGCAATCAATAAAATAAACACTAACATAACTAAGTACATTATATTACTAACATAACTAAAAAAATGTGATCTTGGAATGTGATTTATGGTAAAATTAAATATTAGTAGATACCTACAATATATAAATTAAAGAAATTACAAAATTAAAAAATACTGATAATTTGTGACACAAAATTATTTATCAATACTCATCCATATTATGTAAACATAAATATATGAATAAAACTAAATTATAAAAGCTTTTTAGACATTTAATTTATATTGCTTTCTATAGCCAATGTCTCCGATATTCAATATTATTAATTTATCAGATCACTGGAAATTAACTGTTAATATCACTGGAATTAACAAATTAAATTTAAAAAATACTTGTTCACTGCCTAGTTAATGTAATATTAATGTCACATGAGACTATTTTGTCATCTATATTAGGTATATAAGGATATAATCGGTTGTTTTGATTCACATTATTGTAAGCTTATGAACAAGCTTGTCCAAGTAATGGGAAATGTCAGCTTTAATTTCACTATGACCCTTATATGCCAGTAATGTTTGTTTTAAGGATTAAATGGGATCGTTCAATAAGCTAACTATGTTCATAAAAGCTCCTTATTTACGGAAGTTATGCTCCGCCAAAATGCTGTAAATACGGAAACTAACAGTATTCAAAGAAAATTGACACCCAAACAGAAAGCGTCGAATCTTTTAACTTGTACCGATTACCGATTACATTTGTATCCATAAATACAAGAAAATGGACACATTTTTATGCCGCGAATATATAAATCGCGAATGGAGAAACCGTGAATAGGGAGCTTATATGTATACTTAATACAGTTGGAGCATTGTTACACAACTCAATCAAATAACACAACCAACATGGACAAAAGCACCGAAGTAATTAGTGTGCGTTCACTTTCAAAATACAATAACGTTGTGATATGAAATATACTACTCGACCAAAACAATTAGGCGCATGACAGTTGAAACGTCATTAGAACTAGGGATTTCCCATCCCGATACGAAGCATATTCTATTACCAAGAGTATGTAGGTATACCATTATTAAAACATACACCATAGTGGTGTATGTTCAATAGTCGAGTATATATTGAAGCACTTTCATGTGTTTAATATATTCGCATGTATTTAGTATATTTATTGACAAATAATTATCTAATTTAATAATAACTTTAAAAAATCAATAATCATTCATTAAACTAAAATTATAACGAAATAACATTAAACTAGTCACTAGGGGATGCGCGGGGACAGAAGCGAGGTGCGGGGTATTGAACCGCATTTGTTTCATGCGCCTAATTGTTGTGGTCAAGTAATACATAATTATACATAATATATTCACACTACTATAAACACATTTTTCATACGATATGTTACATACTAGTGTCTCTTGTAAGTGTAAGTGCATGCTTATAAAAAAACACTTGTGCTTATATCATATTTTGTGCAATAGTTTAAAAAATAAACCAATATTTTATTCTGAATTTGTTCATTGTAAAAATTACTATTGATAATTTAAATTGTATTTCAATTAATTGTAAATTGTAAATCAGATTAATTTCAGTTGTCAATTCATTGTTGAATTTTTAATACTTCGTTTAATATTAGACATTAGGTCGAATATACAAAACTAACTACTTGTAATACTTTTCCGTTTCCAAATCCGATACTCGCGACATTCGCAGACAAAAGATGCAGTGGGTCCCGTATTAATTGACGTTACATAAAGATATGACTGACCACTTATATACAGACGGGCCCCTAGAACAAAATCGTGAAATATTACCAATTTACAGTATGAAGCTTGGAAGCTTTGTGGACATACAAACATTGATTACTTACGCTAAAAAAGACGATCTATGGAAAATCAATGTAATAGCTATTTATGAAATTATTAAATAAGTTCCTAAATAGCTATTATAATCAACAAAGCTTCATACTGTAAATTGATAATTTTTAATATACGATTTTGTTCTAGGGGACCGTCGATACATGACATTGTTGGACCCACTCCTAGAAGCCTATTCACAGGCCAGTTTGCTGTCAAAGGAGCTCAAAGCGATGCCAAACGCTTGCAAAGCGCAGAGAGGGTACCTGAAGTCCATTGTGAATACATCCTCGGATATCCTTCCAAACTGCATCACGACGTAGTCCGGTTCCGAGTCGTGGACGATTTGGAAGTTCTTCACACTAGCTTGGGTCACTCTCCCGTGGAAGTTTAGCACGTAGGACTGCGTTTCGTCGTTCCACACGGGTGTCTTGTTGTGTAGTACCACGATATCGTCCAAGTTCTGGGCTTTCCATCGTTCGAGTAGAGTCTCGCTTTCGTCCTGTGGCGCGATGGTAACACGTTGCCGGTCCGGCGTCATGCCGGGGAGGATCACTGTCATCTTCCGTGGCCCTTTGAAGCCTAAGACGTTGGTGTCCTAGAAATATTAATATAGGTTTCTGATTAGTCGAAGCGTATGGATGTTAGCCTAGGAAACATGTAAAGGTCTAGAAAACTTTTTATCAATCACCACTTTTTTTCTACTACATATTATAATTATGCAGTGATATATACTTTCGAGTCGGTAGTTATCGATGTATGTGGACTGCATATCAAGCCAATATTAATAATATAAAGCTAATATTAATTAATAATAATACTTTTGACCAAAAAAGGCGTGTGTGTATCAACGTGTACACGTGCCAGTAGTTGAACTTGTACAGATTATCAAGAATTTTTGTGAAAATGAACTTATGTTTTATATTATGACGAGGAAATAAATTACCATTGCTATGAAAATGTATATAAAAATATGTTGTAACGTAATAAAGGCCCAGCATGATGAACTAAACGCTTACGCGCCCGGGTTGTCACACACCGTGAACGCCGTACTGATCAAGTTTAAATAAATAATAAAACCTGTATTGTGTAGTGCTTTCTTTGTCTTAGTTTAACAGTTACTAAAACAACTCACATAAACAACAGCGGCCAGTTCTTGCCGTGTACGCGCCCGGTCGTGTTTCCGCCACGCCTTGCCGTTGTCGTACACCGTGAA
This sequence comes from Spicauda simplicius, assembly GCA_949699795.1. Lineage (NCBI taxonomy): Eukaryota > Metazoa > Arthropoda > Insecta > Lepidoptera > Hesperiidae > Spicauda > Spicauda simplicius. The sequence goes on along the minus strand of OX453076.1, from coordinate 4,592,904 downwards.
CGCCGTACCGATGATGTTTAAATAAATAATAAAACCTATGTAGCGTAGTACGTAGTCTGTACAGTGTGTGTAGAATTTCGTTCTTAGTTTAACAGTTACTAAAACAACTCACATAATCAACAGCGGCCAGTTCTTGCCGTGTGCGTGCCCGGTCGTGTTTCCGCCATGCCTTGCCGTTGTAGTACACAGTGAACGCCGTCCCGATGAGGATCAAATCACTAGTAAAACCCACTTTCGTTGCCTTAGTTTAACAGTTACTAAAACTACTCACATAAACAACAGCGGCCAGCTCTTGCCGTGTGCGTGCCCGGTCGTGTTTCCGCCACGCCTTGCCGTTGTAGTACACAGTGAACGCCGTCCCGATGAGGATCAAATCACTAGTAAAACCCACTTTCGTTGCCTTAGTTTAACAGTTACTAAAACTACTCACATAAACAACAGCGGCCAGCTCTTGCCGTGTGCGTGCCCGGTCGTGTTTCCGCCACGCCTTGCCGTTGTAGTACACAGTGAACGCCGTCCCGATGAGGATCAAATCACTAGTAAAACCCACTTTCGTTGCCTTAGTTTAACAGTTACTAAAACTACTCACATAAACAACAGCGGCCAGCTCTTGCCGTGTGCGTGCCCGGTCGTGTTTCCGCCACGCCTTGCCGTTGTAGTACACAGTGAACGCCGTCCCGATGAGGATCAAATCACTAGTAAAACCCACTTTCGTTGCCTTAGTTTAACAGTTACTAAAACTACTCACATAAACAACAGCGGCCAGCTCTTGCCGTGTACGCGCCCGGTCGTGTTTCCGCCACGCCTTGCCGTTGTCGTACACCGTGAACGCCGTACCGATGAGGTTGGACCTCAACTTGCCCGCGAAGCTCTCCGCCTGCCGCGTGAGCTCGGTGGGATCAGTTGATATCAAGTAGTTCGATGTTGTTGATTTCTTGCGTTTGCGACCTGGAAATGTATATTACATATATTGATAGTAACCTCGTTAAACACGCTCGGACTTCGGACATAACAAGTACTACAGACAAACATAAATATGTTAAGTCAGAGAACACAAATTCAGAAAATCCTTGGGGTACAACCCGTTATTGTCGCACTGCTAGGCACGGGTTTTCTCTCATAATGTGAGTTTTAGGCCATAGTCCACCGCGCTGGCCAAGTGCGAATTGGTAGAAAATCCCTAAAAATTATAAGAAAATCCTTACAATCCTTAAAAACCTCATTCTTATAAAATCCTTACTCTGTAAGCTATGCCATAGCATGCTATGCATGTATATTTATGCCATGTTTGAAACCTATTAGATATAAAGAGATGATTGGTGGGTGATGTTGGTCTTGAACAGTACTACTACTTGACCTCTTGTAACACTACTTGACCTCTTTTTATGGATGTCTTGGGAGACAACCGACTAACAAAATCTAAGAGATAAGCAGCTGTATTTTATAACTCCACCGCTACAATCGCCACGATAACAATTAACAAGCGGTGACTATCAGCAAGGCTCCTGGATGGTAAGAGAATCTTCACTGTGGTGACCTAAAAGCTAATTCCTCAGTTACTTTCAGATGCTCACCTACTGATTTGAACTATTTGTTTACATTGCTGCTAATTGATCTATAAAATGTTACTTTGGCGAAACTAGACCATAATTAATTTATCTTCTGAAGAAATGACCATTCACTGACCAATAAAAGACTGTCATATCACTCACCGGCCAACAGGAACACTTTCTTCCCATAATCCTTCTCTAAGTGCAGAAAGTAAGTAGGGAACAGTCCTCGGTCCATGCCCTTCCGGTCGCGCGCTATCCGACACTTGTACAACGTTCCATGCTTCGCTGGTGTACCCACGAATGATTCCACCGAACCCTCAACGGATCCTTCTATTTCTGTAGTCTGAAAATAATCATACTAATATTATAAAGGCGAAAGTTTGTGAGTGTGTATGTTTGTTACTTCTTCACGTCTAAACGGCTGGAGCGATTTTCGTAAAATTTGGTAGGGAGTTAGCTGACACTCTGGAATAATGGCTATTTTTTACTGTGGGAAAATATGTTACTCCCACGAGACAATCGATAGATAGATTTTTTAACACGGGCGAAGCTGCGGGGATTTTAATTTACGAATTCATATATCTTATACGGAATTTAAAGAAAAGTATGTGAATTTTGAATTTGCGCGGACACCATCACACAAAAATGGCCGATTGTATTTAACTATTGACGAAATGTTACCTAAAACACATTATAAAAACTTTACTACCATTAATCTTATATAAATTAGGCACAAAATTTATTACTACTCGTTTGCCGATCACGTGGCCTATAATACCAAAGGCACAAAAACATAAGTACCAGTTTACTGATAATGAGATAAATATAAGACTCACTACTAAAATAATGAATTAATGATAAAATAACTAGCTGAAACCGCTACACTAACTAAAGCGTATTTTAAGTACTTTTTTGATAATTTAGCGTGCAAAATAAAATATGCTAACAACGAATTGAATGACGATGAAAAGATATATTTTCACGATATGACCCAAGCAAACGTATAAGGTGACTAGGGTTGCCACCTTTTTTTTCAACTATTAAAGTACTTTTGCTATAAAAGGTATAAAGGAAAAAGTACATAAAGTACAATTTATTTTATCCCCGTGTTTTTTAGCTCCAGAAACCTTTAGATGGTTGAGAACCTAAAACGGTACGTGGTGGTAGTCGGCGAAAAAAAGGTTAAATATACATAAAATTTGACGAGCAAAAAAAAGGTCACCAAATATACATATTCTACAATTTTCTAAATAAGGTAGGTATGAAACGTAGAAATGATAAAATGTTTGTTTCACACAAAACTGCTTATAATCAAACTTTTTTAAACCTAGAAAATAAAGTATTTTCGCGTACTTTATTTTTCTCATAAAGTATAAAGTACAATTACTCCAAATAAAGTACGATACTTTATAATAAAGTACGGGTGGCAACCCTAACGGTGACCGACTGCTTAAAAATGTTTGATTGCCTTTAGCTTTAGATGTCTATTTATAATCATGCTTCTTATTTAAAAATTATATAGCCTATGACACTGACAACTGATTCGATTACATTGATAATTTGATATGTCATAATTATGTTACAATCCGTCGAGCGCTTTGCTGTAGTGCGTACCAAAAGAAGTGGACAGACATAGCTACGCTTGAAAATCATTAACAATACTTTCGACGCATAACAGTCGGATAATACTATATGTTAAATTATTTATTAATTATTTTTAATTTTTGTTTTTTAATTAGTGTTTTTTTTTTATTTAAGGACATAGCTCTCAAAATTAACCAACTGAAGTGACAATGGGCCGGCCACATCGCTCGTAGGACCGATAACTGATGGGGAAGAAAGGTCCTTGAGTGGCGACGACGTTTAGGCAAAAGGAGTACAGGTCAGGTCGCCCCCCTTACCAGGTGGACCGATGACCTGAAGAAGACATCAAGAAACCATTGGATTGAAACGGAGGCCCATATTCTGCAGTGGACATCAAAAGGCTGATGGATGGAACAATCCACCCTATTCCCCCTTACCTGGTTAGGCGATTCCTCCCGTTGCGGGCGTCCCTGCAACGGCGCGACCGCTGCATCAGCGCATACGTCGTCTGCACTTGCATCGCGCGCCACACCGCACACCGGAACACTTTCTCCCTCTTCCTCCCCGCTACCATCGATGTCCTCCCCCACAGTTAGTACTTCGATTTGGTTGCCGAGCTCTGGAAATATCGTTAATTGATGGAAGTATCTTTTATATATGCATTTAGTCTGTGTGTATTGGGGACTTCTTACCCTCCTGGCCTATAGTATACTACGGACGTGTCAACTTTATAGGAATGTCAAGGAATGTGCGGGTCTCTAGGGCCTCTTAATCCGGGTAGATTCTCAAAGGGGAATTTAACACCCCTAACATAATTACTTCATAACACTAATATTATGTAAATTACAACAATGTAGAGAGGCAATATTAAGTTTATACCAACACTGTTTAGTGAGTCTACTTCTGTTATGTCTATATTTAGTCATGTCTGAGGCATTACCCTCCTGCTGGTCGGAGGTGCCAGCCTGCCAGCCCAAGGACATTCTGCGGGAGCGACCTCCCCTCAAATGAACGATCATGTAGGGGCCCGAGCCCCTTTAAATGTGAATGTGGTCCGGCCAACTACCGCTCATTCACTCAACGAGCGTGGCGGACATTTATTTTACGGTATGGTAAGTGGTTTATGATGGTGATGTGTGAAAGTAGTGATGCACCTATGGATTTGAAACCATAGGTGCATCAGTGCCCCCTGCAAGCGCTGAGGAAGGCCACCGAGGAGGTTTTAGTAGGTGAGAGTCCCACATAACCCGAAGTCTCTCCCATGGCTTCGGTGTACCTTTTGAAGTTTTCCTCCCCGTCACAAAATAAAAGATGCATCACTACTTTTAAATCTTATTACATTATAAATGTGACAGTTCGCGAGGATGTATGTGTGTCTGTTTTTGTTTCACGCAAAAATTGCAAGTCATTGTTTGCAGAAATTTGGCACACAGATAGTTTTATAGTTTATAACCTGTCACTCATAACCATGGTAAACGTGACCGAAGCGTTGTAGTCTTATATCTGTAGTACACACGATTAGTGGAGGAATTACCAAGTCTTTTTAGTCTTATAAAAACTGAGTCTCTTTCATCACAAGTCACGATCATACTTTCGCAGTCTAACAACATGGAGTTCGATTACACAAGTAAATAAACCTTCAAACCATTCTAATGCCTTTTTACAAACATGCCTTGATTTTAACTACTTAGATACAACTTTTAGGAAGTACCTATATTTACCGTTGAGACTAATTTTAATCTTATGCTCGGGTCAATCGAAACGTAGGTTTTGTCAGATAGTACTGTTCTGTCGTTTCATTTACTACTTTTGTTTATACCGAACTGGCAAAACTACGATTCTATGCGTAATTGAACAGCTATAGATAGCAGTTTGAATAAAAATGTCTTATTTCTTGTTAACACTGAGCTTCACAATGAGCCTATTCATCCGGCGATCTAAATTACGTTAGGTGTGAATGCAACCATAGACACAGTATAAATGTGGAACAGTATGGAAACTAAGCCCAGTTGATAAAATAATTACCTACACTTTATGCATATTTTTTAATAATAGTGTTATTTTTTTTCATTATCATCTACTGTCCTGTAGTCATCAATCAATCGAATTGTAATATTTACGCAGTGTACAAATAATATAAGTAGGTAATCTCACGGCGTCGGTTAATCCCAGCATGACGATAATTATTATTTCAGTTATAAAATACTGAAAACAGTTTAATATTGATACAATTTGTAGATCTTTAAAATGTTTTTACGGCGTAATTATTTCAAGTTTCAGCGGGAGGGTGGACAATTTTAAAAAGAACGCAAAAACAAATAGCAACTTGACCACATTTCTTGACGCGACACTCATTACTGCAGCACTGCGAAAACCCCTTGGTGGTCTCGTCAATGCGTATTTTTGTGTGAGTGTGCCCTTTTCGAACGTTTGTAGGCAGTTTCCATACTATTCCCCATATTTCTACTGTGCCATAGACTAATTTACATGGTGCTAAGTGTAAAACGCTACGTGTATTGATTTACATTTTAGTAGTATTGCGATTGATTTTTTTCCACCTGACACGTTTTGCCTTACTGTTAGGTTAAATAAAGTACATCATGTACTTTCTTTACATTCCAAAAGGGCCTCGAATTCTTGTATGCCCAATGGCCCCAGTATATATGATTTTAAACTAATATTATCGCGGAATTGACACATTTTAATACTTAACGGGTACTCACGATATGCGGTTTTTGAAGTTTCGCCGTGACCACGATCCATGCAACTGGGTCGAAATATCGGCAAAAAGATATAGATATAGCCGTAAAGGATTCAAAAACCGCATATCGTGAGTACCCGTTAAGTATTAAAATGGGCCCCAGTATAGTCTAAGACTGTCCTGCCTGTTATAAACAAAAAAAGTACTGCCAAAATTAATTTACAAAACGATGAATACTGTGTAAGTAAATAGGACAATGAAACCACAACAAATTGTAAAACTAAGTGACTATAAATGGTGACTAATACTATTCCTTGTCCTGCTAGAATCATGTGAGTCATATATGCGTAGTACTTTGTCATTGACAATGAGGTTTCATTCAACAAAACCACAATATCCTTTCTGACTATAACATTGTTATCAAAAACGTAATGACTTGTAAATCTTGTATATAGAGCACTAGCTGACTCGGCGAATTATGTTCCGCTTAAGAGTCAACAATCTAAAATTATCAGTGTTTCTCCACTACATTATATATGTATTATACACAAAAACCTTCCTGTTGAATCATTTTATCTAAAAAACTGCATTAAAATCCGTAGAGTAATTTTAAAGATCTAAGAATACACAGGGACGGCCAGCAGGAAGCGACTTTATTTTATACAGTGATATTATAATGAAAATCATAGTTACGAATCTGTTTCATGGGTACCATGACCATACAACAATTGTATATGTCCAAAAAGAAAACACAATTCATCGTTTGGAATTTTAAATTGTTGCCTAGCAGGTATTGGAACTTGGATCCTTCCGTATTGAACCAATATTAGTGATAGTGACTATGTAGCTTCGTCAATCACATGAAAAAATTCCGACGCGGAACATTTGGATTCGGACAGCGAGTTGGACTCGCGAACTAAGGGTCCCATATCATTGTCTATAAAAAGCGGCAAATCAAAATGTCGTATGCCTTATCCCTTAAATATGCATTTTATTCTGTCTTTGGTATGTGTCCTTATATGTCAACTGTATAGCTATCACAGTTAATCAGATACTGCATGGTGACAGTTAGATCGACAGCGGATTCTCAGTAATTGAGTTCTGTATATACCCTTTGTGTCCAGAACCATGAAAATTACATTTCCAGTACAAATTTAAATCATGGTCAGCATGACACACATTAGCGGTAATGTGGTGTAGAAGTTTTATACGTTCAGACAATTGATACAATATATTTGTCATAATTATGTGGTTTTAAAAAATATAAACATCATTCCATTTACTTAAAGCAAGAATTTATTACAGGTTGTAAAACATGTGTTTGCCTAGTCTAAATAACTCTCCTATTATAATTATTATGTCTGGAATATTAACTAGATCTTATAAGCTAATGGGCTAATGATAATAGGCCATTTATTGTCTTTACAACAACTTTACTTTACATACTTTACTTTACTTTTACAAGGTGGTAGAACCAGTGTAGTTCGACCGGGGAAGTACCACCGCCACACCTATTTCTAGCGTGAAGCACAGTGAAGACACACTTTCACATGAGGCGACCATCATAGTCCTCGGGAGTAGCAACGCTTCTGTGATTGACATCAGATGGAACCCACGTTCTGTATGAAGTTGATTACAGATGTCCATGGGCGGCGGTGACCACTTACCATCAGGTGGACTGCATGCTCGTTTGCTACTTCAGTGAAATAAATAAATAAATTTATTGCTGTATATGCTATTTTTTAATTCTACTTTTTTGCTTTAATTTAATTGAAAATTGATGGTTACACTGACTCAATAGTCACGGTGACAAGAATCACCAGTGCGCACTGTCTCTTATACTAACAGCATGATTTTCAGAGGATAAATTTGTATAAAATACATAAGTATCCATCCAAGTAAGTATCCATGCCTTAAAGAAAAATTATAAATTTGGGAAGAAATCTGCATCATCTACACTCATAAGTAGGTGAAGTCTACCTATCATACAACCAATGATACTAAATAATAATCATGGTATATGAAATATGTGGTTTTATTGTAGTTAATTGCATTTTCCTTACATATTTACCTTGTACCATGCAGCTTATATTATGAAGAATTATACACATTTACATTTACAATTGATTTGTATCATTAGAACCATATTAAGGATAACATCAAACCAATGTTATCCATAAAATAAAAAATAAAAAATAGAATTTGGACCAATTAAAATGTATATGTCTGAAATATTGATTTTCACATAAGGAAGTCCAACTCAATGGTGTAAACCATGTTTTTATGAAGTATATAAAGTCCTTACGTGTCCTAGACCTTACTTAAGTGTTAATAATCAATACTCAGTTTTTGTATGTTATTGATTGTATAAAAATATTTATGACTAAGCCCATAATAGAAGGTGTCGTTTCATCATTGTACATTGAAGCGTTGTGACAGAGTAAGTTCCATTCCAACCCATTTTAGTGACACCAGTGCTCAGTGGTGAGGCATCGAAAAGTTTGCAACCATAGAAGTATATATGTGAAATCTGCAGTGCCTACTGCTGCATTGCTACCATAATACTTATAGATACATGACAACATAAGCAGAAAAAGCATTAAACAAAAATGTACTTACCATCATAAGTTGAAATTCTGCTAGTCTGGAGAGGTATGACCTGGTCTGGGTTGACTGGAGACATTAAAAATTGCAACGGCCCATCGTAGCCTGGTAGAAAAAAATATGCGTAACGAAAATAAATCAAATAAAAAAAATCTCATGCATGAAAATGTCGATACTACTGCAAATGGAAATAAATATTTTTTTAATAAATTCGATATTTGAAAACTTACCATGTAGTTCTCTAGATCGACTTCCAGATATAGGACGTTTAGCGGAACCCACCCTTAAATCATTTGCTTGGACCATACCAGAGTTCTGTCTTTTCTGCTTCATTTTTTGTTCCATTAATTGTCGCTAAAGTGCAAAAAAACTGATTATTGATGTGAAATTAATGTCTGGCTGTGTTTTGTATAAATTGTAACACTTTTTACGAAATTATTAATGAAAAAAACGCTCACTTGCTGTTCGATTTTATGATCTCTACCGTTCATCGTAGCCATATTCCGTAAGTAAAATTTCCTTATTAAATACAATTTCTTCGCAAATACGTATACAAAACCACTGAATTATTTCACCAATTCAAATACTGTTAAAACTATGGGCATTTTGTAAGCTCATTTTTTGTTTATAAATCATCTTGCCTACCGTTGCCATAAGGGTTACCATGTAACACACCTTGAAATATTTTTAGTTTGCAAAAATGTTACGTTTTTGCAATTAATTGCATTTTAAACATTTTCTTTTCAAATATTTAGTAAAATACTAATATTGCCTTCAAATTATCCGTCTCGTGCGTTTGCAGTTCTGCAATCGCGCTGCAGCGTTACTATTGTATAGTTTCACTAAATTAAGTACGGGCGGGTATAAGTACTACTACTACGAAAAAACATCGTTTGTATTAAGAAACTGAGCTAACCTTTGTTTAAAACCGGAATTATTGCAGGTCTGCGTTTTGTAATAACGGGGCTAGAGTCTAGTGTACCTCACTACTAATTAAATTACTAATTGAATGAGATTTGATGAATGAAATCCATTGTAACATTTTTATTTTATTAGATTGTATTGTTATTAATATTAAAGTTTTTTTTTTAAATAATATCAATTGTAATTCTCTTTCCATAGTAATTCTATGTTGTGATCTGTCGATCGAATCGATTGAAGAATTATAGGCACAGGAAAACGTATTTCAAACCATGTCAACTAGCCTCTTTTATGGTTTATCAATAAAATGGAAACAGTTATTAATCACTTTTTTGTAAACGTTATCAGAAGATATGTATCTTTAGTTTAGAAATGGATGAGAAATCTCTGGAGATGTCATTCAGTACATTTGACTGTTCCAAAAATCTTTTTATCGGTCACTGTCATTAAATCTGTCATTTGACTTTTTTCCATCAAAATGGCTCCTACCCGGAGTATTATCGGATTTTTAAATCCCAAAACTTTGAGTGCGGTTTTCACAAGTAGTATTTCTAAAACACCGACCCGTTACGTGCATAGGTGCAATAGTTGTAATAATTTTTTGCGAGGCCCTGTTGTGAGTTCTGTGTCGTCGGAAAATAAAATTTTTAAATGTGAGTTTACACGCTGTTATTACATCATTGTCCTTGTTTTACTGTTTTTCTATATTTATTATAAGTGCGGGTGTCTTAGCGGAATATATTTATGAATATAACACTTATCAGGTTTTGTCGAAAACGAATATTGCTATAGTTGTAAAATATAACCTCAAAATCTACAGATAATGTACTTGGGACAAGAAATCGGTATATTCATACAACCAATAGTCTGAATGCTCGTGTGGACTACTACAAGGTACTTGGAGTGGCGAAGAATGCGTCTTCTAAAGAAATAAAGCAGGCGTATTATCAGCTTGCCAAGAAGTACCATCCGGATGCCAATAAGTCAGACCCTGAAGCATCCAAGAAGTTTCAAGAAGTCTCCGAAGCTTATGAGGTCAGTATAAAATTTTTGTACCTTAACTTATAACAGAGAGCTATCATATATTTTTAGGGCTGGTAGATACATTTTGTTACCAGTGGTGAATTTAACCTTTTTTTCTTGTTTCGTAAAGTAAAAAATATGTACTTAGCATGCGCGTTTTTTTTATTTGACTGAAGTTGCAAACTAGCACACAGTTCTCCAGCTGGTAAGTGGTCACTGCCGCCCATGGACATCTGTAATCAATCACAGATTTGTTACTACCCTGAGGACTATGATGGTCACCTCATGTGAAAGTAACTTGTTACATACAATTAATGGAATAATGTCATGTGGATTGCAACAAATTTACTATAAAACCAATAGAGAGTAAGTCCTTAAAATTGATATTGGTTATATTCTAAAGCCAAAAAATTATGTGATACATCTGTTCTTGTGATTTTTGTCAAAAAACTTAAAACACATTGTTTTTTACTCTATAAGAAATAATTTTAAAAATTTATTTCTTCTTTTGTGTTTCAGATCCTCTCAGACGAATCAAAACGCAAACAATATGATACATATGGTACAACGTCTGAACAAATGGGCATGGGTGGAGGTCCCAGCGGATCTGATGGCTTCACCCACCAGTGGCAGTACAAGTCCACCATAGACCCTGAGGAGCTATTCCGGAAGATATTTGGAGATGCAGGTTTTAAGAGTGAGGCATTCAGTGACTTTGCTGAGAGCCAATTTGGTTTTGGGGCAGCTCAGGAAGTAAGTGAAAGTTATAGAATTTTTTTCACTCTCACATTTTCTACACCACATAGCCCCACATTAGGATTTTCTCTAGCGTCGTGGCTACCATTGACACACACAAGAGGAATAGACAAACACCCAGACCCAGAACATGAATCTAAAAGCAACATTCAGATACCTGTCTGGCCGGGAGTCGAACCTGGAACCCATTGCGGATCAGACCGATATGGTAACAGCTCCGTGTCGCTCCGGTTGTCCAAAATCTAATTTGATTTGACATTTTGCCAGGTGAAAGCCTATGCGAAGATGACTGAGGAGAAGGTCTAGGAAATATACAGCTGTATCTTCATATGTAATCACCTCATATCATCAATTCATATCAACACCTAGGGTTTATGATCATTAATGTGCATCTTTAAACCCTTCATTAGGGTACACCCTTGTCCAATAGTGAACCTCAAAGGGCTGATACATTGAATTTGTTAGGAAGTTGCATATACTAACACTATACTAGCTAAATATTAGATGGTGACAGGTCATTTTAAGGTCTTTTATACTGAAAATAACATGATTATTGGAAGGAGTACTGAACTCCTACCAATAATCAAAATGTTATTCTAACTAAGACAAAACCAATATAATGACAGTTAGTCTTAGTATTTTCTTACTATTTTATGTACTGGTTCAGTTCTCTTAACAGGCTACAAGAGTAATAATATATGATGGGATTATTTAAAATTTATTATATGATCATACCATTCGCTAGCAGAAAATAATATTGCTGAACTAATACAGTTGATCTAATTGGAATTAAATTTTCAGGTGATAGTCAATCTAAGATTTACGGAAGCTGCCAGAGGAGTAAATAAAGATGTTAATCTTAATGTGGTGGACACCTGCCCTAAATGTCAAGGATCCAGGTGTGAACCCGGGACTAAGGCTATTAAGTGTACCTATTGTAATGGTAGCGGCATGGAGACGTTTTCTAGAGGTAAATAATAGATGCTAATGATTTTATTGTTACGGGAAATGTAGCAAGCGCAGTGTTAATGATAGCTAAATAGTCACATTTCAACTTTCTGTTTGCAAAAAATGATTTTAAACTGTTTATATGAATTACTATGTGACATTCACCGGGGTAGGGTGGTTTATTTATATACTATGGATGATCACTAAGGGGTGGGAGGGGGGTTAAAATTTGTCAAGAATAGATCATGTTTTGAGTATATTCTCTATACTGCTAATGCGCCTCTTTTTGAGATTCATCTTTATCACTATTCATATTCGGCCGAATTATTCGGTTTTGGTGCCGAATATATTTGGTTTGCATTTTTCCAAACTCTTATATTAACATTAATTATTAAACCTCAAAAAATCATTTAAATTTTTTATGAACACACTTTCCCTGTTGTTTCTTAATAGGAAATGGTAAATCGATTAATTCGGCCGAATAACCGGTTCAGTAAAAATGAAACCGAATAGTATTCAATATTTGATTATTTGGTAAAAGCACTATTTGGCACATCTCTACTGCTAATATACTTTAAATCAATTATATATACCTACATATATTACTAAATTATATAAATTTTATTTAAGAGTGTGTTGTGCATTTCAGGTCCATTTGTGATGCGCTCTACATGTCGACATTGTCATGGAACAAGGATGCTCATCAAATTTCCTTGCGTAGAATGTGAAGGCAAAGGACAATCTGTATGTATTATTTCAAAGAGAGTATGGTCATTAAGAACTTACAGAATAGTGTTTGTATAGTAGAAATAGAAAGGTGGTAGAACCAGTGTAGTTCGACCGTTAGTTGCTTAGAGGTTGTAGAACCAGCATAGTTCGACCGGGGAAGAACCACCGCCACACCTATTTCTAGCATGAAGCATTTCTTGCGTTTCGATGGAAAGGTGTGGTTGGCGGTACACTTTCACATGAGGCGACTATCATAGTCCTCAGGAGTAGCAACGCATCTGTAATTGACTTCAGACAGAACCCATGTTCTGTATGTAGTTGATTACAGATGTCCAGGAGCAGCAGTGACCACTTACCACCAGATGGACTGCATGCTCGTTTGCTGGATTTTACTATAATTTACTTTTAGAAAATGGAATAAAAAAAATGCTATTTTTTGAAAATTATAACTAGACTTCCGCTCTAAAGTTAAATAACTTTCTATTAATGTATGTTGCTGTCTGTACTAGTGATGTTATTATTTGAATATTCGAATGCGAATATTAGATACACAATTATTGTGGAACCAAGATCAGTGTAGTATTCTTGTTTTTTGAAACCAATAGCCTAGCAATTTCTTATTCTACACTTTTTTTTATACCTACATTGTGTTTATGCCCCTGTTTATCGCAGGTCCAACGTAAGAAGGTCACAGTGCCAGTGCCTGCGGGAGTGGAAGACGGTCAGACTGTGAGGATGGCAGTCGGTAACAATGAGGTGTTCATCACATTTAAGGTGGAACCCTCTTCGTACTTCAAACGCGATGGACCTGATGTTCACACTGATTGTAGTGTAAGTCTGAATATATATATTTTAACATATTCAGTGACAACGTTTTGAGTCACTACATAGTATAAAACAAATTTCGCTCCGTCTGTCCCTATGTATGCTTAGATCTTTAAAACTACCCTACGGATTTAAATGCAGTTTTTTAAATAGATAGAGTGGTTCAAGGTTTAAAATGCATAATACAAGCATACTACAGTTAAGGTACACTAATAATTTTAGGTTTTCGACTTTTAGGCAGAAACGAAGTTAGCCGGGTCGGCTTGTCTTGTCTGGTCTGTTATCTTCAAGGATAACAAGATTAAAACGAAATGTTACTTTATTTTCTCAGATAATATATTACTTTATAAACATTGTGACATCCCATGAATATCACATTATTGTTTGTTTAAAGTTTAGTCCAAAAGACCTTGAACTTTCCTACAGAGATAAAAGTATCTGTTAATTTGTTAATGTTTTAGAATATTACAAATACCAATATGACCTAAAAAATGTTCTTTAGAACTCTTACCTTTAAGTTTTTATACTTAACGGTTACTGAATTTTGCGGTTTTAGAATTCTGAAGAATTATTTCTGCCGATATGTCGACCTAGTTGTATAGATCGTGGTCACGGCATAACTGCACTGCTAGATTAACCTATCTACCCTATTTCTAGTTCTTTCTTTAAATACTTATTTTGTATCTAAATGATTGTCATGTTGAGCTTTTGCATAGCTTTTATCTCGGGCTTTGAGCGCGGCGACCGAATCAAGAAATTCCGTAACGAAAAACCTAACACCTCCCACTCCGCCTACTATGTAGCGCGGCCGAGAGTTCGCTTAACGTGTATGTGTATGGTACGACAGTAAGAAGCTCGCACGGAGCTCTTTGTAAAAAAGTATATAGTATCAAAAAAAAAATTGAATATTTTTTGTTTCAGATCTCTGTAGCTCAGGCTATGTTGGGAGGTACTGTCCGGATACAGGGTCTGTATGAAGATCACACGTTGCAGGTAAGACAGTATTATTATAGATAAAGTATGTTTTACTGCACTAAAATGATTTTTACATATAACAGTGAAAGTAGAAAATTCATGTGTGGTTTCATGTATATCATAAATAATTGCATACATTACTTAAACATATGCATAAATCCTGAGGTGCTGTAGCTAAACATAGAGAGGTCAGAAGAGGCCATGATGGAATACATAAAACTCGAGGTTCAGTAGCATGCATGAGTGGCTTGTTCATTAGTACAATATCAGCTATTTATGTATTACATAACCGGTATTTTCTGTGGGAAAAAAATGATGAGACAGACAGAGAGTCAAATACAATTTAAATTTCATGCTAGGCTACTCGTTAGGTATTTCAACCTACACATCCGAGAGTTCTTTAAAAAAGACAAAAAAAGGTCTCGGAGGTGTGCGAAGTCCACCAATTCGGCCAGCGCGGTGGACTATGGCCCGTGCGGTGCCCAGCAGTGGGACAATAATGGGTTGACGAGAGAATCATTATCAATGTGTTCGAAATCAACTGGATGGAGTTCCTGTCCTGCTTGAAGTTGCTTAGATGGTAAGCCGTAACAACGTTAATATATTGGTGAAGAGTGTGGTTACCGGCTCACTTACATGCGCGACCATACTAGTCCCTAAGAGTAGCAATCTGTGATTTAATTCAGACAGAAACTCGTTCTGTATGAAGTTGCTTAGTTCATGGGTGGTAGCTTTCTTGCACCATCAGGTCGCATTCATGTTTGCCACTCAAAACTTAATATAAAAAAAAAACTATTTTTAAAATTACAGATTGTGCCTGGGACGTCGTCGCACAGTACGATTCGACTGTCACGTAAAGGTATGAAGAGAGTGAGTCAACATGGCTACGGAGATCACTATGTGCATATTAAAATACAGGTAAATTGTACAAGTACATTTTTCTATATGATTCTAAAGACATTTGCTGGTGAGCATACTTAGGTGAATTAATATGTTTCGACAGGCCCCTAGAATAAAATCGTATATGATAAATTACCAATTTACAGTATGAAGCTTTGTTCATTGTACTAGTTGATTGTATTAGCTATTTCGGAACTTATTTAAGTTCCTAAATAGCTGTTACAATGATTTTCCATAGATCGTCTTTCATGGCGTATGTAATCAATGTTTGTATGTCCAAAAAGCTTTTAAGTTTCATGCTGTAAATTGGTAATTTTTCATATACAACTTTGTGAAATGTGAATGCATGTTCATAGATTCGTTTGTACGTTTATTGTAGAATTTGTCAACTTATATATGTGTGTGCATTATCTTTGTATTTTTTTCTATGTTCCTATTACACATACATTTATTGTTATTATATCCGAGAGTGACTGTCGTTGTTGGTATACAATTTTACTGTACACAATAAATATTTGATGTTGCATCAAGTTTTATAACATTTCCCATCGTGTAACATATTGTCACATTAGTGTGTTACATGTTGTGAATGTTTTTTTTTTAAGATTTGTGCTTGGACAATTCATTGGAATACAAGTTAAAGAACGATTCTTATGTTACGTCATGTCATTAAATGTCGAGTCCAAATATTGTACCATTTCACCCTATCAATATGTTGTACAGCATGCCTCTATTTCAGGTACCAAAGTCGCTGAGCTCAAAGCAGAAAGCCTTGATGTATGCGTACGCAGAGTTGGAAGAGGACACACCGGGCCAAATACACGGCGTCTCCTACGACAGAGATGGTAAGAGACGATAAAATATTGACTGGCTAGAAACCAGAAAAGAGTGTTCTTAAATAAAAAGGCTGATTGTATTGTAAAGTATACCTTTATCCATTGTTAGGGAAAGTGCTGCATACAATTGCTTACTTTATAGACCCATGTACAAAAAGTCAAAGGAGATACATTTGTTTTGCAGACAACTCAAAAAATAGCAGTAGTACAAAATCAACCGGTGACACACAAAAAATTCACCGAATGAATCGCGATTCGGAATCTAATGACCGGGATAATCCGTGGACATTTATAGACAGTATAATTGACACGTATAAGAGAAACGCGTTCAATTTCGCAATAGGCTTCGGTATGGCGGTTCTTGTGTGTTACATGATCTTGATTAATGATCCCGGCGATAAAGTAGGCGTCTACGATTACATGCGACAGAAGGAAATAGAGAAAGGCGAGGATTATAGAGAATTTGACAGGACCCTCGGCCACCAAAGGGCCCTTGAAAAGCAGAAAAAAGAACACCCTGAATTGTATGATGCGTAATTTGTATCAAAGTATATGTTATTTGGGGGGTTACCAAAATATTTAATAATAGTGAATTAAATGGTGTTTGAAGTACAGTAATACTCCGAACTTACGCGATAGGCGGGACTGACTGATAACCGCGTAAGTCGAATTCGCGTAAGTCGGGGTACAAGAAATACGTAGCACAAAATAAAATGGAGCTTTCATACATAGTACATAGTCTTACTATTCCACACTCTTATTTAATAGTGTAGTAAAGTAAGGCTATGTAATCCATAGCCTTACTATCCTACACTACAATATTAGAGTTGTGTGACGCAGCTGGCACTCGATAAAAGACAAATTGAGGAGATTTGAAAACCGCGTAACTCCGAGTTCGCGTAAATCGGGGTAGCGTAAGTCGAGGTATTACTGTATCTAATAAGATAAAAGTATTCTTAACTTGACAGTTCACACTGTTATCCTCTTTATTTATTACACGTGATGTCAGTATAGTATGTAATAATTGGAGGCGTCAGAAATTCTGTTTATTTTATGAGGGTCTTGCGGTTGATATTGTCTACGCACATACAATTTAGAATTCTCTGCTACGACCAAAATATCTATAATCGTAGCTTTCATCTACATTGAATATTGTACATAAATAATCGACCTGTCGAAATACCTTAGATATCGCATTTGAATAAGTCTGTTTTACCAATTTACTCTGTATTATTTATTTATGGCATCAAGAATTATTTCTATAAAATAGAATTGTTGAAAAGAACGAACGATTGAACTAGAGTAATAGTTTTTCTGAATGAGATTTCGGGATGACAGTCTAAAATGTCAAAGTGACATATGTCAAAAACGTTTTACAATGTATCAAAATGACATTTGTATGTAAAAAATGGATGGGATGTAGTATGATGGTTATAAAAATTCTGTAAATAGTAATTTTGTGAATATACGCAATGTTTACTTAATCGTTGTTTTATTTTATAATTATCCCCTAATTTGACATGCCCTGTTACACCATCATGCTATAGTCCACAAATGAAATCTGAAACTAAGTTGAAATTAATCTAAGTTATTTATTTCATAAATAACTTCTTGGGTTTTACTTCTTTACTCCCACTGTAAGAGACTTTTACTGTTAAATTAAAATATTAGACAGTATATGCAGAATATTTTAAATAGTCTTTAAATATTTTAAATACACTTATTTCGTTTTTAAAATAATCAATAACATAAATGTTATGTAGGTTTGCTTAAGTCTTAATATTAGTTTTTTAGGTACACTAAGAAAAATCCCATACATGAAAGACAAAATAAATTTAATACACTTTTTATTTATTTATAGATGATACAGTTTAAGAAGACTAATGTTCAGTGAGTTAATGAGTAACATGGACATAAGTAGTTTGAAACTAGGTACCTGTTACTTATCTAGTTTTTTATTTTACTATTTGGAAAATAGTGTATGAAGTTAGCGTGTTATTGTGTATTTGTAGTCTATCTTATTTATGGTAAAATAATGTCGGATATGCAAAAATGTACCATATTTGAATATGAACCGTCGTGAAACAGACATTACAATGCATTCGTTGGTGAGCCAGCATCCATACTATTCCTCCGAAACGCAAAAACTTCTCTATAGTAACAATAGTTGTAGGAGTTCTTCTCCGAAATATATACTTATACTTCTTTTTTACCTCTCAACTGATGACTTAATTCGAACTTAATTCGTGGCGGACCTTCACGGTTCGGTTTGCACGGTTTTTCCTACCACAGACGTGCAAGATGTGGCATGAGCTTCCTCCTGAGTTATTCCCGGAGCGCTATGACATAGGGCTCTTCAAGAAAGATGCAAAAAGAGCTCTTCAAAGCCGGCGATGCATTGGCGACTCCTCTGGTGTTGCAAATCTCCAGAAATAGGTGGTAGAACAATTGTAGTTCGCCCGGGGAAGTACCACCGCCACACCTACTTCTAGGGTGAGCAGTTCTTGCGTTTCGATGGATGGGTGTGGTTGCTGGCATACTTTTATAGGAAGCGACTATCTTAGTCCTCTTGAGTAGTGACGCATCTGTGATTGACTTCTGACAGAACCCTATGTTCTATATGAAGTTGCATACACATGCCCATGGGCGGCAGTGACCACTTACCATCAGGTAGATTGCTTGCTCGTTTGCTACTTCAATCTTATAAAAATTGTGTTATATGAGTATTATTAGTTAGTTGAACACAAAACTATACCCATAACTGAAATAAATCAAATACACACATATTTCTGCCTGTCTTTTCGGTATAAATTTTCTTCACTACATAGGATTTTATAGGTTACTTTCCTAAAAATATATGGAACTACTCATGACCGTAAACAATTTAAAGAGGAAAAAGTCGTGACAAAAATATTTACAATAACATCCACATGAAGACATCAAAACGATTCTTACTGACTAAAATTTGTATGTATTAAGTAGTAGTAACTCATAGTTCGTATATTTAGTCTATCATTAATTAAGTATACGAAATAATAAATACAATAGACACGTATCTACATCAATTCATTTAAGAGCCCTTTCACATTAGATCACAAGTAGTGCGGCCGCAGCGCGTCAGCCGCGCGACTGCAGAGAATGCTTTCTTTTTACCACTTATCCGCGGGATTTTTTTTGATTGGGATGACTCGTTGTATTTTTATAATAGAAATAATAATAAATACTGAATTTAACGGCGGTAGAACCAGTGTAGTTCGTCCGGGGAAGTACCACCGCCACAACTATTTATAGCGTAAAGCATTTCTTGCGTTTCGGTGGAAGGGTGTGGTTGCCGGCACACTTTTATATGAGGCGCCTATCATAATTCTCGGGAGTAGCAATGCATCTGTGATTGACTGCAGATAGAACCCATGTTCTGTATGAAGTTAATTACAGATGTCCATGAGCGGTAGTGACCACTTACCATCAGGTGGACTGCATGCTCGTTTGCTACTTCAGGCAGAAAAAAGTCAATAACAGGAAAGCATCCGTTGCAGTCGCGCGGTTGACGCGCTGCGGTCGCGCTACTTGCGACGTATTGTGAAAGCGCTCTAAATGTGATATAATTTATATTGTCATAAACATGCAGACAGACAGAAACAAGAATTCATTTAAAATTTTAGTAGTAATTTTTTATTTTGTACGATAACAATTACAGGTAAAAAAGTATCAATATCGGAGCCACACGAGATGGTAGACGCTGTGAAGGAAGCTTTGAAAGAAAAGAAAAGCATACAAGGTGCTTCTGAGGCATCCGAGGACGACGTCTTGAAGGAATCCAAGCGAAGCAAGGGCTAAAACTAACGTTATTTCTTAGCTAATGTGTAATTTGCAATGGTCATTGCGAGTCGCGGTAGAGAATTCCACTTTAGTCTTAAATGCAATTCAATAAACGCTAGTGGTTATAATACTTGATAGTATTTTTATCTCATGTTACTATTATATTAAATTTTGTTTACACTATACGTGTGTCGAAAACGGGTGTAAGTAGGATTTTTGTCAAATTGATTTTTTATGCTGAAGTTGTTAGGTAAAACAAGATGTTTTAGTAAAACGTTTAAAAGAACGGAGTTCGCTAGTTTTCTTACAAGATTAGATTAAAAAGTCAAATTTAAAAAAAAAAAACTTATATCCGTTTTCACTAGGCTTACACGTATAAACACATGAAAAATAGTTGTTCTGAAATTAACCAAACAAAAGTTTTCGAAAATTTTCTTGAAACTTTCTACACCAAACTATTGTTACTGTGATATTAATACAAAACAAAAGCATACCAATGTTTAAAATAATACATACTTAGTAGCGTTTCAAGACTATTAAAACTTATTTTGCTTATGGTATGTTATGTCATATGTTGAAGTTATGTATTTCAATATAGCTAAAGCTGTAAATAGCCGTTGATTAGTTTGTAGGAATGGTAAATAAAATAATAAACTGGTATTGTTGTTTTAATTAAACACAAAAGTACTTTTTTTTAAAGTGGGAAATCCTCGTGGATACCCAGCCTCCCGGGGCAGCAACTGGTTTATGCCGGACTTTTACCAGCTAAACCCCCACTGTGTTTTCTCCTCGCACCGTACGGCGGGAACACGGGTGCGCTTTGTATTCATCCGCGAACTTGCCGGTGCTGGTGGCTTCCGCAACCCCCCCGCGTGGAGCAAGGAGCTCCCCTCCAATAGGAAGGCACGCTTCATCTCCAAGGCTCCCCCACCGCCACCCAGGAACCATGGGCATGGGCAAGCCGACACCCGTAAAGGCACCGACGTCCCTCGACGTCTCGTCTCGCGACTCCTGGCTGCGAAGGACAGAAAACACCGTCCCTCGTAGCCCCCTCGGATGCATGCAAACAAACTTTCGCATTAACGACACACAAAAGTACCTACGAAATATAGTAATTCCGTCTATTTCATGTTAACTATAATTAAAAATTAATAGGGTTTAATTTTAGAGTAGCAGTACTATTGACTTTTGAGTCAATAAGTATTTGCTTGGCGATGTAAGTGTCAGTGGTGAGCAAATTCCAGCAAATATGCTACAGTTTGTAGCGACATTTCAAGGCCCAATAAGAATCGACTCGTACTTTCGTTTTGAAAGGCTCATCGCTTTCTCTTGCAGCGCCAATCGAAGAATGCTTGAAGCGAACGTTTCAAGCATTATTAACGCTTATGCTGAGTTTGCCTATCAAAATGTTACCATAGGTATTTCATAGAGTTTTTATAGTAAACAAAATAAACGACCTAATATTAAAAAAATCTTTATTTTTGCTATAGCAACACCAGCATTAGAATCATACGTAAGTTACATTCATCATTCACATTTTATTAAATTTCTCATTTTTGTTGTGTCAAATCTTCCCTCTTTCCTCATTATTAGGACATTCTTCGCATTTCTCAGTGTTGAATAATCTGTAGCTGTCAGTGACGTCCGCGAGTGCAGCGCTGCTATGTCGCTTCAGTGTTGCCAGCGCACACGCCAGCAAACACATTGCGCCCTCAACGTAAAATCCGTAAAAGATGCGTACGTGGCTTTCTACCTGAAATAGAATTTAGTATAAAATTAGACGATAGGCTTATAGGTGGTAGAACCAGTGTAGTTCGCCCGGTGAAGTACCACCGCCACACCTATTTCTAGCGTAAAGCATTTCTTGCCTTTCAATGGAAGTGTGGTTGCCGGCACACTTTTATATGAGGCGACCATCTTAGTCCTCGGGAGTAGCGACGCATCTGTGATTGACTTCAGATAGAACCCTATGTTCTGTTTGAAGTTGCTTACAGATGTCCATAACGGCAGTGATGACTCACTATAAGGTGGGCTGCATGCTCGTTTGCTACTCCATGCATTGCTACTATTTTATAAAAAAAATATTTAACGACATAAATCGTATAATTGGTAATGCATGAGGTTATTACTACAATTCCTACCCTATTTCATCGTATCGTATAGACCGAAAGGGATCAAACTCGGCAGGAGACAAAAAATCAGCTAATTGAGTTATTTAGAACTACTTCTGATTACGTAGTCTATTGCCATACGACCTCAATCGTGACGATTTTATTCAAGACTTCATATAGAATAGGACTCTATTGGAAGTCATTCACAGATGCGTTGCCAGTCCCGGGGACTAAGATGCTCGCCTCGTATGAAAATACCGGCCATCACACTCTTCAACAAAACTTATTTTAGAAATAGGTGTGAAGGTACCGCCATGGTCGAACTACACTGGTAGGTAGAACCGGAACCTTTTATTAAAAGGTTTTCTTGTGAGAGCACTATTACTTTTCAATATGTCGACCCGCATGGCGGAGCGGTTACCATACCGGTCTGACGCGCAATGGGTCCCGGGTTCGTTTCCCGGCCAGACTATCTGAATGACGAGCTTAGATTCATGTTCCAGGCCTAGGTGTTTGAGTATTCGTCTAGTGTGTGTCCATGGTACTCACGACACAAGAAAATCCTAGTGTGGGGCTATGAGCGTAGAAAGCGTGATATGAATAACGTTATAACGTACCCGTTCTAATCCTCCCGTAGTGGTGAATTCCAATGGGAACATAAGTGATTCCAACGCCGTTCTTCCTCTTAGCACACCAAATGCAACAACGCCTACGAGGAAGTATACAACTGTTGCTAGAGGTATGCAGCGACCGAAGCAGAATACATTCAGCATGCTCTAACGGGAATAAAAAAAAGATAGCTGTTAGCAGGTAGTCGCTGCGACTCTGTATTATATTGCACTGTGAAGGAGCAATTCTTGTGACGACCCGCGTGGTGGAGCGGTTACCATACCGGTCTGACGCGCAATGGGTCCCGGGTTCGATTCCCGGCCAGACAGGTATCTGAATGATGAGTTTAGATTCGTGTTCTGGGTTTGGGTGTTTGTGTATTCGTCTTGTCCTGCTAGAAAATCCTACTGTGGGGCTATGAGTGTAGAAAGCGTGTTTATTTGTTTTATTTGTGTTAGTAACTGAGATAAGTCCGTTGTATAATCGACTAGGCTACTAAATTGCTGATCGATCGATATATTGGCGGGTAAATCGCTCAAAGGGATTCGAAAAGTTGTTGGATAATGGTAACGTTTATTTGGAAGTAACCAGTGGGTATAGAATTTTTTAACTCACACGTAAGCCTTTTCGCATTTTCCAATCATTGGAGACCTTCAGAAACTCAGAATCTCTACTATGACTAGGATTATCTGAAATAAAATTTGTTTTTAGACATGCATACAAATAGAGTAGGTACATTTTTATTTATTTATTTAATATATAGGTTAAAATTACTTTGTTTTTAAAAAGTACCAATAAAAATATACAGTCTACTTTATACAAAGTTGTAAATATAGCTTCCAGACATCTAAAAACCACAAATAGCATCATAAGATGGCTGCTGCGTTGCAAGTCCTAAATACCAAAAATCTTCACAAAGTCTCTCTCTTTAAATTATAACATATCTGTATTTAAACTGCTGCTATTGGGTAGATATCATTATGTAAAACTAGATTGAAGTAGGTACCTCCTGTGTTTTCGAAAGTAGGATTCGTTTTTGCTGATTTATCATCTAACTTTGCTTTCAAGTTTTGCGTGTGTACATCAGCATTGACAACCACACAGGTGCTCGCGTTCACCACTGAAATATAGCACATTATTAGAAAAATCGTACTTATTGTCTTCACTACATAGTATAAAACAAAGTCGCTTTCCGCTGTCTGTCGCTATGTATGCTTAGATCTTTAAAACTACGCTACGGATTTCAATTGCAGTTTTTTTTAATAGATAGAGTGATTAAAGAGGACGGTGTTTATGTATAATACATGCATAATATAGTGGAGGAAAAAATTAAAATTAAAAGTCAAAAATTTAAAGTTATCAGTGACTTTAAATTTTTGACTTTTAGGCGGAACGATGTTTGCCAGGTCAACTAGTTTTTTATACAATAATCCAATGACAAAAACAAATGCATTGCTGCAAGTATCTTTAAAGACTAAGATAAAACAGAGAACAACAAATTAACATTGATTTTATTAGGTGGAAATTTGGTGGTAATGCTTTCATCTAACTTGTCTGTCTTTTAGATAAGTTTACTTTAAAACGTGTAGTGTACAAAATGTTTATACAAACGTTGTCATTGTAAGAAAAATCATCTTAGACTCATTAAAATATCGCTGTAAGGCGCAGGTTCGCTTTTGAAGTAGGAATTTATACATTAGAGTACCTATCCTTGGAGTATCTTTAAGAGATATTTCTAGAACTCAACAAATCCACAAGTGATATCTACTAATTATTTTTGTAATAAGAACAATCTGAGAAGCATCTCAGATTGCTAGAAGAAGGTAAGAAAGCATTCTTATGACTTAATTTCTAAATCCCTGATCCCTGAGAGGCTATTACAGCAATATGATATTACCAGAGGAAAATTGTCGTCAACCCATTATTGTCCCACTGCTGGGCACGGGTCTTCTCTCAGAATGAGAGAGTTCAGGCCATAGTCCACCGCGCTGGCCAAGTGCGAATTGGTGGACAAAAGAGGAAAATTAAATCATCTTAAATGCTTACTTAAATAAATATGCGTAGGAACAGCAAGTATTGCGTAGATCAGCGCGGATGTCCTTCCCCATACAGTATAGGGCACCGGAGCGCCGAAGCCTGAAAGATTAGGTCTCACTTTACGTTTTAAACCAAAATTACAACATAGTACATTGCAATGCATGGGTTAAATCATAAACGGTGTTAATTTATAAAACTCAATGGACTTTTCGTTTAGTACGAGGTTATTATGATTTTTTTTTTTTATAAGATTGAAGTAGCAAACGAGCGTGCAGCGCAGCGGTAAGTGGTCACTGCCGCCCGTTGACATGTGTAAGGAACTTCATACAAGTAGAACACAGTGTCTATCTAAAGTCAATCACAGTTGCGATGTCACTCCCGAACACTATGATGCTCGCCTCATATAAAAGTGTGTCGGCAACCAAACCCTTAGAAATGCAAGGACTGCGTTATACTATAAAAATGTACCTATATTTCCCCAAAATAATCACGGTTAAGATATATCATAGCAAGGCATTTCCGAAAACGAAAATTTAAACGTACAGTGTTCATCGCAATTTCTGGGCCAAAACATAAAAGTTGATTATTTGTAAGAAAACTAAGGCAAACCTAAGTGACCAGTGCGGTCACTAAAATGAAAATGGTTGCTAAAGTATTATTACCAAGGGCAGTCATGACGTAAACAGCAAACAGGAAAGTGCCAGGCAGATCCCAAAACTGTCCCGGGTTCAGCCTGGCACCACGTGCCACTGCCAGCATAGTGAGTCGTCTTTCTTCTTCTATTCTCTTCTCTATCGCTTGCCTCCATTTTGGCGAGAGGGGTGTAATCTGAAATATCGAACAAATGAAACTAAGTAGTCAAGTAAGATGCTTTGTCAATGCTGTTTCGGGACCAGAATAGTGCTACGGTATCCCCTGCCTGTCGTAAGAGGCGACTAAAAAGCTGGAAGTGTCCAGCCAAGGAAGGACGGCGGCATGTGTGGGCGCACCCACGTCGCTCCCACGGCGTTGTGTACCCTCTGAAGGTTTCCCCTCGTAAAAAAATAATAATAATATGGTAAGAACTTTGCTTGCCAGCCGGAATGTTATCCTACCTAGTGCCGTGATCCGGCTCGGTATAGACCCAACGTTACCTAGATGAATACCGCGGAGTTTACGGTAAATACCGATATAACCCTTGGACTTCCCTAGACAAATGAGGGTTTAGGGGAGCGAAAGGAAAATTTTGACATTAAAAGAAGTTTAGAACCTTAATTTTGCAATATAAAGTGTATGTATGTACACTTATTTTACTTAAATTGTTCAATTTAGCACGTAGGTATGTAACAACTAGGTAATGGTTAGTTGTTGCCATAATCTTTAGATTTTTGGACTAACCGTTATCAAAAAATACCACCACAGCATATTTTTTGTGACATTTAGTCCAGTCCAATAAATCGGCAGTTACGCAATAGGTATTTTTATGGGCGTATCCAGGGAAGGGTTACGGAGGTTCAATCCGTCCCCGAAAAGTTAAAATATTGACATTCATAATATTAAAATATGAACTATTACACTAAAATATGTGGCTTGGATTGGCTCTCATAAACCGCTCTCATGTTCCCCAGGTGGTAAGGTAATAGATATATAGGTAATAGAATCCCTACTATTAATATTATATTATTATTAATTATTAATATTATAAATGCGAAAGTAACTCTGTCTGTCTGTCTGTCTGTTGCTCTTTCACGCCTAAACTACTACACCGATTTTTATGTAATTGTGTACACAGATAGTGGTGACCTTGGGATCCATTATAGGCTACTTTTTATTTCAAAAAATGCGTTGAAAATGTTAAAATCGAGCATAAATGTTTGTATGGTAGTTCGTTTTTGACAAAGAGGTGTACTAATAATTCCGTCAAGGGGTATCATAGATTTGATTAAAAACTTATGTGAATAATAAAACATTAAAAAATATTGATTTTGAGTCGACAACATATATATGTAAAACTCGGTATGTTGTGAATTTTATTAAATTTCAATGCAAATGACAATCTCCATATTGGCTTTTGACAAAGAGGTGTTCTAATAATTCCGTCAAGGGGTATGATAGGTTTGATTAAAAACATATGTGAATAATAAAACATTAAAAAAATATTTATTTTGAGTCGACAACATATATCCGTAAAACTCGGTATGTCGCGAATTTTGTTAAATTCCAATGCAAATGACAATCGCCATATTGGCCATTTCGCCCGGACGTCATCGTGAGTTCGTTCAGAAATAATACATATAAATTGGTAACAATTAATTATCATTCAAATAGATGTGACATAAATTTGATTTAATTTATCCATAATATGGGTTTATAATATGAAAATGTATTTATAATGCGAAAGATACGATTATAATTACGAGGAATTCCCGATGAGTTAAATATTAGGTATACTTGCGCTATCTATCACTGTTCTGTTCTGTTCTGTTGAATTACGTTGAATGAACATTTGATAGATGGCGTTATCTACAATACAACTTCGAAGTAATCGAAGTAATATCGATAAATTAATTGTTGATGTTGAATTACTAATAACTCCGTCAAGGGCTACGAAACACTGGATTGCAACCTTAAATATAAAATCAATCCGCGATAGTATATCTCTATAACTTATGGTAAAGTAACAATATTTTTTTTTATGTTCCATATTTCAACTAAAAATATTACGTTAATTTCGAGTGTGTTTTCTTCTGTTCGGTATTAATCCTTATATAAATAAATGAATTCGTTAGCTTTTACACTATATGCATCAAATAAATACTTTTAAAGATATTAGAGATTTAAAATAATAAAGATCGCGATGTGTCTCTCGGCAGGGGTAGGTAACCGTCTCGCTCGCGCATGCTAATACATGCCGGCCGCCGATGCGTGTGCATTATTAGAGTAATCTGACCACTTGATAGTGTCCAGTGTTGAGTAGGACACGAATGTTAAATGAGTTTGTAAGAGTAGCGTCTTTTTGTACTAGACCAGTACGAAAATTGCACTTCACCCTGCAGCATCACCCTGAGAACTTTTAAACATACTGCGGAAAAGTTAAAATCAATCTTTGTAATCGATGCGTTTTGGCTTAAATGTGGAGGAGGATTTGGTTTACAAGGTGCTTCTTGGTATTGTGTTACCACTAAGATTGTTAATTAATTCGTCTAATTTTAAAATTCTAATTCTAATTTGTCTAATTTTTAAAATATTTTTACATAACAATTATGATCCTAACCACAAATACATACTTTAAATTAGTTTCTTTACTCTTTGTATGTCCGGGTAATCGCCTGAGCGGTAAACTCATTTGGATAGGACTTGCACTATAGAAAAAGTTGTGGAATAACACAATTATACTACTTTATAACGTATAATTTCAACG
Source organism: Spicauda simplicius (assembly GCA_949699795.1). Taxonomy (NCBI): domain Eukaryota; kingdom Metazoa; phylum Arthropoda; class Insecta; order Lepidoptera; family Hesperiidae; genus Spicauda; species Spicauda simplicius. The sequence goes on along the minus strand of OX453076.1, from coordinate 4,564,573 downwards.
GGGTCGAGATTTGTGCGGGAAAAACTTTGCGATACACTCATTTTTACGCGGGCGAAGCCGCGGGTACAGCTAGTTAGAACATATGCATATGGTTCACTGCCACACCTATTTTTCTCTCTACCCACACCCAAAAACAAAACCTGGCGATGCCTGTGCTATTTATGTACTTTCACTGTCGGTACTAGGTAGAGCACATCTCTACATACAGATCTAGTATCAAATTAGTACGTAGTGCAAATAATAACAGAGACAAAGGTAATATAATAGCTCGGATGTGAAATTAGATAAACGTGTTTGTTACATACGTAAAACACTTAATTACATAAGAAACATTATCAGAGTTTAACTATAAAATTTCAGTGTTTGTTTGCAACACAAGGAATCTACAGGGTTGGTATGTTACGATAAAATTAATGTAAAAATGCATTAAATACAATATTAATGGAAGGTGGTAGAACCAGTGTAGTTCGATCGGGGAAGTACCACAGCCACACCTATTTCTAGCGTTAAACATTTCTTGCGTTTCAACGGAAGGGTGTGGTTGCCGGCACAATTTCACATGAGGCGACCATCATAGTCCTCGGGAGTAGCAACGCATCTGTGATTAACTTCAGATGGAACCCATGTTTTGAATGGAAGTTGATTACAGACGTCCATGGGCGGCAGTGACCACTTACCATCAGGTGGACTCGTTTGTTACTTCAGTTAGATAAAATAAATGAAATTCATAAAAACGATACCCAAAAAAGTAAAAAATAGATTAGTTAGTAAATTTAACAGAAATCAGAAACCAATTTAAAAATATAATTCCTTCGAGCCGGATTTGAACCAGCGACCTATGGATACCAATTGAGACCAACTACAGTCCACCGCTCTACCAACTGAGCTATCGAAGGCATGACGATATTGTTATAAAATAAACTTATATGGAGAGGTACCTATATCATAATATTATTGTATGTTTTACAATAATACCAGATTGATTGAAAAGGTAATTCTAATATGTACATGAAGGTATGTGAGGGTCGATGCTATAATTATCCGAAGTTTTATGGTGGTTATCATCATAATTGATTCCGATTTACAGGAGTATTTGAATGTTAGCATCAAGGATGCAGAGCATTCCCAAATTTGACTGCAATACCACCATAAAGATACCTATTATTATCATACTATCATATCATACTAATATTGTAAAGGCGAAAGTTTGTGAGTGTGTATGTTTGTTACTTCTTCACGTGTAAACGGCTGGAGCGATTTTCATAAAATTTGGTAGAAAGTTAGCTAGTACTCTGGATTAACATATACGCTACTTTTTATTGTGGGAAAATATCTTATTCCCACGGGACAATCGATTTTTGTTAACGCGAGCGAAGCTGCGGGATTCAACTAGTTTATAATACATGCAACACTAAATACATTGTTACCAACAAATTCATACGTGATATATAAAATAGATGTATTCGAAATATTTAAATAAATTTAAAACAAGGTTATATAATTTTGCGTACGCTGCAATTAACCAGACCTCAGGTAAGTACAATACATTCACAAAATGTCCGTAATAGGGCACTGGTGACTTGTATCACAGGTTTGGAAAAGCCTACAACAGGCACCAGGCTCTCACTAACGAAGGTTACTATATTGTCCTAATATATGTATAAGCCTAATTGTAGCCTAGTAATAAGATCTTCCGTGAGAGCAAATAAACGTTGGAAATGAAATGAAGTTATTATTATTATTTTATGGGTTTCTACCAATCCAAAAATAAATCGGTTCTTAATGATGCTCACGGGCGTATACCAAGTGAACGTCATTTGAGGTTTAGGTAAATAAAGAAAATAATAATAATTATTATTATTATCATTATTATAACAGCAGTGTTGCACATGGTCGTGATTTTTTAACATTGAAGTAGCAAAAAAGCGAGCAGTCCATGTGATAGTAAGTGGTCACTGCCGCCCATGGACATCTGTAAGCAACTTCACATAGATCAAGAATTCCACCTGAAATCAATCACAGACGTGTTGCATCTCTTGAGGACTAAGATATAAAAGAAAGAAAAGTAAAGTAAAGCCTCGTATGCAAGTGAGCAGTTCTTAATTATATACTTGTAGGGATTTTGAACGAAAATAGAACGAGTATTATTAGATTAGGGTAAATACATTCATTATAAAATATTAATTTGCAATAAAAATACTCCTTCGAGCCGGATTTGAACCAGCGACCTATGGATACCTCTTTTAACCAACTACAGTCCACCGCTCTACCAACTGAGCTATCGAAGGCATGTGTGATGATATGAAAAATGAATATACATGCGTATTGCATTTTTTTATAAATAATGATAACATATGGAGGTGAAAGGTGTGTTGTACGCAACGTATTAAATCTTATGTAATACTTTTGTGATAACACATTATATAAGCACAGCCTGGATATTAAAATACGAAAGTAGAGTAGCGTTAATGTGATGTTCAATTTTGCAAAAGTAGTGTTATTAGGGTGACATGCTTTCGTCCCTGTAGTTCCGGGATCAGAATAGGGCTACGGCATCCCCTGTCTGTCGTTAGACGCGACTAAAAGGGGCTTTCGGGGTTGCTGGCGGCTAGAACCGTCCAGCCAGGCGATCCTGGGAAGGACGGCGGTATATGTGGCATATCGTCGTTAAGACTAGACGGAGCGGAGGGCCCAGCCGCCCATCTGAGAGGAGCCCGATGGGGCAACGCGCTCAGTGACATACTTTATCTCTTATCCGAGGGCCATAAAACCATGCTTCAAGCATCAACTGCTGCACTGCAAGCGTCAGCGATTAGCGTTAAAAATATGTAGGTATGTGACCGAGTTTATTCGTCCACGTAGATGCAAATTGTAGCAAAATTTGCGTTAATACGCTCATCGTAGATTTCACTCACATAGCTTACCTACTTCGCATATCTTGAATGGAAAAGTATTTTTATGGTGTGGCCGTACTACATTTGTTCAATGAATTTATTTTACACGAGATCATGAGGATTTTTTAATAGATTTATATTAATGTATTGTAGAGTTGTTTGTTGTGTTACTATTGTTTATTTTCTTAAAATTGGTTACTATGATTCTACAGATTTTTTTAAAGGAGTGATGCTTCCATTTTAAGGAGTTCATTGATCGAGAAAAGAGAAATGTGTGCAGAGTGCCTCATGTTCCTATCTCCATTTTGCAAATATAGTGTGGACTTGAAGAAGATGGTCGATAGTTTGAGGCGAGGAGCAAGGGCAATTCTCCGGGAGGATCTTGAAACGGTGTAATCCTAATGATAAGTGGCCACTGTGCAAGGACACATTTACATGTGTCCCAATACACACAAACTTCACATAGAACAGGGGTTCTATGCGAAGTCTGTTACATTCGAGGACTAAGTTGGTCGCCTCATATAAAAGTGAACCGGTTAGCACACCCTTCCACTGAAACGCAAAATATGTGACACGCTAGCAATAGGTGCGGCGGCGGTACCTCCTCGGTCTTTTTTTGTTTTCGAGGGGGAAACCTTCAAAAGGTACCCGACGCCGTGGGAGCGACGCAGGGTTATGTGAGATTTTTACCGCACTAAAACCCCCCCGGTGGCCGTCCTCGACGCTGAAAAGGAGGACTCTGGGATCTCGAAACGATTTCAACCGGAATCCTCCGACCGCGCTGCCCCATCGGGCTCCTCCCAGATGGGCGGTTGGGCCCACCGCTCTGTCTAGTCTTTACAACGGTATGCGACCACACATACCGCCGTCCTTCCCGGGATTGCCTGACCCAACGGTTCGAGCTCCCACTCTAGCCGTCTGCAACCCTGGAAGCCCCTTTTAGTCGCCTCTTACGGCAGGCAGGGGATACCGTAGGCCTATTCTGACCCCGAGGCTACAGGGACGACCTCCTCGGTCTACCTATACTGGTTCTACCACCTGGTTAGTTAGACCGAGGAGGCTGTTTCACAACTGCCCTATTGCCAGACAACTCAGCTATTGCAGATGTAGCAATTACAAATATGCAGTGGTGTAGCTAGGCGGGAGCGCAGTGGGCCATCGCCCATGGCCTCGCACATAAAGGGCCTCACGAGGCCTCTTTTAAGGAGGAGGCTAAGGCATTTTTAAGGTTACTACCCAATGAAATTCTGCCAAGGGGGCCTCGCTGATAGGAGTTTGCCCACGTCTACTTGGTCCGCGCTACGCCACTGTAAATATGTTTTGATTCTAAAAATAATTAATTACAATGTTTATATTGACAGTCAAGCTTTGAATTAGTTCATGAATGTACCAAAAACCGAAAATTCTCCTGTAATATCTTTTTTGTCTGTAGTGTTAGATAGGTATAAGTAGGTAATAAGATCACGTCTAAAAAGATGTACCAATGTAGTTCACCAGGTCATACGAGAATAAGTCTTACAAATAAGAAAAAATGGAAGTATCATATGACTGTACATTGCGCATAATTATTTGCAAAATAACTTTGGAGGACTGGGTAGGTATATGTAGGTATCTCATACTAGAAGGTTCTGTAATTTGTAAAATGTTTGTCTGTGTTTTGCAGTAGTTTCAAACCATAACTACAGAATTTAATTTAAAAAAATCTGTATAGTTATAACCACATCTCAAGGTAAAATTGTTTCTATTTTCGTAAAATCTTTAAGGTGTTAGAAACAGTGTAGTTCGACCAGGGAAGTACCACCGCCACACCTATTTCTAGCGTGAAGCGTTTCTTGCGTTTCGATGGAAGGGTGTGGTTGCCGGCTCACTTTCACATGAGGCGACCATCATAGTCCGCAGGAGTAGCAACACATCTGTGATTGAATGAGATCAAATGGAACCCATGTTCTGTATGAAGTTGATTACAGATGTCCATGAGCGGCAGTGACCACTTACCATACTGAAGTAGCAAACGAGCACGCAGTCCACCTGCTGCGTGCTCGTTTGCTACTTCAGTCAGATAGCAAAAAAACAATCTACTGTATCTGTTGAGATTCCCTCGAACACGCACGAGAGGGGACGCGCGGGCGGAGGAGGAACGCTACGTCATCGACAGCAGCGGCGGTACGCGCCGACACTCACCATCGCGACCTCCGACGGCTACGGACCATTCCGCTTAATTTCCATAATTGTTTGACCGGGATATCCAAGTGTAATTTCGATGGTGATTAGACCAGCCTATGTTATACAAATACAGTCCACTTATTTTAGTTCCCACCAGACCAGCTTTTACAGTATCAACGTTATTATGATTCAAAGTTAGTCCCATGTTTTAAAACGCAAACCGCGGGACTACACTAGTGAACAGATGAATAAGAGAAAACATCTTATATTTTGTGTCTTATTTGTTTCATAATACATTATAGATAATACTATTGGCAAGTTAAGCACGTCGTTTCTTGTAGAACGTGACTGAGGAAACTAAGAAGGTGTATTCTGTAATAAGTACATACTATTTTTCGTTAATCAATTTAATGATACGGAAAGACTTTCTAGGTATTCCAAACATTGTTAAAGCTTAAATAGCATCTATTTTTAGGGTTCTGTACCCAAAGAATAAAAACGGAACCTTATTACTAAGACTCCGCTGTCAGTCTGTCTGTTACCAGGCTGTACCTATCTCGTAAGCCGTGAAAGCTAGACAGTTAAAAATTTCAGAGACGATGTACCTATTTCTGTTGCCGCTATAACAACAAATACTAAAAACAATAAAATATTTTTTAAGAGGAGATTCCATACAACAAGCGTGATTTACTTATCGTTTTGACGGATCTTATAATTCGATGAAGCCGGCTGTACGCACCAAAAGACACGACTGATGCGGCGTTACCTCGCTCTGAGGCGTTACATTTAAGGCTTGAAGTGCAAGCGAGAGTACGCAACGAGTGACACAGAGGCACAATCGGCCTCCGCGTTCGGCAGCGTTCGCCATCTGTCTCTCTCCTACTTGAGTGAGCGATGCGTGCGTGGACAGCTGCTATACAAAAATGCAACCATTCCATCAGTATTTTCTTATGACATTGTCACGTTCAACTATCGTCAGTAAACCGACTTTACAGACAACCGATTTTTTTATAATGGTAAGGAACCCTTCGTGCGCAAGTTCAATTTACACTTAGCCAGTTTCATTCACTATCTAAATGGTACGGTTTAATCTAACATTTTTAAAGTTTCGTGCTAGAATTTACAATGTAGCAAAATCTCTAACATAAATCTCTTAGGGTGCGTCCACACCTGGCGAATGCGCCGCGAATGCGCAGCTCGCGAGCCGCTCGCGATCTGCTCGCGAGCTGCGCGCGTGCATTTTTGTTCGTGCGCCGCTCGCGCGCAGCTCGCGCGCAACCTACGCGCCGTACGCGATCAGCGCGCGGGTGGCGCGCTAGCGTCTCGCGTCTTCTTTCCGCCCGCGCCTCAAACCCCGCACCCGTAACTTTCCCTGTTTTCTTTTAAAAATAGGATTTTGCCACCAACGCCGTTGTCTCTTTTTTTTCCTTTTTATCAGTATTATAATAGCCAATGATGCAGCAATTATATTAAAAGCACTAGTGTCGTCAGACATCTTCAAAAGTACTGAGCCAATAAACGGAACTGTAGCTCGAGAATTGAGTGCGCGCAGAACGCGCGCGGTTCGCGCGCCGCGCGCGCGCTTTATACGAGCCTTGCATGAGTTGCGCTAAAGAGGCGCACCAAACCATTGCCTTGATGCACGCGCGCAGCTCGCGAGCAGATCACGAGCGGCTCGCGAGCTGCGCATTCGCGGCGCATTCGCCAGATGTGGACGCACCCTAATACCCAGATAGTGTAGCTGGCCGTAAAAATGGCGCATTTATTTTGTTGGCGCAGCTGTTAATTATTACCGGTTTACAGATCAGCTACATTTGAACTAATTGTTTCAGATTTTTTATGTCAACGTTTTTATAGTGTTGTAAAATTAGAATAGAAAAGTAAACAAGTTTTTCGATCGCGGCTTTGCTTGGGATTTTATAATATTTTGATTGTATTTTATAATATGTACATTGTAGAAATGATAAAAATAGGTCCAAAATTATTTCGGAAAGATTCTAGCTGTACTTTCCAGATAATTCGTTTTATTCAAATTATGTTTTTAGGAGATGCGTACATAGACAATGATCCTTACAAAACGTAACAAAAGTCAAAATCTTTATGATTTACCTTAAAATTATTAATATATTTGATCTATTCCCGTAATATTAATTGAGTCGGTACATAACACGACATCCAGCTCTTCAGAAATGGATGTCAATAACCTCGACTTCAAAGCCAGAAATGTATTGGCAAATGTAGGTGTTCCAAGGTGGTAGAACCAGTGTAGATCGAGGGGAAGTTTCTATTTTCGTAAAATCTTTAAGGTGTTAGAAACAGTGTAGATCGAGGGGAAGTACCGCCGCAACACCTATTTCTAGCGTGAAGCATTTCTTGCGTTTCGATAGAAGAGTGTGGGTGCCGGCATATTTCACATGAGGCGACCAGCATAGTCCTCAGGAGTAACAACGTATCTGTGATTGACTTTAGATGGAACCCCTGTTCTGTATGAAGTTGATTACATGGCGGGCGTCCATGGGCGGCAGTGACCACTTACCATCAGGTGGACTGCATGCATGTTTGCTACTTCAATCAGATAAAAAAAATGCAAATATCTATTGGCGACAGTGACGAGTTCCCATCAGGTAGCTCGCTTGCATTATCGTTATCTTTAAGTATAAAATACATATATATTAACATATAGTTTGTTACATATCAGTAGTACGTGCTGGAATTTGTATGACACCAATTTCACTTGTGTTTAAATTTTATTGACCAGTTGACCCGGCGAACTTCGTTCCGCCTTAGAGTCAAAAATCAAAAATTATCAGTGTTTCTCTACTACATTACGCACGTATTATACATAAAACCTTCGTCTTGAATCAGTCTATCTATTAAAGAAAATTGTACCAAAATCATAGCGTACTTTTAACGATCTAAGCATACGTGTGGACAGACAGCGAAAAGCGACTTTGTTTTATACTATGTAATTTGTTTTATACTCTCAACTTTTGACTTACAGTTTAGACGGATATACCGAAATAAAGTTAATTAATTACGCGAAGCTTGGGAAACCGGGATTTAATTCGAGTAACTAATTGAATTTTCTAGGCCGTTAGTTTCCATTGGCCTATTCGTTGAACAATGACTATTTTCCGCACTAGGTACACTTGTCTAACGGACTTCTCTCTTTAAGAGGTAATTAAATAAATGACCATGTATAAAGTATTTAATTGGGATTTATTATAAAATGAACTGATCGTTTTGAAACGACGAATTCATTTTGCTACTAGTGTATTCCTGTGGCTCTACCCGCTTCGATCACGTTTACCTACTATGGTAATTAGTAGAGATTCAAGGTGGTAGAACCTCGGGTCATAGTCCTCGGGAGTAGCAACGCATCTGTGATTGACTTCATATGAAACCCATGTTCTAGTCATCTAGTAGACTAGGTGGACTGCATGCTTGTTTGCTACTTCAGACAGACAAAAAAAAAGATTCGTCGAATAGTGGTTTCACCGAATAATGTTACCGAATATTATTCGGTTTAACTTTTACCGAACCGGATATTCGGCCGAATTATTCGGTTTACCATTTCTTAACACAACAAGTACGTATTAATAACAAATAAGATTGCGTTATTCGTAAGTTAAAAATATATAATATTAATGCAAAAAAGTGTCAAAAACAAACTACGCTTTAATTAAATTTTATAAGTAAATCGCATACCGTTTAATGATTGCAGTTCTTTATATGAAATGTACGTGCGTAATGGAATATTTCATTTTAATTAATATTAATTGTGTTCACCTTTTTGTGTCCTCAGGTGTATCTCATTAAGCGAGTATCATTAGGCAGGTGTTGTCAGTTGCACATACGAGTTGCGCCAGAAAAGTTGATATTTACGGTTACTACTGACATATGGAAAATGGAGTATTTTCAAAATGATCGTTTTGTGATAAACTACTACTCAGAGCGCGTTCCAGAAGAAGCTCTCTCACCAACCCATTATTGTCCCACTGCTGGACACCGGTCTTCTCCCAGAATGAGAGAGTTTTGGCCATAGTCCACCGCACTGGCCAAGTGCGAATTGGTGGACTTCACACACCTCCGAGATTTTTTTTTAAGAACTCATGGGTGTGTAGGTTTCCTCACGATGTTTTCCTTCACCGAAAAGCAGTCATAATTAATTTCTAATACCTATATATCAGTGGCCTGGGTTTGAACCTCGGACCTCCGGATCAAGAGGGCAAGTTTTATTAGACTATCACTGCAGAAAGAAGAAGCTCACAAAGCCCTAAACGCCCAAAACGTCGTTCAACATGACCGCGGTCGTTGTGGTCGCGGCGAATACGTCACACATGACGTCATGACTTACGCCTACGCGAAGCTCACGACCCATCTAATAAGGTGGGTCGAAGTGACCGTTCCACTAGAGATTATGTCAGTAACGCTCACAAGCTATTGGAACGGGAAAAACTGCGGTCGTGAGCGTGAACTTTGTGAACGTCTAATGGAACGCACTCTTACTGAAAAGTACTTTAAATGTTTTTTTTTAAATCTCTACTTCACCTTATTGATATTGCAGGAAAAGCATATCTGGTTTACTTTTTTTAGAAAAAAAACTTAAATTTTGCAGTTTAGTCTTGTTAATGAGATCTAATGTATTTAAGTTAAAAACAATCACCTAACATTGATCACCTCATCTAGCCTACATAACATTCTTTTGAGACTGCTAAGAAGTCTGTTTCGCAAAAATGTTGGTACTACGATCTTCATTACTTTAGAAGAATAGTTGCCTAGGTATCTAGTGTAACTTGAAGACAAAAAGTTAGCTTCAAGAGTTTTTCGCTTCAAGCGAAATAGCATTAGTGATAGCCTAATGTTTGAAACTCGGTGTAATGCAGGTTCACACCACGCAAATACAATTAGGGTTTACAATTAAGGCTATATATCTGTTTATAAATACAAAATATGAGGTAAATCTGCACTACAAAAAGAGAAATCCAATATCAAGTAAGTATTTGTAAATTTTCGTTTTAAAATTCTTTCTCTATCTAATATATAAAATTCTCGTGTCACATTTTTTGTTGCCATACTCCTCCGAAACGGCTTTTTTACCAAACGGAATTTTTACCAAATTTTATATGCTTATTCAGTAGGTCTGAGAATCAGCCAACATCTATTTTTCATACCCCTTAAGGGTTGTCCAACCTTAACATTTTTTTTATTTTTTATATGGCAAAACAACGTTTGTCGGGACAGCTAGTTCTTTATAAATAAGTTTTCAAAGGCGTGTGAGGTCAATTCGAATTTGGCCAGCGCGGTGGACTATGGGTTAATAGTATCTCAATTTGAGAAAAGATGCGTGCCCAGCAGTGAGACATTGTGTTGATGGCGACGTTTTTTCTTGGGACTAGTAAGACTCGCTTAAATTCTCTTAACGTTGACGTTCGCAGTGCGAATCAAATCTTTCGTGGCTTCGGTTAATGTGTTTGCTTATTACCTGCGATTCTTGCAGCAAAATTGTTATTACACCTTAAAATTGGGTTGGATATAAAGCGACACAGTCTATTAAATTTGTAGATTAGACACTTAACAAAGTTCAAATTGTGGATAATCTTGATACTTTCTAAAAACCTTTTAGTATTAGGCTTTCTATACTTATAGCCCCAGACAGGTTTTCCTGTATCGTGGGTGCCATTTACGAACCAAGGCAAATATACAAATACCCATATTTATAACGTGAAGCATTCCTTGCGTTTCGATGGAAGGGTGTGGTTGCCGGCACATGAGGCGACCATGCTAGTCCTCGGGAGTAGCAACGTATCTGTGATTGACTTCAGATAAAACCTATGTTCTATATGATGTTGCTTACAGATGTCCATGGGCGGCTGTGACCACTTATCATCAAGTGGACTGCATGCTCGTTTGCTATTTCATTATTAAAAAAAGAACAGAAGTCAAAACAAAAATCTAAAATCATTCACATATATAGCTGTAGATCGAACCCAGAACTGTACGTGACAGATCGTCATCGCTCCACCAAGCAGGTAATAAAACATAAAGTGTGAAAACAAGCTTAAATATTAAAACAAAACTTTATGTACATCCTAGGATTCCTAGGCTATTATTTCAGCTTGTTTTAGTTTATAGTAGATACTAATTATTTTATCTGTGTTGCATAAAAGACTTGCAAGAGCCTGAAGACAGTGTTAAATAGCAATATTTTTTCTTGTCGCAGCTACAATCGCTGCACTTACAATATATGCTGTATGTAAACAGCGTCGCCCAGGGTTGCCAAGTTAAAGGTTTTTCCCTCAAATTTAGGGGATAAAAAAGTAGGATGGGGTTGTTCTATTTTTAGGAGTTTTTATTACTTCAACAAAATATGTTGAAGTAATAAAAAATATCTTCTGAATCCAAAGAAATATATAACTCATTTTGACAAAATGTCCCTTATGTTATTTCATATTTCCGGTATCGATATAGGTGTTTTTAAAGGGGAATCTCCCTCCAGGCTACATGATCATGCCTGATGACGAAAAAAAGGGGATACTTTTTTGAGAGTTGGTAACCCTGGCGTCGCCATGTTGAACAGTTGCAATTAGCCACATGTAGCAAGTGGACGCAATCAGTCACTGGTTCATGTTCCTGACAGTTTTGTAGAGCGAAAAATTGAACGGATGAACGAAATGATGGGTCCACTTGACATCCTAAAATAAATCATACTTGGGTCATACACAAAATGGGGGCACAATAAGAAAAATAAAAAAAACAATGGAATATTGACTTAATAATCGGTATTTATTTTAAAGGCATTATTAATAATAATATAAAAATATCAGCATAGCTCAGTCTTTATTAATTTACGAGAAAATCACAGTTTTTAATATTTTACGTCTACAGCTGAGATCGATTTGTCTACAGAAAATAACAAAAATAAAACTATTAATATCTTCTTATTATAAATCAAGTTAACTAATTCTTATACTTCAATCATGATGTATTAATCTTCTCAATCGTTACTAAACATTAACAAAAGTATCTTCAGGAACGTATAAAAAAAAACAATTAAAAGTGACCACAGGAAAGATATCCCTTTCTGTGCATGAAACATAACTACTCGGAACTTTCGTCTGAATCGTGCCATATTCTTACGGGTGGTCGTCTACGAAGTGGAAATATTTCCAAAGACGAATCTGAGTCTTCTCAATTTGAAAAAATAAGCTGAGTTCTTTTGCAAAGCCTAGCAACTTCTACAAATGAAGTTGTGGCGTCAGGTGTTAACCTGTCACTAAATCCTGGTGAAACTGACATGGTTGAGGCTACAGGAGCTACAAGGCCTTCGTCATCATCTGCAACATTAGAGACATCTAATGAAGCTGAACTATTTGAAGCTCCCTTTTCCAAGTTATGTGTGTTTCTTTATTTTATTACGCCTAATAGTATCTTTTTTTCCCGATGTAAGCCTACTATTTTCATCTTGCAAAAGAAAGTGACGAATTGCTTTTGCAGTTTCTAGTGTAGATCTATTACCTGTCTTCTTAGATTTTCTCGTTTTTCCTCCCACTAATTTCTCGATTCTAATGCTTGGCATCTTGTACTTTGCTATTTTATTCTGTAATTCAGACATTTCACTTTTTAAATAATTATTTTCTGCCTTCAATAAACATCTTTTACGTCGCGCAGTATTTCGACCGCTGCCCACACGTGAATTATTAGGATTTGATACAGGCGTTTTTAACTCTACTGAATTTTCTCTAATTTTTTTTATTTTAGCCTTCTCTCGTTTATTTTTAGCCTTTTCTCTCCAAATCATTCTCATTTACCTTTGTTCCCTTGGAGTCGTATCTTTAATTGATTAAGTAATCCTAGCTCCTTTTTCCTTTGATACCTCTCTCTATCCTGTCTTCTTTCTTCGAGATCACTGCTTTACTCATTTTAGCCCGGGCACGACGTATGCTAAGTTTCTTTTGTTCGCGCCTTTTTTTTATTTTTTTTCCTCTTCCGTTAGTTGAGATGAAGATTTCGTTTTTTGTGGCATTCTAAAAAAAATTCCAAATATAACAGTTTTGCAGTTAATTCAGTCCAGAATACGCAAATTTAGATATGAGAGTAAGGATTTCTAAATAGGTACCATAACAAAGAGCATAGATAAATGCGTATTGTATATATCTACGAAAATTATAAACTCATCAATCATTATGATTTTTAAAATACAAATAATATTACCGTATTTTTTAAAAATATAATATCTATATATAAAAGCTGAAATGCTCATTCAGTTATATAAGTATAAGTGCATAATATTAGCGTGCTCATATTTAGCAAAGTACACACATACACATTTTATTGCCATCTATGGCTATAGCTAAATAAATTAACTTAATTATCACTTAATTTCACCGTTGTTACCACTTGACTTCTCTATAGATGTAGTAAACTCAATAATAATATCACTTCTGTAGATATCATCTTTTCTGTAAGCACCACATCTACAGCAATGATGTCTACATGAGGGACATCAGCATATTAAATGTAAGGTGGTGATTAATATTTTGAGGTTAGAATTCAAACAATGAAGCATTTGCATTGCGCTCCCCGAAATATACATGAACATCACTATATTATATTTTTATTTGTTGTACTTACTTTTTAACTTGCCATGCAGGAAAGAACAACGAAGTATTAGAAAAACTTGTGTATTCATTTTAAAAAATATTTGATAACATTTTTTACGTGTACTTCTCACAATTGCAACCGGCGAGTGACACGGACACCAATGCTACCAACAGTGAAACACTAATGTAGGATGCGTTCAATTTAAGGTATATTTTTTATCCATTTTGAGCGTCTACAGACAGAGACCTAAGAATTGGGAACAATTGTGTATTGATTATATCTAATGAATAAATTGAAATATATTTTAATATCAAACTAAAATGTATAGCCGTGTAATTGTAGAATTTTATTGCATTGAAGTTAAGGTACGCATATATCGGTTAATATTTTTAATGTCCTCTCGAAGTCCAATACCCATTGTTGTAACAGTCTACAGAAAGAGACATTTTAGTCAAAATATTTTTATTTAACAATTAAACTTTTGCAAAAATGCTTGTTTATTTATGTAGAGTACTACACGTGGAAATAGTTTAATTAAATAAAATAATTAAAGCACTGAAATTTGTACTAAACAGGATTTAATAGATGGGAACACATTTTTTCTCATTTTTGTGTATGACCCACTTGGATTTTTTGCAGTACTTTGAGTTCGGATTGTTGTAAGATGATCTTACCAGCTAATGTTACATTTTTATACGACCCGCGTGGCGCAGCGGTTACCGTACCGGTCTGACACGCAGTGGGTCCCGGGTTCGATTCCCGGCCAGACAGGTGACTGAATGATGAGTTTAGATTCTTGTTCTGGGTCTGGGTGTTTGTGTATTTGTCTTTGTGTGTGTCCATGGCACCCACGACACAGGAGAAAATCCTACTGTGGGGCTATGAGTTTAGAAAGCGTTTTATACATCGGAAGATAGCAAAAGCAGTAGGTGTTTTTACAGATGGTAGAACCAGTGTATTTCGACCGGGAATGTACCACCGCCACACTTATTTTCAGCGTGAAGCATTTCCTTCGTTTCGATTGAAGGGTGTGGTTGCCGGCACACTTTCACGTGAGGCCACCATCATAGTCCTCTGGAGTGGCAACGCATCTTCAGATGGAATACATGTTCTGTATGTAGTTGATTGGCAGGTGGCCATGGGCGGCAGTGACCACTTACCATCTGGTGGACTGCATGCTTGTTTGCAACTTCAATTAGATAAAAAGGTATATGTTGTTTTATCAATGAATATAGTATACCTGTTGTTATTACCAGTAAATTCCAGACTGACGTATGTAATTAGGTAATTGTTTAGTCACTCATAATTATTACAAACACACCACAACGCAACGTGGGCGGGTGTAATTTATATGAAACTAGCTGTTTCATGCGGTTCTACCCGCTCGGGTCATGTTTTCCACGGTAAAAAACACGTATTAATTCAGGTCAAACTACCAGTGAGCTAAATTTAACCAAAATTCATGAGTTTTTGCATGACTAAAAAACATCCTCACAAACTTTCGTCTTTATATTATTAACTAGCTTATTCCCGCGGCTTCGAAAGCTTTGGCAAATGCGTAACGTTGGTTAGTTTGCGCTCACTGTACGCTGTAACGCTGCAAACTGCGTAAAGTGAGCACAAACTAACTTTGGACACTCCATTTCAAATATACTACAACCGCGTACAGGCGTACTAAGCCGATACGTCGCAAATTCAGTACGCCGATAACAATTATTCGAGCAATGTGTGTTGCCAGTGATGACCTACGCCGCCGAAACGTGTTCACTGTAGGCCTCATTCGGAGGCTCAGGGTCGCTCAGTGTGCTATGGAGAGGGTTATGCTCGGAATTTCGCTACGAGACATGATTCGCAACGATGAAATCCGTAGACGAACAAAGCTTACCGACATAGCTCTCAAAATTAGCAATCTGAAGTGGCAATGGCCTGGCCACATCGCTCGTAGGACCGATAACCGATGGGGAAGGAAGGTCCTCGAGTGGCGACCACGTTTAGGCAAAAGGAGCACAGGTCGCCCCCTCACCAGGTGGACCGATAACCTGAAGAAGACAGCGGGAAACCGTTGGATTCAGAAGGCACAGGACCGGTTAGAGTGGCGTCATTTAGTGGAGGCCTATGTCCAGCAGTGGACCTCAAAGGGCTGATGGATGGATGGATTTAACTACGTGTGCGACAAATTTCAGCGAAATCCGATCGGTAGTTTTAGCGTTAAAGCGTCACAAACAAACTTACATTCACATTTATTATACAAAGGTATAGTAAGAATATACCTATTTCCATTTAGTCTTCGGGGATATCAATGTTACGAATGTTTTCTTTCTTGGCGATTTATCAAGGGATTGTTTTCCCTATTGTTGCTTTTCTGTATAAAAATAGCATATTAAGGCGCCGAAATCCTCTCGCATTGTTCATAAACGGATAAACATTAAGTACACTACGTTCCAGCGTTGGTCCGAAAAAGTCTTTATTCGGAATGTGGGAGTTTGTTTTGCTGAGATTTTTCGCATATCTACTTACGTTAAGCTGAATACATACATATTATGAACCGCGTATATTTTTGTTTGGTATTTTATTTTTGTTTAAATGCGCCAGAAACTTTAGTAACGAGAAGTAAATAAGAACGAACTCTACAACACACACACACACACACTTCCACACTCACAACCCCATGTAGGATTTTATCATGTGTCTTGGGTGCCACGTATAAAGACGAATTCACAAACACCTAGACCCAGAACGGAAATTAATTTTTCAGGTAACCTTAATTTTCTCTGGAGTTAACTACAAATATCCATGAGTGGTAAAAGTCCGTCATCATGTGGACAACATGTTCCTTTGCTACTAAAAATATATGCGGCACTCGGGGACTGCCGCGGTAAAGCTATTACATAGCATTTTTTATCAACTTATGCAACTATAATTATTTATTAATTTATGCAGTATTTTTTTTCTTTGATATTAAGTCAATTTTTTTCTTTGATTACTTTCTCACAAATAGGTGCTTACATATTCGTCTGATTTCCGAGCAGCTTGTCTCGATCCGTGCGAGCTTCATACTTTCGTACCATATACGTTAAGTGAACGCCTGGCCGCGCTACATGGTAGGCGGAGTGGGGGGTGTTAGGTTTTTTCGTTACGGAAATTCATGATTCGCTCGCCGCGCTCAAAGCCCGCGATAAAAGCTAAACAATAGCTTAAAAAATGAAGGCATACATGTGTTCATGCCTTAACACACTTACTTCGTTTGACGGCCGAAAAGGCCGTCGTCATTCTTTTTTGCTGGAAATTCCACGAGGAAAATTAAACTTTGTTGAATACAGTATTAAAGGGTTTGTTGCCGACCGAGCTGTATATAGGGTTGCCACATTTATATCGAAGAAAACTATTATTAAATAATAATAAATACCATATATAGAGCAGTGATAGCCTAACGGTTGAAACTTGCCCTCTCGATCGAGAGGTCCGAGGTTCAAACCCAGGCACGCACCACTGATTTATGGGCGTATTAGAAATTAATTAACACTGCTTTTCGGTGAAGGAAAAAATCATGAGGAAACCTACTCACCCGAAAGTTCTTAAAAAAAAAGTTCTCGGAGGTGTGTGAAGTCCACCAATTCGCACTAGGCCAGCGCGGTGGACTGTGGCCTAACTCTCTCATTCCCAGAGAAGACCCGTGCCCAGTGACCCGTGCCCATAAATACCATATATAGGAACCTAATATACTATACATCTAATACTATACATATCTACTCTACTTTTGCCGAGCCACTTAAATATAAGTAAAGACTGCATATAAAAAGATTTTTTAGATGTTTAAAATTTCACTGACGGCGTTTTACTGTTTTGGTTAATCCACTGCTTTTTTTGTTTTCGAAGGAGAAAATGGATCGGGGTCGCTTAGCTAGATGGTTCGAGCTCCCACTCTTGCCGCCTACAATCCCGGAAGCACCCTTTTAGTCAGTCGCCTCTCACGACAAGCAGGGGATACTGAAGTTACATTCTGGTCCCGAGATTACAGGGACTCAGCGCCAGGGAATATACGCCCCCCAGTGCCGGATTAACCACATAGAAAAAGTAGCAAATGTCCACCAATTCGCACTTGGCCAGCGCGGTGGACTATGGCCTATAACTCTCTCATTCTGAGAGAAGACCCGTGCCCAGCAGTGGGACAATAATGGGTTGACGTGAACTACTATCATTGCTATCCTGAAAATCTTAAACTGAAAGAAGTAGGTAGATATAGAAAGTTTCATCGCTAAATTTTCCCAGATTGAATCCAAAAAAAAATATTTGTAACATCTTTGTCTTATTTAATACCTTTACTTAAGGCAAACTATGCAAATTCTGACAGGAGGCCCCTCCTGTCAGAATTTGCATCAGGCACCGCGCTGGCTTAATCCGGCACTGACGCCCCCAGTGCCTCTACCACAGTGCAGGATTTGCACGCTCTTAGGCCCATTTGGCGTCTTCCTTTTCGAGTATGACACGGTCACAGAACTACGCTGCCCCACGCCTCGCAGAAAGGACCATCGACCCAACGACGATCCGCGTGGTGGAGCGGTTACCATACCGACAGGTATCTGAATGATGAGTGTAGATTTCTGTTCTGGGTCTGGGTGTTTGTGTATTGGTCTTGTGTGTGTCCATGGGACCCACGACACAGGAGAAAATCCTACTGTGGGTCTATGAGTGTAGAAAGCGTGTGAAGATAGCCTCTGGGCAGGTTTGTCCACTGTTTATTAATTCAAAGTGGCATCCGATGAAAATGTAGTGTTTTTAAAATGGGCAAGGGATTACTATGAGACGCGTAGCCCCAGAGCTGCCTGTAGGCAGCTACTATATCCTCACGGCTCCTCGGCTGCCTTCAGAGGTAGTTTCAAATACAGCGCCACCAAATGCTGGAACAACCTGCCACCACCTCTTCGTAGCCTTAAAACAATTAATACATTTAAATATAAATTGAAAATGCTTCTCCTTGATGAGCAAAAACTATTAATTTAACTAGATTTAATTTACATTTATATGCAAATATGTGGGTATGTGTATATAAGTGTATATGTGTGTATATATATATATATATATATGTATATGTATGTGTATGTGTGTACGCATGCCTATATACTATACTATATTATCATTCTTAGATGCCTAGATAACTTCTAACTTATACTTGTTGTAGTCATCTATTCATGCACAATAAATAATAACATATTAACCTGTTGCTCCACTTACCTACTATTTATAGCTATTATACGAGTGGCGTTGTTCCTGCAATAATCGCACACATATGGCAATTGATCTTCATCACTTTGATTTTACTGCACATTACAGCCATCCTTTTTACCCATTTCACTTCACTTCCTTTTTAAATAGTTCCCATCCTTGAATTTTGTCTTGCTTATAACAAAAGATTAATAAAAATGGGTAGAAGTCGGAAAATATTTTATTTTGTTTTTAGTTTGACACTTGTTGAAACTGACGTCTGTACGTCAGATTCAACAAGTGCCTTCCGAGCTGCGTTCGGAAATGGTCCGGACTGAAAATCAGTGCTGGGTTCAATCTCAGCTTCTACTGAGCTCCGGTGCCTGTTTCATGTACTTTTGCTGCAACACATTTTATTTAGATTATAGATAAACAATTTTAATACTTTCTCTTTAATTTTTTTTTTTTTTTTCTCTTTTTTACTTTTTTGTTGTTTTGTGTTTGTTTTTTGTATGTACCAACTTTTGTTCTATGTTTTGTATATGTATTTTGTGTTGTATCACAAGTTATGAAATAAATGTTTTATCTATCTATCTATCTATCTTTTTCGTATTGAGATGAAAATGCAATGATCAGTCCACAAAATACATTATATTTGGCTAAATTAAAATACTTGTGCACGAAAATGTTTAACACGCGTAGCAACCCTATTTGTATAATAGGATTATGTTTCAAAATACATTTTTAAATAACATTTTTCATGTTTTGCTTTCGCGTGATAAAATAATGTATTTTTATGTTTAATTCGTAGGATTAAGTTATTTACAAAAAGGTTTATTTTTAATTGAATTATAATTCTTTACTGCTTATAGGCTAGTTGTTTTTATTAATGCTAAAGACACATAATCTTTCTGTGTTTTCTAATCATAAATATGATGACACATTGCGTTTTTGTACTTTATGAACCCGCTTGTGATAATAACTAATTTTTACCTGTCTGTTTCAGAAGAAAGCCCACTCTAGATATGCGATATGCGACCACCGTCGTCATACCGCCGTCCTTCCCAGGATCGCCTGGCTGGACGATTCAAGCTCCCACTCTAGCCGCCCGCGACCCCGGAAGCCCCTTTTAGTCGCCTCTTACAACAGGCAGAGGATACCGTAGCCCTATTCTGATCCCGGGACTACAGGGATGTTTACTTAACACCTAGTGCATTTATTTTGCAATCAACAGTGTTTTGTTAGTCGAATAATTCCGTTAGCTTTCGGAATTGCATCGGAATTACATATGTAAATTGAACTAGTAAAAAGCGAAACATGCAATCAATTCTGTTTAAAAAAATAGCTTAACAAACAGACAGCTTGAAAAACACGATGTCATACGAGCGATTTGAAGCCGTCCCTTTGCCCTCAATAAAATTACTGTGCAAATCTAGACGTAAGTTTATGTTTTTCAGTATATTTTGTGGCATTAAAGCATGATTATTTCTTGAACAAACTGATTTTCATTATTATCTGACCAAATATATGTAAAAAACCGACTAAGTGCGAGTCCAACTCGAGTATAAAGGTGAACCCTTTATCATTATCAATAAAATACGACAAAAGATCATATTTGTTGTATTGGTGTCCCTCTTAAATATTTATTTTATTCTGTTTTTTGTTGTTTTAGCGGCAACAGAAATACGTCATCTGCATTGCTATCACGGTTCAGGAGATACAGCCTGGTAACAGACAGACGGACAGACGGACACGGAATCCTAGTAATAGGTTTTCATCCTTTGGGTAAATAACCTTAAAAAAGAACTCGATATGATCATAGAACCGTTGTTGTGATTATTTGCAGAGTGGGTAAATTTACTTACTAACAATCTACGCTGGGGTTAAAGTATTCTAATCATTTTCTTAATGCCAACTAAATTATAGTTAACTAGTTGACTCGGTGAACTTCGTTTCGGCTAAAAGTCAAAAACTTAAAATTATCAGTGTTTCTCCACTATATTATACATATCACTCTATCCACTAAAAAAATTGCATTAAAATATGTACCTAGCGTAGTTTTAAAGATCTAAGCATATATAGCGACAGACAGCGAGAAGCAACTTTGTTTTATACTATGTAGTGATTGATCCTAGTTCTTTTGCAATTGCTACTAATACAAGAATTTCGCTTAATGGCTTAGGCGTCTAATTTGAGAAGTCAGTCGCCTACCCGTACACGCTGCGAGTCGTCAACAGGCGAAATATATTTACTTACTATAACGACACCCACCAATACGCACTTGGCCAGCGCGGTGGACTATGGCCTAAACTCCCTCATTCTGAGAGAAGACCCGTGCCCAGCAGTGGGACAATAATGGGTTGACGACGTCTATAACGACACACTTATGAAATTATAACACACAAGCTATTGCAATCAGATTATCCTTTAATTAGACATAAACGGAGCTAAATAGAACATACGAAATTAGTGGCATTTCCTTTACCAGATCCATCACTATCCCCGTCAAGAGATGTTTGTTCAATGTTACTTACCATATTCACATATGTTGGCAATTAAATAATAAATCAAACTTTGTCCTCAGTCTTCGTTTTTGTGTGCATCCATACAAAAAATCTAGTGTTTGCCCCACATTCAACACTGTTTGCAGAAAATGTTAAAAAAGGTAAGACTCTAGTCTCATCTGCAGTTAATTGTAATAGATGACCACGAGTGGTAGCCACTTAGGTAATTACTTAAGTGGATTGGATATTCGCTCAGTAGGTACCAGTGTGATAATGGTTTTTAATCTTTTTACGACACAACCCCAAAATAATGTAAAAGTATTCCACAACTCCCTTAATATAAGATATAGCCGGTAAAAATCCGGCATAACTCAGCTAGGTATCCATGAGGATTACCCAGTTAAAAAAAAGGTTAGTACATAATTTAGACAAATGTTACTTGTATTAAACATATAATCCTTACGACTCTTAGGAAAATAGGTTTTTATTTATATTTCTTTTTGCTTTTGTACTGAGGCTTTGCGTTTGCGACCTCCTTCAGGTTATCTCATATAAAATTATATTTAAAATGGAAGTCTAAATCTAGCCGGTACTTATATTCTTGTTCCTGTAATTAGGGAACCAGCTACGGTATCTCCTGTCGTAACAGGCGACTTAAGGGATCTTCCAGGGTCGCGGGCGGCAAGAGTTGGAGCTCGAAGTATAGCCCGTGATCCCAGGATAAAGACGGTGTGTGTAGCCGCATACCGTAGTAAACACCAGATGGTGTGGTGGGATGCAGGCCTGAGTGGAGTGTCAAGAGACAACGCGCTCAGAGGACTCCGGCTCCCCTACTCTTCATAGCGCCGTGGAAGACCAGAGGGGAGGGTACCCTTCGTTAATACTGGTACCTTATATCTGTGTTACATTTAAAATTAGTTATGGATGGCTTCCGCAGGCAATGAGATATCTTTTCGAGTTCAGTAGGTAACATGGCGGCTTATACATACACAAGTTCACTCAATTGTAAATCTCATTTGTGTACTCCCTATTATGTTACAAAAGTAATCCTCGTTTCACACGAAAATGGTTTTGTTGCTGAATCTTTGTGTTCTTAGCGTCGCCGTAAACGGACCACCGGCCACAACCACAAAACGCTGCCACTGAGATATTTCCTATAGTTTCTATAATTAATATTAAAAAGGCGAAAGTTTGTGAGTGTATACCTTTGTTAATTCTTGACGTGTAAACGGCTGGAGCGATTTTCATAAAATTTGGTAGGGAGTTAGCTGATACTCTGTGTTTTTTTTTTATCTGACTGAAGTAGCAAACGAGCATGCAGTCCACCTGATGGTAAGTGGTCACTCATGGACATCTGTAAGCAATTTCATATAGAATATGGGTTCTATCTGAAGTCAATTACAAATGCGTTGCTACTCCCGAGGGCTATGCTGGTCTCCTCATATAAAAGTGTGCCGGCAACCTCACCCTTCCAACGTAACTCTAGAAAGGCTCCACGCTAGAAATTGGTGTGGCGGTAGTACTTCCTCGGTCGAACTACACTGGTTCTACCACCTTCAAAAGCTTCTTCTGGCGGCGTTAGTGGCCGCCGCGAGGGGCCGTGTGCGGTGAAACTTAAATTAAAGGCTGATTGTTACGGAGAGCTTTATTGAATTGATAAAGTATTAAATAATTTATAAAGAAATCATTAGACAAAATTGAAGGCTTTTCCCATTTTTGAAAATCTTTGTTGTTTTACCAATTTCGGAGTATATTTATTCCAATCATTGCCATATGGAATTATATTTTGCTGACCGCGGCTATTGGATACCAATGTATATAATGCATATAATATAATTTTCTTTATAAAAATGAATGTTTGTCTGTTTGTCCTCTATAGAATCGTAAACTATTTATTTGATCATGTGATGATCTTTAGCAAAATTGTTCTTCGTGAGCTCGAGTAGGTTTCTCGTGTATTTTTTTTCTCGAGGTTGAAACCTTTAAATGGTACCTGACGCCGTGGGAACGACAGAGTTAGGTATATGGGATTTTTACCGCACTAAAACCTCCCCGGTGGTTGTCATCGGCGCTACATTCCCTTTCGCTTTAAGATGAAACCTATGCCCAGAATAACAATGATGGATTAGGGTTGATCTTCCTACAGTAAAAACTGGGTCAATAAATTATCTAAATCTATATTTTTCGTCCCTGTAGTTCCGGGATTAGAATAAGGCGTCGTAATAGGCCGTATAGGCCTGCTTGTCGTAAGAGGCGACTAAAAGGGGCTTCCGGAGTCGCGGGCGGTGAGAGGGGGAGCTCGAACCGTCCAGCCAGGCGATCCCGGGAAGGACGGCGGTATGTGTGGTCGCATACCGTCGTAAAGACTCCGTCGATACCGATGGCGTTCCTTAGGAGATCCCGGAGTCCTGTTTATAGCGCCGAGGACGCCCACCGCCGGGAGGGTTTAAGTGCGGTAAAAATCCCACATAACCCTGCGTCGCTCCTACGGCGTCAGGTACCTAGAAGGTTTTCCCCTCGAGAACAAAGGCTTTAAGGTCCATGGAACATACAAAAGGTTTATGAAAACTTATACAACGCTGAGTTAAAGTTAGTTCATTACTAACTTTACTAAGTAATAGAAACAAGTCATTAAATTCCTCTTAAATATGTGTTTATAAACTACTAAGCTTTTAGTTTAGGTTTTAATGAAACTCCATTCATGGCTTGAATTGAATTTAAGACTTTGAAGCTTAGAACTACGCTCGATAGCAAATGCCTCTCTTTATTAATAAACTTTGTAGTATGTAGGGATTTTCATATGTTAGGGAACGCAATAGCTAGGACTGTGATATAAAGTTTTGCTTTACAATAACCCCGAAAGTTTGCGTAATACGTTTGCGTTTAGATTTTTTGTCACCACGCTGATACTCATAAAATCCAAGCCGATCGTTTTGCGCCGCGCGATGCTTCATCAATCATTCTTTTTGCGCCGTCAACTGTCGAAAAATAGATCCAATTCGCATTTGAAATTGGGTGCGTGTTTCTGATGCGACTTGTTTGTGTATTGCCTGGATTTTCTTATAAAAGAGTAGTCAGTAGCTCTTGATTACATTATTTCACACTAGCTGTGCCCGGTGTTACGTGCGCTTAAAGCTCTATGTTTCATGGTCAAATTTTAATAACTTTTGATACAGTTGATGGATTTTCATGCAAAATAATGCTATGCATAAGGACGGCACGTCTTAGGTGGCAGCGAATTCTCCTTTTTCGTATTATATAAACCGCTATTTCTTGTAGGAATTTTTTTGAAACTCAAACCTTGCGCATCCGGGCGGCACGTTTAGGGAAAGCTCAGTGCCAAACTCTTTCGCCGAATTTGACAAATAAGTACACAGAAAAACAAATTAACCAAAAATGAAAGAAATATAGAAATATCTACCATCTTTTTGTGATATTTATACAATGTGCAGATGCACCAAACTTATTTTTTTATTATATGTACTTATAAAATACGTTAGTTGTACCTATATATCATTTTTTTTAAAGATCGGTTGCTTAAAGATCGGTTACGTTTTATTTAATTATTATAAGAGCTAACAATTTTGCATTTATGTTGTCTCTTGTCGCCTCCTCAGACAGATTACAGTAGATTTAAACTAATTAACTGCACGAATGAAGTGGATAAGTTGAACTGCATGTAGTTATGTGCGGTTGTAACAGACTGCAAACGTCCAAGCCGATACTTAAGGAGTGGAGTGTAAATGTTGGCATAGTTACTTACTTAACGAGTTTGTGTAGTTATTTATATACTGTACGAGTTGAGATTTATTAGCTACTTATTTGTTATAACCGTTGAGTTACATCGTCAGCCTTTTACTTTTGCACAGCTGGACTCGGGCCTTCTGTCAAAATTTTAGGGCATAGTTATTTAAAATTATCAGTATTCCTCCACTATATTATGCATATGTTATACATATAAACATCCCTCTTGAATCACTATATGTATTAAAAAAACTTCATTAAATTCTCTAGCGTAGTTTTAAAGATATAGCATACATAGGGACAGACAGTGAGAAGCGGCTTTGTTTTATACTATGTAGTGATAATACGAAAGCCTAAAACTTTACAGTGTTCTCAGTATGAATTTATTATCTAGAAAGAGAATAATCATTGTTTGCATTTTCACCCATACATCGCAATGTATGACCGAAAACTTAAACAACAATTGTTTTGAAAAAACGAATTAAGCTTATACTAATGGTATGGCTGCAATCCATGCTCACAAAAAATCTAGATATTACGCAAATTTTCGGTGTATTGTACAGATTATTTTTTTGTTTGTTTTCTTGGCAGGCATAACCTCACATTTTCATTTTAACTTTAAATTATTTTGCTCACAGATTGCCAAAATTCGGGAAATTTTCATAGCATTCTTCTATAAGCTTTCAAATTAGGATATTTCCAATTTGTTCATGAGCATGAAAGATAGAGCTTTAAACGCACGTAAAACCGTCGAGCACATCTAATGTAAAATAATGTAATCGAGAGCTACTGATGACTCTTTTGTAAGTAAATCCAGGCAATACACAAACAGGTCGCATCAGAAACACGCGTCCAATTTCGAATGCAAATTGGATCTATTTTTCGACAGTTGACGGCGCAAAAAGAATGATTGATGAAGCATCGCGCGGCGCAAAACGATCGGCTTGGATTTTATGAGTATCAGCTTGCAGTTCGAAATATTGGTGAAAATATTTTACTTTTTTTTATATTAAGGAGGATTAGGAGGATGAGGAGGAGGATTTTGTGGACTTCATATTTACCACTTCTATCATGATATTCGTCTGCAATTGGTGGCTGTAAATTATTATAAGACCGCCTACCTACTATAATGCCCACAAAAATAATATCATTGTTAAAACTAATTTCTCAGTAAGCGTGTAATCTTTTTGGGTAATAAATAATCTTAAACCATAAATTATTAGCTTTCAACTATCGAATACAAAATCGAATAATTCCTTCAATGAAAATTTTCATTTTTCCATTTTCACTATACAAGTTAAATCGAATACGAAATGCAACGAATTTCCAGCCCGATTATCGTAATCAAAACTTCGAATTGTGAACGACAGCGAAATACATCGCGTATTATTGGAATACGTACCTAATACAGAAAGATCGGTTCAATACACTGATTACGTAATGGCTTCTTGTAATTTTGAATGGCTCCAAATAAATTATTCCAAGATAAATACAAGGTCCTGCGAGTGGATTGTCAATTACGAGGTGATTTATTCTGTTGAAGATACACTGGAAATGTATTGGTACCATTTCACGTAGGTATAAATTACATTATACAACACAACACACAACCTACTTAGTATAATCTATCTTTTTTTGTTATCGAGGGGGAAACCTTCAAAAGGTGCCCAATGCCGTGGGAGCGATGCAGGGTTATGTGGAAATTTTACCGCACTAAAACCCCTCGGTGGCTGTCCTCAGCGCTAAAAAGCGCTCCGGGATCGCTAAAGAAACGCAACCGGAATCCTCTGAGCGCGCTGCCCCATCGGGCTTGTCCCAGATGGGCGGCTGGGCCCACCGCTCCGTCTAGTCTTTACGACAGTATGCGACCACACATACCGCCATCCTTCCCAGGATCGCCTAGCTGGACGGTTCAAGCGCCCACTCTAGCCACCCGCAATCGCGGAAGCTCCTTTAAGTCGCTTCTTACGACAGGCAGGGGATACCGTAGCCCTATCTTAAACCCGGAACTACAGGGACAGTATAATGTATATACCCGTCAGTCTTTTGAGGTCCATTGCTAGACATAGGCTTCCTCTAATGAGCAAGCCAATATTAATCAAACCTGGCATGCGTATTGTTTATCGCAGTGGATGTTCATGTTAAACAAAAAGACGCTACAATATTTCATCTGGATTTTATACCTTAGTCGCGTAGTATAAGTCATCCACGGTAAGAAAAGGAGTAGTGCTGTTGATGACTGACATTACACTTACATACATAGTCACTACGTAGTATAAAACTGTGATTTGAAATTTGAACACACAGATTTAGGAAGTAGCGCAAAGGTTTAATCTGAAGTCAATCACAGATGCGTTGCTACTCCCGAGGACTATGATGGTCGCCTTATATAAAAGTGAGCCGGTAGCCACACCCTTCTAATGAAACACAAGAACTGCTTCACGGTAGAAATAGGTGCGACGATTGTACCTCCCTGGTTGAACCATTGCTCTACCACATTGCAAACTTTATGTAGCAGACTAAATTCCACGCGAGCGAAGCCGCGAGCAAAGGCTAGTATACTAACCTCTAGACTAACCTCTTTTCTTTGGGAAGTCGGTTAAAAAGTCGAAGCGACGGTCTGTCCTGCGCTGTCTTTCCCTATGTTTGCTTAAATCTTTAAAACTACGCTACGGATTTTAATGCAGCTTTTTCCATAGATAGAGTGATTTAAGAGGAAGGTTTGTGTAACAAATGCTTAATATATTGGAGGAACATTGATAATTATGATTTTTGACTTTTAGGCGAAACGAAGTTCGCTGGTCAACTAGCATAATATAAAAATGATACTATATTTATTTTTTAATTTTAATATTATTTAACACAATGTATTTCTACAGATTACAATAGTCTTCCTATCGAATCGGAGTTTGTCCATGATACTCAAAAATATCATGGATTGGATGTTTTGTTTGCTATATCTATTAGGTAGCTACGAGTAATAACGACAATGTAATAGTGTTCACAGAATGATGGAACGTTACAGCCACTTTCCTCAATCATTTTACTTAGGTATGTTCATAAAATATTCAACCAAAATCCCGTAGATTTATTCGCGCGGAAAAATGTTTACCGCCGGTAATCTTAATATTGGGATATTACACCTTAACTCCACATAACATATCGTTTTCACTTACTTCGTGATTTATGGAGCAAAATTTCTTGTTATGGCAGAGTTATGCGTAATTAAGCTGTTTTCATAAAAAAAGTATTTTTTTAAATATATCTTAGGACATTTTCCTGTCACGCGGGTCTACGCACGCACGCATTCTTCCTGCATGCGTGACATAATTTGTTGCAGTTTCTACGCGACTCGTGTGCATGTAGCGTTACAGCAAAAGTGTCTATGGAACGACAAGAAGAATAACGCATTCGAAGCAGATATAAACGTGGGCTCAATCTGTTATATATTCTTGTCACTCTTGTGACAAGAATATATAAAAGAATATATAGCAGAATAAAATATACATTTCTTCTTCACCTGAAAATACTGGATTAGTCTTTAATGCATAATAATGGTGTTCAAGATATGAATATTACTCTTATTAATTACTTACTCGTGCTAGTAGTGCACACAACCATACAATCCGGTATCGATATCAGAGATATTAACTATTTATTTTTAGTAATGTATCGTAAAATTTATATTTAAAGGGACAGAACACCTACTCACTTTTGTCTAATCAAAGCAGAGTCTATTAAAGAACCATGAAATTTAAACAATACTTTAATTAATGATGACAACACTCGTTAAATAGGGGTTAAACGGTTATATTATATTGTATTGTAACCTATGTGGACAAAGTTGCAGGCAAAATCAAGTTTGATATAATTTTAATATGATTTAGGATCTATTGTTACCCATGTAAAAACAAGATGGCAAATAAAAAAAATAAAAAAAAGATATACAAAGAAAAAAGACAAACCCACTGAGTTTCTTGCCGGATCTTCTCAGTTGAGGTCGTGTTCCGATCCGGTGGTAGTGTAAAAAAATATATATAAATGTAACTGACAATTTGTAAGCGCCCCCGAAGGCCTATGCAAAATAAAGACATTTCATTTCATTTCATTTCATTACACAATCAGAAAACACCGTCAGGTTACTATGTGATCTTTTCATTCTTAAATTTTATATGAAAATAGAGGGCATTTATTCTATTATATAACGAACAAGTAATATATTGTCTATTAGGTTGTTGTGAGCCAGTCATAACTATGTACGTGGCTTAATAAACGCGAGTCTTACGCTAAGAACTCACGGAGCGATTTTCGCCCGCGATGCGCGCGGTTGTTTGCGGCTCGGTTGTCTCGTGAGTTTATAAATAAAACAGCACGGGACAAAAACGCTCCGTGAGTACGTAGCCTTAGGCTGCCGCTGTTTACGTTACGGTGTTAGAAAGTTGAGAAACAGTGTTTTTTGATAAAATCTGACAAGCTCGTATTAGATTTCATTTTAATATCCGCATGAAAAGTGCTGAATAATGATTTGCTTTAGCTTCTTGCATTTCCATTAGTTTACATATTCTGCGAATTTCGATGGGACGGCTGTTTTATATGAGTTCTTTTTTTAATACGAGTTTTATTACCTTATTATGGCATATAAGCAAAATAACAAATGAATGCGGCTTCTGTTTATATACATACATGTACAAAATGAATCATTTCGAAAAATAATATTCTTAAACCATTTTCATATGAAAGAGAGTGTCGTCAACCCATTATTGTTCCACTGCTGGGCACGGGCCTTCTCTCAGATTAAGAGAGTTATAGGCCATAGTCCACCGCGCTGGCCAAGTGCGAATTGGTGGACTTCACACACCCCAGAGAACTTTTTTTCCGTAATATAATAATAATAGAATCGGTAAGTTGATATTTATTTTACAGGAAATATGCAACCTGCAACGAGTTATACAGGTCATATATAAAAGTTTGCCTGTAAGCGCAGAATATACGCCGTAAAATAAATTTAGAGGGAGGGAATGGGAAGTTTAAAAGGTACCTCAGTGTACCGGTTTATGTCATTTTTTTATCACCCTAAAACTCCCTCGGTGCCCTTTTTGGCGCTACGTAGAGGACCCCGGATGCAACCGGAGTCCTCTGAGCGCCTGTGGGGAAATCTTCAGGGTAGCAATTACACTTTTCCAGAAATTGGGGAGCTAATGACTTGACAGTTTGCGGTCATATATGCCGTCTCCCTTTGTATAATAATAATATAATATATTATATATAAATATATAAGATAAAAGATGGTGAAGGTGTAGGTAAACATTTTACGCCACTATGACATTTTACGACTTATAGGGCAAAGGTCAATTAAAACGGATCCCTAAGACATTTTTGCGATTGATTTGGACCTGACACCTGCAGTTCTTACTGAATAGAGAGAAGGTTAGAATATAAAATTTGAAGGTGGTAGGAGCAGTGTAGTTCAACCGGGAAAGTATCACCGCCACACCTATTTCTTGCGTGAAGCATTTCTTGCGTTTCGATGGAAGGGTGTGGTTGCCGGCACACTTTTATATGAGGCGACCAGTATAGTCCTCGGGTGCATCGCATCTGTGATTGACTTCACATAGAACCCATGTTCTGTATAAAGTTGATTGTAGATGTCCATGAGCGGCGGTGACCACTTACCATCAGGTGGACTGTATGCTCGTTTGCTACTTCAGTCAGATAAAAAAATGAACATGGTTACTTCATTCATGGTCTGGTTACTTAAAAAAGTAACTAGAGATCTCCCTTATACTACCTACCACGTCCAATATTGCTTTATTTTATAGAACAGTTACAGCGAAATTGATCTATAAAACTCTGGATCTATATTTTGTGTTATAACTACCGAAAAAGGAAAACTAAACTTCTCAGTACACGGAAAGATCCACAAAAGCCCTTCTTACGTCGCACCGCGTGACACGGATACTTAAAATGTAAACCAGTAGAACAAATCCCGGAAACTGAGCCGTGATGTCCGAGACCCATGTCACTACGTGTGACGTCACACGTGACATTGGCCAAATTTACAGGGTAAGTGCACATATTTTCCGTAAAGATAGGTATCTCATTCTTGCAAGGCAGGAATAATGTGTTTCGACCACGGAGGTAAAATTCCATTTCTATCGTGAAGCAGTTCTAGCGTTTCAGACGAAGGATGTAGTTATTCCCATTCATAAGAGGCGACCATCCAGGTCCTAAGGAGTAGCAACGCATCTGTGATTGACTGCAGTTAGAACCCTTGAATTGATTGAATCGGCGACATGTGAGCGAGGTGGAAAGTATAACTATATGGATTCTATGAAATGTTACAACATCATAATATCTAGTTGTACAAAGATTCTATGAGCGGTAGCTATTGTCTCCTTTTTTTTTTCGAGGGGGAAACCTTCAAAAGGTACCCGACGCCGTGGGAGCGACGCAGGGTTATGTGGGATTTTTACCGCACTAAAACCCCCCGGTGGTCGTCCTCGGCGCCATGAAGAGGACTCCGAGACCTCCAAAGGACTGCAGCCGGAATCCTCTGAGCGCGTTGCCCCATCGGGCTCCTCTCAGATGGGCGGCTGGGCCCACCGCTCCGTCTAGTCTTTACGACGATATGCGACCACACATGCCGCCGTCTCTCCCGGGATCGCCTGGCTGGACGGTTCAAGCGCCCACTCTAGCCGCCCGCAACCCCGGAAGCCCCTTTTAGTCGCCTCTTACGACAGGCAGGGGATACCGTAGCCCTATTCTGAATCCGGAACTACAGGGGCGAGCTATTGTCTCCTACCTGCTAAACTCTCCCGGACTCCCCCTACATGATTATACATAAAAACCTTCCTCTTGAGTCACCTTGCACACCAGCATGAAATTGTTAGAAGCTACAGATTGCAGCGAAATTTTCAAAAACTCGTTTTTATTTAAATGACGCATTAAATAATGCTTAATGGTTTCGGTCAATCTATTAATTCAGCAGAAATTCACGTCACTAAGCTTCTACGTTACCCGAAAAGCTAGTTTCTTCAATAAACAATGTTCTAGCAATCCACAAGACATTGTCAAACCGTATTTAGTTATTCCAACGTCTTCAGAGCACCTTGGCCTTTGTGAATAGTTGCATAATAGTTGGCTGCTGCGGCAACATTCCAATCCTGTTACGGTAGATTCTGGTGCTTTTGCGAAGTTAGAATTCAGAGAAGTAAATTGACTGGATTTTAAGGATTTCAATCCAGATTGCGAATTTAAGTTACCAATACTAAGAAATGATTGACATCGTAGAAAACTAAGTCATTTTCCAGTGAGATATTTTGAAAACAAGCCTAAAGTTACGCTGAATCTGTTTAAAATTCCACGTAACTTCACGCTTTGTCATGTGTTGTTTTTTGCATATTTGTTACAAATGTATGTAAACATAACATTCATTATCAAAATATATCGTTCGAAATCAAATTCTTTTTCTAAATACTTCGTTTTCCATATGCATTATGTCGATGTGATTAAAATAAAATGCTTAAGAATAAGAAACTATTATTGGCCCACTGCTGGGCACGGGTCTTCTCTCAGAATGACAGAGTTTAGGCCATAGTCCATTGCGCTGGCCAAGTGCGAATTGGTGGACTTTACACACCTCCGAGACTTTTTTATTTTTTAAGAACTCTCGGGTGTGTAGGTTACCTCACGAGTCTGATTACTAACATACGTATGATAAAACACAGTTGTAATTTCATACTCAATTCATATTTCGCCATTTCATATTTCCCCAAATTAAATAAGTGACAAAGTAGATATTTCTAAGTCTGTCTTATGGAAATTAATATTCCTTAAACCAAAACCGGAGATCCGTGAGTATTTCTTTGAACCCTTGAGAAATTGAAGAAAATATTTTTCGTTTTACCCAGACAATGGGCACGTAGGCTTTAGGGAAATTTCAATCTACGATAAGTCGAAATTGCTTGTTCCGGTCAGAGGTCCGGCGTTCCAGCTGGCATAATATATTGTGGTTTGACCCTTATGATTAAGATATATTTAAAAAATCAGAGGTCGATCCCAAGTCACCGTATTAAATGACATTTGTATTCAAAGAAGGGCGAGTCCACAAAAGTACAAAGAACGCCAAAGTTATTTTCGATTTGGTTGTCATTATTTTAATTCTCTACGGATCTCCTATCATAGTGAAACATTCTTAACAGGATTGATAAGTAACTCATATAGCTATAATAGAACATATTCTCCATAAAACCATTGATTTTAAAGCATTTGTGTGGTAACACCACACCTAAAGGTAAAATCGGTCGGATAATAAGCCAGCCGGTTTCACCGTCCTTTAAATAGATGTGGAATAGGACCTTAGGACGTTTTTTTTTGCTGTCGAGGGCGAAACCTTCAAAAGGTACCCGACGCCTTGAGAGCGACGCAGGGTTATGCGGGATTTTTACCGCTCTAAAACCCCCCGGTGGCCATCCTCAGCGCTATAAAGAGAACTCTGGGATCTCGAAACGACTGCAACCGGAATCCTCTGAGCGCGTTGCCCCATCGGGCTCCTCCCAGATGGGTGGCTGGGCTCACCGCTCCGTCTAGTCTTTACGACGGTATGCGACCACACATACCACCGTCCTTCCCGGGGTCGTCTGACCGAACGGTTCGAGCTCCCACTCTAGCCACCTGAAAGCAAGGGAGTTTGAATTGGGAGGGGTTTGAATCCTACACAATATCTATGCCCTTCAACTTCGTGCTTAGAAGAGTTGTGTAATGGGACAACCTCGTTCGGACCAAATCAGCTTATTCTATTCTCTTTCGATTTCTTGACCACCAGGGTGTATTTCAGATTGTATTAAAAAATTAAACTTTACTTTTTACATATTTTAAAATGACTTTAAAATATTTTACACAACATATGTACTTCGATCTTGATAAATTTATCCTTAACGTTTGTGAAATTATTTCAAATAATTTTTTTATTAGGTATAATAGCAAGAAAATTTTATTACAAATGAAAGCTGGTTTACCAATCGACTAACTTTTTATATTTACAAATGTTTTAATGAAGGTAACTAAACAAAATACAAACGAAATAACTTCTTATTTCAGGGAACCTTTCGAAACACGTTGAAATAATAATTTTCGTTGTAATAACAGACCCATTTTCTATATTGGGCCACGAACAAAAAATAACAAAAGCGATTATGCAAAGTATCTCATGAAATCTCTGTTAAGAATCTTCACAAAACCGAAAATCTCAGATTGAATATCTGCTCCCAGTTCGGTAGCTCGTGATGGCTTTTTACTTCTGTTCTGATCTATTTTAGATACGCCGAAATCATTATTATGTTTACCATTCCTATTATATGGATCATTTTATAATGTAGAGCGAATATTATTCGACTCGGTGGGTACATGACGTCTATTTCTAGCGTGAAGCACTTGTTTCTTGGAACGGAATATTTTTTTTATCTGACTGAAGTAGCAAACGAGCATGCAGTCCACCTGGTGGTAAGCGGTCACTGCCGCTCATGGACATCTGTAAGCAACTTCATACAGAATATGGGTTCTATCTGAAGTCAATTACAAGGCGTTGCTACTCCCGAGGACTACGGTGGTTGCCTCATATAAAAGTGTGCCGGCATCCACACCCTTCCATCGAAACGCAAGAAATGCTTCACGCTAGAAATAGGTGTGGCGGTGGCACTTCCCCGGTCGAACTACGCTGGTTCTACCACCTAAAAGGGTATAATTGACTTACTTTTATTAGAGTTGATTTTCTTAAGCCTCGAGAGAAGCAACGCATCTTCTGCAACTAATGACTGAAGTCCTCCTCTTCTGTATGAAGTTGCTCACAGATGTCCACGAACGACGATGACCACTTATACAGCAGCAACAGTATGCTCGCTGTCTACTTCAATGTTTTGATAAAAGAGTCACTGCCCAATTCAAGCCGAGATTTTTATCAGGGATGATCTGACAATAAAGGTCTGATTATAAAGAAAACAATCATGAAAACAACTTATAGCTGAGAGTTTTCTCAGATCAAAATCTTATAACGGTTTTGAAAGAGGTTAAAAGTAGGTCAACTTTAGTTATATAGGGTAAAGTAAGTATTATTCGAGGTATAGCCCCTATTTCTAACGTTTTGGATCTCCTTTTACCATGGATAACGAAAAAGGCATGTTGGACTTGTTCTTTACTGGGTCACTAGAAGGCACGAATTTCTAGTACGTAACTCTGGATTTCGGTGGAAGGGTGTATATTGGCTGACTAATGCATAAGGCTTACGTATATGGCATATCTTTATTTACTCGTAGTTTCTAGGAGTTCGTCTTTGGATCTTCTATAGTTTATCGGAGTTTCTCACCGATGTCCATGATCATGATCATACAATCATTAGACTGTAAGCTCGATTGCTACTTCAATATTGCAAAAAAAAATCGCGTTGGTTAACTGTAATGTAAGATTAATTCTGGAAGAAGACAATACGAGCAATGGAAACGTAACAGCTGAAAAATGTCGTGCTTACTGAAGACGACTTGTGAATACCATTATACTTTATCGTCGGATCCTAAACTATTTATCGAATAGGTACGAGTACGCAAAATAAAAATCAAATCAAAATCTCGCAAATAGTTTTTTGTCACCGGCTCCTAAACAATTTGTTTGTGCTCAATCGTCGGGAACTTTTCTAATAAAACTTGTAGGTTTATTTGGAGGCTTCAAGTCAGTACTTTGTTATTCATAGCCTCAACAACAATTTAAATAGGCTCCCGTATAAAGGACAGCAAATACTGGATGATATCAAAACTCTTGTTGTTTTTATCCTTGTTTTTCATTTTACCACCAACTTAGTAGGTATTTTCGACACTTAGGTACAATTTTGTACTTTATGTTTAGCGTTTTCACTTCATTGTTCACTTATATCCCTGTACATTTTTATAGTATTTTAACTTCATTCTACTTAACATCAGTCAAAACAGCAGTGTGAAATTAACGGTACATTTATATACCTACTAATGCGTAGATATGTACATGCTTTCTCGTAACCATCTATATTCAAATCCAATCCAAAATAAAATCCAATCCAAATTTAGCAAACCCAAATCGAGTTCAAAACCTATTTTCAAATGCTGATCACTTTAGTCACCTTGACTTTTACCAGTGAATAATTTGTCTAATTACGAGTCTATAAGTACCAGGGTGTTAGCAATGTAAAGCGGTAATAAAACTTAGCAAATGCAACAGGTGTCCAATATGGCAGATTGAACGACCTTGGATTTAATATCACAGTAGGCGGGGTAAGCAAAGCGCTAACCATCCCACCCACTACCATTAGGGCGTGGCTGAAGCGCCTTACAAGATGTCTTCCGTTGCGCACGCGCATGATTGGTTAGATAAAAGAATGCATTTGCCATGGTACCAAGGCACACGATGACAATTGAGGTATGTAGTAGGAGCAACACTTCTAGCTTATGCGTTCCTATTTACCTTGCTGATTTAATTTCACAAATTATTTTGTTTTTATTTTTTTGAATACATATAGCGTTGCGGTTTGGAGTACGTTTCCACTTTACAGTGGTCTCGGGAGAAGATGATGGGAGGAGTAATACAAATTAGTTAATGTTTGTATAGCTACAATTCTCTGTGCTTATATTCTGGATGCAACACTGCTATTATAAAACAAAAAGTAAAATAATTTTCACCAATATTCCGAACTGCAAGCTGATACTCATAAAATCCAAGCCGATCGTTTTGCGCCGCGCGATGCTTCATCAATCATTCTTTTTGCGCCGTCAACTGTCGAAAAATAGATCCAATTTGCATTCGAAATTGGACGCGTGTTTCTGATGCGACCTGTTTGTGTATTGCCTGGATTTTCTTACAAAAGAGTCATCAGTCGCTCTCGATAACATTATTTTATACTAGCTGTGCTCGACTGTTTTACGTGCTTTTAATGCTGTACGAGTATGTTTCATGTTCTAAATTTTAATAACTTTTGATGGATGGATTTACATGCCAAATAATGCTATGCCTACGGATGGCACGTCTTGGCCGCAAGTACGGATTTTCCGTATTATATAACCGATATTCCTTGTAGTAAAGGATGGCACGTCTTGGGCGTAGCAAGTACGGCTTTTTCGTATTATATAACCGATATTCCTTGTAGTATACCAAATAACTTTGAAACTCAAATCTCGCGCATCCGGGCGGTACGTTTAGGGAGCAGCAAGTCATTTAAATTTGGCGATTTTTTGGCCGTGAATTTGAAAGCTCAACGCCAAACTTTTTCGTTGATTTTGACAAATACACAGAGAAACACATTACCAAAAAATGAAAAAAACTGTAGAGATGTCGACCATATTTTTCTTGATATATATGCAATGTATAGATACACGAAACTTTATTTTTATTATAAGTATAGAATTATCAATGATAATGCGCTTGTAAAATAAGTTATATAGCATATTTTTTTAAAGATCGATCGCTTAAAGATCGATTAGGCTTTCTAGTTTTAAACATAGGCTATCATTTCTTAAGTTTCCATACAGATTACGATTATCTCGTGCGACTGCGTCCTTAATCAGACATCAGCTAAAGAAACGGAGACTTCGACACTACAATTCTTTGGAACTTTTAGCGGTAAACAAACGAACAATTATATTTCTTGTATAACTTCGATTATATTTTTCTAGCAAAATATATGTCTTTGTTCATGCTGATCGTAACGTTATACCTATTAACATAGAAATTATGTAAGCAATTTTGATGCATTGAGCAGTGATAGCCTAATGGTTGAAACTTGCCCTCTCAATCGGGAGGTCCGAGGTTGAAACCCAGGCACGCACCACTGATTTATGTGTGTAATAGAAATTAATTATCACTGCTTTTCGGTGAAGAAAAACATCGTGAAGAAACCTACACACCCCAGAGTTCTTTAAAAAAAAAGTTCTCGGAGGTGTGTGAAGTCCACCGATTCGCACTTGGCCTGCGCGGTGGACTATGGCCTAATACTCTCTCATTCTAAGAGAAGACCTGTGCCCAGCAGTGGGACAATAATGGGTTCTACCCAATATTGATGAGGGTAATATATTTCGAACGTGATATTTAACTGAGTTATGAGCTTTCAACTATTGAAAATATCAAGTTGAACAATTCCATTTCAGTCCAATTTTCCATTTTTTTCATTTCCATAATACATCAACGTAGTTACGGTCGAAATGCAACGAATTTTCAGCCTGAATATCGTAATCAAAACTTCGAAGTGTGAACGACAGTGAAATACATCGCTTATTATTGGAATACGTAGTACAGAAAGATCGGTTCAATACACTGATTATGTAAAGGCCCCTTGAAATTTTAATTGGCTTCCAATAAATGATTCCAAGATAATTACAGCCTCCTGGGAGCTGACTGTCAATTACGAGGTGATTTATTCTGTTGTAGATACACTGAAATGTGTTGGAAGTATTTTACGTATAAATTACATAATTACGTTTCGATGGAAGAGTGTGGTTGCCGGCACACTTTCGCATGAGGCGATCATCATAGTCCTTGGAGT
The DNA here is from genome assembly GCA_949699795.1 of Spicauda simplicius. NCBI lineage: Eukaryota > Metazoa > Arthropoda > Insecta > Lepidoptera > Hesperiidae > Spicauda > Spicauda simplicius. The sequence continues at coordinate 4,525,907 of OX453076.1, read as the reverse complement.
AGTAACGCATCTGTGATTGACTTCGGATGGAACCCATTTTCTGTATGTAGTTGATTACAGATGTCCATGGACGGCAGTGACCACTAACCATCAGGTGGACTGCATGCTCGTTTGCTACTTCAGTCAGATAAAAAAAAAAATACAAGTATACTCCATTTTTCCACAGTTGAGTTATTTAGTAAACGAACCACCTAACTTTCGAAACATCACATTTTCACACAGTTACACGCGTCAAACGACCTGCAAACAATTACATCGGTTCACTTGATGTATTACACTTTGATTCACAACAAAAACTACTTTAAATTTACAATTGTAATAGATAAATTTAATTAAAGTTGCAAAACCGGCGAAACTAATTTGCACAGATAATTTATTTCAACAAAAATTTGACATTTCGGTCATTTCCAAATTAGTGATGGGAAAGACGAATCGATTTGTTACATTGGTTTCATGATTTTGCTAAGTGATATTAATCGATATATTTGTTCGTGGTATAAACTCATAAAATTTAAGCAAGTTTGCTTTCTTGATGTCGTGATAATGACGAATCATATCGCGATATTTTAACTACTCTGTTAAAGCACAAAAGTATTACGTATGAAAATTGACGAATAGAAAATTATTTTTTAATCTGGCATATTAAAACGTAAACTTCAAAAAATTAAAACTAAAATAACTCAAAAATACATAAAAAATAAATTAATATGAAGTATTACAGATATATTTTTAATACAAGATTTTAAATTATAGACTTTAGAGAAAATAAAATTCACGCAAATACGCCTACAAAATAAATTAAGATAAATTATCACAAATAAAAAAATATTTTAAGAAAAATATGAATTGAGTGATTAATTAAGAAGTGAAATAATAACAAAATTCAAATGACTTCTCAAAAAATATCTGAGCTGGTAACAGTATAAAGTAGCCACAACAATTTATTTTTATTATTAGAAATACGAGATTAAAGTATTTAGTCCGTAAAAGTATACCTAACAATAATTTCACTATTTACGTCAGGTAAAAAAATAAGATGAAATACAATTAATTTATATGCGAGTAAAAGATATTTTAAACATCTATGCTACTCTCATTTATCGTTAATATTACATTTACTAGTGCATATTTGAAACAAATACATTATTTTATTAAAAATATTTTATTAAATTCGAAAAAATATATCGTTGAGTATAATCGATGTTGATACTATTCGATACAACAATTTGCGGTAGCTTCCCAAAGCAAGTTATTTTGATACTTCCCAACCCTATTGATTGACAGTATCTCATTGACATTTAAATGACAGTTCGAGTCGGCCATGTTTATTTACCAAATAGATCAAGTCTGGAAAAATGAGGTATAGGTACCTGCTTTAGTATAGTCTATCTATAGATATATCAGTCTTTTAGGTCCATCGTTAGGCATAGGCTCTCCTTTATGGGTATGCCAATAGTCACCAAGTCTGGCATGCGTATTGGTCACCGCAGTGGATGTTGATGTTAAACAGAAAGATGCTACTATAAATTTTTACCGCACTAAAACCCCCCCAGTGGTCTTTCTCGGCTCTACAAAGAGGACTCCAAAGGAACGCAACCGGAATCCTCTGAGCGCATTGCCCTAACGGGCTCCTGGGCGGCTGGGCCCACCACTCCGTCTAGTCTTTACGACGGTATGCGTCCACACATACCACCGTCCTTTCTGGGATCACCTGGCTGGATGGTTCTAGCTCCCACTCTAGCCGCCCGCAACCCCAGAAGCCCCTTTTAGTTGCCTCTTACGACAGGCAAGGGATATCGTAGCCCTATTCTGATCCTGGAACTACAAGGACGAGTGTGAGGAATAGTGGAAGAAAGAGTAAAATCTCATGCCCTACATAGTAGGTAGGTATAATATAAAATACTAGAATCCTTCTAATAACATCCTGTGTATAAAGATTACAATGTTTTTCTTCGCAAATTCTATGATTTGTCTATGATAACCAAAAATGACATGGATGTCTCGACGACCCGCGTGGCGCAGCGGTTACCATACCGGTCTGACGCGCAATAGGTTCTGGGTTCGATTCCCGGCCAGACAGGTATCTGAATGATGAGATTAGATTCATGTTCTAAATCTGGGTGTTTCTGTATTCGTATGTGTGTGACCATGGTACCCAGGAAAAAAAATCTAGTGTGGGGCTGTGAGGGTAGAAAGCGTGTGCGTGTGTGTTTCTTTGTCACGGCTCTTCGGTAACTACGAGGTAGAACGATGCCTTAATAGTGCTAACAGATTGATGGAACGTTACACCCACTTTCCTCAATCATTTTACTTATGTTCATAAAATATTTAACCAAAATCCCGTAGATTTATTCACGCGGAAAAATGTTTACCGCCGGTAATCTTAATATTGGGATATTACACCTTAACTCCACATAACAAATCGTTTTCGCTTGCTTCGTGATTTATGGAGCAAAATGTCTTGTTATGGTAATAATGCGTCAATTAAGCCGAGTTCATAAACATAGCATTTCTTAAAATATATCTTAGGTTGTCCTGTCACGAAGGTATGCGCGCGTACGGATTCTTTCTGCAGGCGTGAACTAACTTGTTGCAATTTCTTCGCGACTGGCAAAGTAATTGCAACTTTCAGCATTTTTTCATCTTATTGAAGTAGCAAGTGATAATTAATTTCTAACACGCATCAGTGGTGCGTGCCTGGGTTTGAACCTCGGACCTCCCGATTGAGGGCAAGTTTCAACCATTAGGCTATCACTGCTCTACACTCACTCTATCTATGGTATGTACCTACTCAAAGTTATATTTATCTTTTGGTAGATATTTGTGAGTCAGTCATTATTCTGTACGTGGCTTAATAAACGCAAGTCGTAGGCCGCTGCCGTTTACATTACGCTGTTAGAAAGTTGAGAAACCGTGTTTTTGTAATAAAGATTGACAAGCTCGATGAAATATAAAATATTTCATTTTATTATCCGCATACAAAGTGTAGAATTACAATTTGCTTTAACTTCGTGCATTTCCATTAATTTACATATTCTGCAAATTTCAATGTGGCGGCTGTTTTGTATGTATAAGTTATTTTTAAATACGATTTCATAACCTTGTTATGGCAAGATTTTACACACATTTAAGATTAAATAAGAGCAACGGGTTTTGGATTTCTTTTTTATTTTTGTTTTTTTTTTACAAAAATTATTCACGTATCATTATTATATTAATACGTGAAGCAAAAATTTGTGACGGATTTTTAAGTAATATGCCGCGGACGGATTAGTATGAAATTTTGCACGGTTATAGTGGACGTAGAGAAGGAGTGCAGAATGTTAATATTTTTTTCAAATAATGCATTTTTCATACATAAAATCAACTAAAAACACATTACACACACTGCCTTGCATTTGTCACAAACACATATGTACTTAGTAAATGAAATAGAACATTCAATGTCTTACTATGAAAAGACACAACGTCAAGAATGTCAGATGACATTTGATTTGAATTAGAGTTTAGTTTTTTAATTTAAATTACGGTCGAATTTCGGCCGATGCTACGGGTGACTAGTTCATCTAAATATACAAACCTACACGTATACCAAAATTGCAAAGTTCCTGCGGACTTAATTAGTGAATACAAACTCGTAGTTGAAATTAGGTACTGTTACTATTTTCATTTCTAGTTTAAACAAACTGGTAACTTGGAAAGTGGTAGAACAGTTTCTGCATAATAACAGCAGTTTTAAGCATTGTCGTGTTCTTGTCCGAAGGGTGTGGCAAGCGTTACTTATTCGAGGCGTTCCTATTTAGTCTTCAGGGGAAGCAATGTATCTGTGCAATGAAGCAATGTCTTCAGGGAAAGCAATGTATCTCTCTCATTCTGAGAGAAGACTCGTACCCAGCAGTGAGCCAATAATGGGTTGATGAGATGAGAGAATCTGTGGCTAATCTCAGGTAAAACTCTGATCTTATCTAAGTTTGATAACAGGTGGTAACTTTCAAGGTGGTAGAACCAGAATAGTTCGACCGGGGGAGTACTACCGCCACACCTATTTCTAGCGTGGAGCATTTCTTGCGTTTCGACGGAAGAATGTGGTTGCCGGCGCACTTTCACACGGGGCGACCATCATAGTCCTCGAGAGTAGCAACGCATCTGTGATTGACATCCGATGGAACCCACGTTTTGTATGAAGCTGATTACTGATGTCCAAAGGCGGCAGTGGCCACTTACTATCAGGTGCGTGTTCGTTTGCTACGTTAGTCAGATAAAAAAAGAGGCAAAAGGTAGTGGCCACCTACCAGATGGACTGAATGCTCTTTTGCAGCTTCCATATTACAAACACGTTATAGCCCTTTTATAGTAGTAGTATATTGAAACATAGATAAAAAAATGTGGACCGATGTTGTCCCGTCTGGAATTAAGCCCCTTAGGGATATCGAGAAAATCTAGTATTCCAGGCTTTTATCGTGTAAGCAAACGATAAAATGAAAATTTATCTAAAACAAAGGTCCCTAAAAGGGTTTCAGGCACGTCCCTGGAATTGAACACCTTTACCTCTTTGATTCGAATTGATTGAACGACGCCTAAGTAATTCGACGAAAATGTCGAACCCTTGCAAAAATTTAAACATTATCGTTAGGGTTGAAGAATTCGTTATTTGATATTTATTTTACAGGAAATATATTTTTATTGCAAATGCGTTACGCAGTTCACCGATAAAAGTTTGCTTTTAAGTAGGGTAGGGTATTTGCTGTGACGGGGTTTATTTAAATTCAAATTCATTTATTAATTAATTAACCAGGATCCATTTGTTGAACCCTTATACCTATTGTTAGTAGTAATAACCACATAACTATTTAGTTATCATTTTAACAAATTTATTTAAAGAGTACCGCAGTGTACCGGTTTATCTCAAATTTATCGCAATAAAACTCCTTCAGTGAAGTTTCTTGGCTCTACGTGGAGAACTCCTGTATCTCCAGCCGGAGTCTTTTCAGAGCCTGTGGGTGCTCCTCAGGGTAGCAATTACGCTTTTCAGAAATTTGGGAACTAATGCGATGACAGTATGCGGCGATACATTACGTCTTTGTTATGCACAACATTTATACAAAATATTGTAGGGCTATTCATTTTACGAGAGCAATGATAGCCTAATGGTTGAAACTTGTCCTCTCGATCGGGAGGTCCGAGATTTAAACCCAGGCACGCACCACTGATTTATGTTGATGAAATTAATGATGAAAAGAAATTAATTATCACTGCATTTCGGTGAAGGAAAACATCGTGAGAAAATCGAGAGTTCTTTAAAAAAAGTCCTCGGAGGTGTGTAAAGTCCACCAGGTCGCACTTGGCCAGCGCGGTGGCCTATGGTAAACTCTCTCATTCTGAGAGAAAACCAGTGTCCAGCAGTGGGACAATAATGTGTTGACGAGAGAATCATTTTACGTCACTTTGACATTTTCCGAATACTTATAGTGCAAAGGTCAGCTAAAACGAATCTTTATTAAAACGTCGCGTCAGATTTCGACCTGACTCCTATAGATCTTACTGATAAGAGAGAAGGTTAAAATATAAAACAAGTACTACAATTAGAATAGCCGCTGTCACAACCCTAAGAACACCTGCTGTGTAAGAGTTTCGGTTCATTACCCTTGTAACGATATCATTTAACATTTTCTGAATGCTATGTTAATAAAAACTGATAAAATACGAAATAATGTTAAATTTAATTATTATTATTGTTATTAAAGGATAAAAACGAAAATTATTATTAAATTACAAATAGACATAAGTTTATTTATCTTTAAACCCTGAAATATGTGATGTTTGTTGTACGTGTTCAGAAATCGTTACGAACAGTTTTTGGTCTTCATTATTGACTACGATCGTTGTATATTAGACACGTACCACTTTTATTTAATAAACTGTTATATTTTATTTACGCAAAACAGTTATTGGTTATACGGCATGTACATATTCTAGTTAGTAAAATACTCTTAAATATAACCTGATAGGCATTTTGATACCTGACATGCTGCCTCAGACAATGGGGAAACCAGTGTACTACACAGCCAGTGTACAACTGCCGACATTGAATTTTTCATAAAAAAGTCTTATTTCTCGTCTGAGTGCATCGTCACGGTCACATTCCATCAACACGTGGAGGATGTCGTCTTCTATAACACACTCCGGACAGTAAGGTGACTCAGTCAATTCCATCATATATTTAAACTTGTTGGATAGGATGAGTGCAGAGCGAAGTTTCAATAACGTTATAATAGCAAAATGTTCATTGAATTGAAACAGGGGGTATCGAGGAGGCTGACTTTGGATAGTTTTATATCATATAGTTTTATACATTTTGTGAGAGATCTCCTGTTGAAATATTCGTGCCATAACTGTCTACATTTTGCTTTGCTATCACTTAACAACTGTAAAGAGGTAAGCAATTAAATTGAATCCCGTCGCTCACTGCTTGTTTCGCCGCCCAATCAGCTTCCTGGTTACCCCTGATACCAACATGTTGAGTATCCACTCTAAAACTTCCTTCCTACCTAAAGCTTTAGGCCTACTGATGGAATATTATTATCAACTAAAGTTAACTTTTTATGTTTACAAATGTTTAAATGAAGGTGAATAAACAAATTAAAAAACGAAATAACTTCTTAGACTAAGTATTATCGCGGAATTGATACATTTTAATAATCAACGGGTACTCACGATATGCGGTTTTTGAATTCTTTAAGTAATTCATGTAACTGGGTCGAAATATTGGCAATTTTTTTTTTAAAGAATTCAAAAACCGCATATCGTGAGTACCCCTTGATTATTAAAATGAAATAACTTCTTATTTCAGAGAACCTCTCAAAACACGGTTAAATAATAATTTTCGTTGTAATAACAGACCCATTTCTATATTGGGCCACGAACAAAAAATAACAAAAGCGATTATGCAAAGTATCTCATGAAATCTCTGTTAAGGATCTCCGCAAAACCGAAAATCTCAGTTTGAATATCTGCTTTCAGTTCGAAAGCTCGTAATGGCTTTTTACGTCTGTTCTGTATTTTAGACACACAAAAGTTTATCTTTTCTTTTATTCCTATTACCTATATGTATATTTTTTTTATAATTTGTTTTGTGGTTGCCGGCACACTTTCACATGAGGCGACCATCATAGTCCTCGGGAGTAGCAACGCTGTGATTGACTTCAGATGGAACCCATGTTCTGTAAGAAGTTGATTACAGATGTCCATGGGCGGCAGAGACCACTTACCATCAGGTGCACTGCATGCTCGTTTGCTACTTCAGTGAAATAAAAAATAGAAAATAAATTTTACAAGATATTGAAGCTAATACTATTCCATATTCGTATACCTACATCTATTTCTAACGTGGAATATTATTTACATATGAGATGATGTTAAGCTAAGATCGGCTTTAAGTCTTCTAATGGAGTTGCTTACAGATGTCTACGACCGTCAGTCTTACTATCATTTAGACTGTAAGAGACTGTAGACAAAAAAATGTGTTCATTCCCTAGCCTAAGGTTAATTCTGGAAGAAGCAATGGAATCGTAATAGTTGAAACAAGTCATGCTTACTGAAGACGATTGTTTGTGTATACCATTATACTTTATCGACGGACCCTAAACTATTTATTGTATAGGTACGAGTAACTACACAAAATAAAAATCTTTTTTTTTTATAATTTATAGGCAGACGTTTGATCGCAATTTCACTTCTACTCTGGCCTTGAATCAAATCAAAATCTCGCAAATAGATCGTTTTCTGTCACCGGCTTCTAAACAATTTGTTTGTGCGTTTTATGCGAGTTGGTACTCAATCGCCGGGAACTTTTGTAATAAAACTTGTAGGTTTATTTTTGAGGCTTGGATTCGGTTCTTTGTTATTCATAGCCTCAACAACAATTTAAATAGGCTCCCATAGGAATAGGTCGTAATAAGTTCTTGTTGTTTTTCCTTGCTTTTAATTTTACAGCTAACTTTTAGGTATTTTGGTCATTTACATCTCTGAACTTCTTTATAGCGTTTTTCCTTCATTCTGCTTAACATCAGTCATAATAGAAGTATAATATTATTTATACTTGAATATGCTTGCGAGTATGTGTGCATGCATCCGTGTATGTCATTGCGTATGACTGTGTGTGTGTGTTTTCGTGTACCTAAGTATGGAATCCGAAACTTCACATTTTTAAACGCAACACTACTGAAATTGATATGGCACATGGTAGTTTTACGATAAGATCACTTGAATTTGATATCTACTCATTACTTTCCATTAAGTTATAATTAGAATAAAAATAAATTTTAAAATATTTTTAACTTGTAATTGGTTTTCAAGTTTACTGAAGAAAGAGGTTATCGTTTTTCATAATTAATTTCCTAATTTACTTACTGCGTAACAATTGGGTCTTATGAATCAATTCTAAAATTTTTAGGCATTGTGCTCGGTACTTACTTAACAGCGATTCCGAATCAGTGAACGATTTGTCTATTTACGAGTTCATAAGTACCAGGGTGTCAGCATTGAAAAGTGGTAATAAAACTTAGCGAAATGCAACAGGTGTCAATTATGGCAGATTGAACGTCTTGCGACTTCCTGTCGCGGAGGGCGGGGTCAGAACAGCGCTTACCATCCAACCCACTAACACTAGGGCGTGGCTGAAGCGTTGCCAAAGATGTCCTCCGTTGCGCACGCGCATGATTGGTCACATTATAGTTTATAATTTGCCAATGGTACCAAAGAACATGATGATAATTGAAGTTGATACTAGAAATAGAGCAATAATTCTTCCAACTTATGCGTTCCTAGTTACCTTGCTGATTTAATTTCACAAAATATTTTGCTTTTATTTTTTTAATACATAACTGCGTTGCGGTATGGGGTACGTTTCCACTGTACAGTGGTCCCGGGAGAGGATAATGCGAGGAGTAATACAAATTAGTTAATGGTTAGCTACATCCGTCTTCTATTCTGGACGCACTAGCGCATTATTATAAAACAAATAGTACAATTATTTTCACCAATATTCCGAACTGCAAGCTAATACTCATAAAATCCAAGCCGATCGTTTTGCGCCGGGCGATGCTTCATCAATCATTCTTTTTGCGCCGTCAACTGTCGAAAAATGGATCCAATTTGCATTCGAAATTGGACGCGTGTTTTTGATTTTCTTTATAACGCGTGTTTTTGTCATAAAATGAATAATAAATGTTACCTAAAGGACTGTAAATATAAATATTTTTGTTAAATTGAATTACATTTCGTAGTTTTAGTTTAAAGCGATTTCAAGCATATAGACCAATACATATAAAAGTAGAAACGTCTATTATTATTTATTTTTAGTCCTCAAAGCCATGTATTTTGTGAAATACTTACGAGTTGGTACATGCAATCTACGAATGCGTGAAACGGTAATTTTATTTATATGTATAGGCTTATCAATGATAATAATATATTCCATTCATAAGTTTTACTGTAGAAATATTGTTGTTTGTAGGTATGTATATTATCGTAAAAGAATTAACTATATTTTACTTTATACAATCATAATGTTCCACATAAGTTTTTAAAAGGTCTGTTACGTTTTGTTTAATAAAGCCATAATTTCTGCATCTATGTTAGACAGATTGCTGTCGATTTTAAGTAATAAACAGCACGAATGAAGTGGATAAGTTCAGCATGTAGTTATGTGCGGTTGGAACAGACTGCAAGCGGCCAAGAGGATAGTTAAGGAGTGGAGTGTAAATGTTGGCACAGTTACTTACTTGGTTAACGAGTTTGTGTAGGTATTTAATTAGTTTACAAGTTTAGAAATGAAATGAAATGTCTTTATTTTGCATAGGCCTACGGAGGCACTTACAAATTGGCATTTACATACATATTTGTTTTACACTACCACCGGATCGGAACACGACCTCAACTGAGAAGATCCGGAAAGAAACTTTCAGTGGCTTTCTCTTTTTTCTTTGTATATCTTTTTTAATGGCCATATTGTTTTTACATTGGCTAAAAAAGTTAGCTCCAGTATCTTGCCTTATATCTAGACTTACTTATTGGTTGTAAGTAACCGTTACGATACATCGTCTATCTATTATTGTCTCACAGCTGGGCACGTCTCTTTTTAGAATTTTAGGTCATAGTTTACGTCTTTGGCCAATGTGTAAACACATAAACATTTTGAAGTTTGCATATTTTTTTAAGGACATTATTTTAGAACCTCCCCCCCCTTACGGTTCGAGTTTCAAGCATTAAATTATCTCTTTAAGCGCATTGTTTTGGAAAAATCAGTATCATATATCCCCTACGGTTCGCATCCTAATGCGAATCTCGAGTGATAGGTCGAGTTTCAAGCATTATGTTATCACTGTTTAAATTTCGATGTAGATTTCGATTATCATGCGCGACAGTGTCTGCGGAGGGCTCTTTAATGGAAACCAAAGAATCAATGTTGTTTCGTGAATAATTTCAATTTTATTATTCAGCTAGCCGCTTGTAATGGATAGAATTGAATAATTAATAGAGCAGTGATAGCCTAAAGGTTGAAACTTGCGCTCTCAATCGGGAGGTCCGAATTTCAAACCCAGGCGCACCATTGATTTATGTGCGTATTAGAAATTAATTATCACTGCTATTCGGTGAAGGAAAACATCCTGAGGAAACCTACACACCCGAGAGTTCTTTAAAAAAAGTTCTCGGAGGTGTGTGAAGTCCAATTCGCACTAGGCCAGCGCGATGGATTATGACCTAAAACTCTCTCATTCTGAGAGAAGACCCGTGCCCAGCAGTGAGACAATAATGGGTTGTCAAGAGAATAATTCATAAGAAAATACATTTCAGCACACTTCAATCGTTATAAAACGTATTTCGGTGAAAAAATATAAAAAGTATGAGCTTTCAACTATCGAACACGAAATCGAATAATTCCGTCAATCAAATTTTTCATTTCCATAATACAAATTCAAGTCGAAATGCAACGAATTTTCACCCTGAATATCGTAATCAAAACTTCGAAGTGTGAACAACAGCAAAATACATAATTTATTTTTGGAATACGTAATACAAAATGTTCAGTTCTATACTATATATGTGTTATGCAAGAGTCTCCCGAAATTTTAAATGACTTCCAATAAATTATTCCAAGATAATTGCAAACTCTTGCGAGATGATTGTCAATTTATTCTGTTAAATATACACTGGAGATGTATTGTATTTAACATATAAATTACATTCTCGTCAACCCATTATTGTCCCACTGCTGGGCACGGGTCTTCTCACAGAATGAGAGAGTTTAGGCCATAGTCCACCGCGCTGGCCAAGTGCGAATTGGTGGACTTTACACACCTCCGAGATCTTTTTTTTTTTTTTTAAGAACCCTCGGGTGTATAGGTTTCCTCACGATGTTTTCCTTCACTGAAAAGCAGTGATAATTAATTTCTAATACGCACATAAATCAGTGGTGCGTGCCTGGGTTTGAACCTCGGACCTCCCAATCGAGAGGGCAAGTTTCAACCATTAGGCTATCACTGCTCTTACATTATTTAACATAAGTACCTATTTACTATAATCCAGCTATAGATCCATCAGTCTTCTGAGGTTCATTGCTAGACCTCTTGTAGGGACAAGGGTAGTCACCAAGCCTGGCATGTATATTGGTTACCGCAGAGGATATTCATGTTATACAGGAAGATGCTACTATCTATCCAGATGATTTTGTTCCCAATTCACCTCATAAGTCATCCACGGTACGAGAAGTAGTGGCGCCATAGAAGACTGACATGGCTTACATATTGTGTTTAAAGATTACAAAGTTTTTTATATCGAATCGCTCTTTATCTATGATGTCCAAAAATATTATGGATTAGATGTTATTTCGTCGTCCCTGTCGTTCCGCGACTAAAAGGGGCTTCCGGGGTTGCAGGCGGCTAGAGTGGGAGCTCGAACCGTTCGGTCAGACGATCCCGGGAAGGATGGCGGTATATGTGATCGCATACCGTCGTAAAGTCTAGACGGAGCGGTGGGCCCAGCCGCCCATCTGGGAGGAGCCCGATGGGGCAACGCGCTCAGAGGATTCCGGTTGCGGTTTATAGCGCCGAGGACGCCACCGGGAGGATTTTAGTGCGGTAAAAATCCCACATAACACTGCGTCGCTCGAGAACAAAAAAAAAGATGTTCTTTCGTTATATTTATCTGCAACTAAGGGTAATACCGTTAATGTAATAGTGCTAACAGATTGATGGAACGTTACCTCCACTTTCCTCAATCATTTTACTATGTTCATAAAATATTCAACCAAAATCCCGTAGATTTATTCACGCGGAAAAATGTTTACCGGTAATCTTAATATTGGGATATTACACCTTAACTCCACATAACAGATCGTTTTCACTTACTTCGTGATTTATGGAGCAAAATGTCTTGTTATGGCAGAGTTATACCTTAATTAAGCCGTGTTCATAAACTTCGCATTTCTTAAATTATATCTTAGGGCATTTTCCTGTCAAGAGGGTCTGCGCCCGCACGCCTATTTCCTGCATGCGTGAAACAATTCGTTGCAGCTTCTTCGCGACTCGTGTACATGTAGCATCACAGGACAAGATATATCATGATGGTGATACAATTTAAGATCGATTATAGAGACTACTCACCATCAGGTTAATATATATAAAATTCAAAGAAAAGGTCAAAACCTTTTCTTTGAATTTTATACGGAAATAGAGACATTTATATCACTACGAAGAAGTGGTACTCAAAGTAATATTATCTAGGTACTGTTAGATAGTTATGAGTCGCTCGTTATTATGATCGTGACTTAATAAAGGCGAGTCGCAGGCTGCCCCCGTTTAAATTTTGGTACAAGAAAGTTGAGTAACAGTGTTTTTGTAATAAAGACTGAAAAGATCGTGTTAGATTTTGTTAATCTCCGTATATAAAGTGCTGGATAACGATTTGGATTCTTATGTCTGATGATGAAGCTTATACTCTGAGTTTTGATTTTTGTGTAGGTTAGTGGAGTAAGTTAAGAGTTCGAATAAGATATTTTATTGGATCATAACGTCTCCGACAATCTTTGGCCTAAGATAAGGTTTAATGTGTGGCATCAAAAGTATGTAGAAGTGTACATTATAGGTGGATGAAAACATTTTTTGGTTCGACTGCGGAGGCATCTCTCGACACCTAGGTCTGTTTATAACGAGCATTATATGTTAATACGTGAAGCAAGAACTTGTGAAGCATTTTTAAGTAATATGCCGCGGACGGATTTGTATGAAATTTTGCACGGTTATAGCGGACGTAGAAAAGGAGTGCAGAATGTTAATATTTTCTTCAAATAATGCTTAAAACATACATAAAATCAACTAAAAACACATTATACACACTACCGTGCATTTGTCACAAACACATAAATAATAAACGAAATAGAACATTCAATGTCTTATTATGAAAACACATTAATTCAGATGTGTCAGTGTGTTTGTCAAAATACCTGCTATTGCTTTTAATTGCTTAGCTAATTAAACCACTTTTTAATTTTTGAGGAGTGCGTTCAAAATTACTTGAAAATTATTACATTTTATTTGAACTTGAGATTTATTCATACTAACTTGGACAATATGAAGTTTAGTTTTTTAATTTACATTACGGTCGAATTTCTACCGATGTGACGCGTGACTAGCTTTTTTAAAAGTTCCTGTGATCGGTTTAATGAGTATGGTAAAGGAGGCGATATTTCTCAGTCCTCAGGGGTAGGAACGCACTTGTGGCCGAGCTTAGATAAGACTTTAATCTTATCCTGTCATTACAAATGTCTGAGAAGTCAGTGGCCACGTAACAGTGGAGGAGTGTATCTTTTTCTACTTCTAGATAAAAAAATCACAATATCTAGATAAAAAGTTCACCGATTTTACACTATCTACCATGCTTCAATATTGCTTTATTTTATAGATCACCTAGAGCTTAGAGCGTACCTGATCTATAAAATTCTGCTACGGGTTGAATGCGGTTAGTAACACTCATATTTATTTTTGTTATTATCACAGAAGGAAGATGTATTGTCTCAGTATACGGCAAGATCTACAAAATCCCTTTTTACGTCACATCACGTGACATGACTACTAGAAAATAAATCAGTAGAACAACTCCCGGAACCGTGATGTACCAGACCCATGTCACTGCGTCTGACGTCACGCGTGACACGGGCCAAAGTTACAGGGGAAGTGCACATATTTTCCGTGAAGATATCCTTCATACTTGCAAGGTAGAAGTATTTGGTATTTTTTCATTCTATAAGCAAAAAGTATTTGATATGCAATCCTTATCATTCCGGTCCATCTCTTTTTTTTTAAGTGGGTAATCCTCATGGATACACAGCCACCCGGGGCGGTAGCTGGGTTATGCCAGACTCTTACTGGCTAAACCCCCCACTGTGTTTTCTCCTCGCACCGTACGGCGGGAACACGGGTAAGCTTTCGCAGTCATCCGCGAACCCTCCGGTGCCTGGCCGTTCCAGCAGCCCTCCCCGCGTGGAGCATAAAGCTCACCTCCAATAGTAAAAAAAAATGGCTTTACCATATGTATGGAAACGGAAATTCTTGTATAATATCAAACAGAAAATGAAAAAAATATTTAAAACCTACAATATGTGATGTTTGTTGAACGTGTTCAGAAATTGTTATGAACAGTTTTTGGACTTATTTTATTGACTTCGATCAATGTACATTAGGCACGTAGCAGTTCTATTTAATAAAATATTATATTTTATTTACGCAAAGCAGTTATTGGTTATAGAGCACGTACGCATTCTAGTTGATAAAATATTCTGTCTAGTGCTTTATTCATTTAAAATATAAACATACAATAGACTTGGTTTGTTTGGATTATATTTATTTCTGAATGGAGACCACGTCTGGGCAAAAGGAGTGCAGGCCGCCCACTGACCAGGTAGAATGATGACCTGAAGAAGACAGGTAACTTCTGGATTCAGATGGCTCAGGACCGGTCGAAGTGGCGCAGATTAGGGGAGGCCTATGTCCAGCAGTGGACTTTCAAAGGCTGATGGATGGATGATATTTATTTGTGATTTGTAAACATTCTATTGCACGAGGAATTTCAATGTAAAGCGGGAATTAACTAAATGAATGAAATAACTATGGATAGGTTGTTTCATAATAATGTAGGCATGGCTTTTCTTATTTTTTATCTGATTGAAGTAGTAAACGAGCATGCAGTCCGTCGTCGTCAACCCATTATTGTCCCACTGCTGGGCACGGGTCTTCTCTCAGAATGAGAGAGTTTAGGCCATAGTCCACCGCGCTGGCCAACTGCGAATTGGTGGACAGCAGCATGCAGTCCATCTGATGATAAATGATTTCAAATACAACGTGGATTCTATCTAAAGTCAATCACAGTTGCGTTGCCACTTCCGAGGACTACGGTAGTCGCCTCATATGAAAGTGTGCCGGCAACCACACTCTACCATCGAAACGCAAAAATGTTTTGCACTAAAAATAGGTATGGCGGTGGTACATCATCGGTTGAAGTACATTGTTCTACCACCTAGAAAATATATACATATAACACATTGAAAAGACATGGGTTCAAAATGTGGATTTCACAAAATCGGGCATTTTCTTTTTGCTGACATTTCGATCGAATGAATCCTGGTCACGGCAAGGGTCAGTTAAAGTGGTCTGGTAAACTGGTAATCGTTCACATATTAGAACGTGTTAATTCCGCTACAATATTAGATTAAAATCGGGCTAAACGTAACCCATTAAGGTCAAAAACGATTTTATAAAACGTCTACTTATAGGTAACAATACAATTTTTTTTAACTCAACTAGGTACACATATTATTTTTATTAATTCATGAAACATGCAACTTGTAACTATGTAGAGCTATTACCATTAGTAATGGTGTAGTAAACAATGTAAAATGATTATGCTATACGGACAATTTTTTTTTTTTTTATTTGACTGAAGTAGCAAACGAGCATGCAGTCCACCTGATGGTAAGTGGTCACTGCCGCCCATGGACATCTGTAATGAACTTCATACAGAACATGGGTTCCATCTGAAATCAATAACAGATGCGTTGCTACTCCCGAGGACTATGATGGTCGCTTCGTGTGAAAGTGTGCCTTCAACCACACCCTTCTATCGAAACGCAAAAAATGCTTCACGCTAGAAATAGGTGTGGCGGTGGTACTTCCCCGGTCGAACGGTCACTGGTTCTACCACCTTGAAATTGACGAGTGGCAGGGTACAACCCATTATTGTTCCACTACTGGGCACGGGTCTTCTCTCAGCATGAGAGTTTTTTAGGCCATAGTCCACCGCGCTGGCCAAGTGCGGATTGGTGGACTACACACCTCCGAAAACTTTTTTTTAAAGTACTCTCGGATGTGTAGGTTTCCTCACGATGTTATCCTTCACCGAAACGCAGTGATAATTAATTTCTTATGCACACATAAATCAGTGGTGCGTACTTGGGTTTGAACCTCGGACCTCCCGATTGAGAGAGCAAGTTTCATTAGGCTATCACTGCTAGCCAACTAGTGGAGGATAGAAGGATTTTTATTTAGCAACAGAATTTTTGAAACTACGTAAAATACGTGTTTCCCCAAACATCGACTGTACTTATGTGGCAACGATAAATAAGGATTTCAAACAGATTTGGGAGTAATCCTCAACGCAACGCAAGACATTTGGAAGTATTAGGCTAGAATGGCAAGCTTTGTAAGCCTGTGACACGTATTAGAGTAGTGATAGCCTAATGGTTGAAACTTGCCCTCTCGATCGGGAGGTTCGAGGTTCAAACCCAAGCACGTACCACTGATTTATGTGCGTATTAGAAATTAATTATCACTGCTTTTCGGTGAAGGAAAACATTATGAGGAAACCTACTCACCCGAGAGTTCTTAAAGAAAAAAGCTCTCGGAGGTGTGTGAAGTCCACCGATTCGCACTAGGCCAGCGCGGTGGACTATGGCCTAACTCTCTCATTCTGAGAGAAGACCCGTGTCCAGCAGTGGACCAATAATGGGTTGATGAGACACGTAGTCTTTTAAGAAATGTGTTTTTTCAAAACATTAATTTTTAAACCATTATTTATTAAGAACTAAGATTTTTTTTAACCCTTCATTCACACTGGTGTCTTATGCCGGTATGGTATAGGTTAAAATATAGACTTTACGTCTAATTTATATTTTCGCGGTAGGTAAAGACGTGAATTGATTAATTATAGCTTATATGTTTCTTATATTATAAATTTCTGGCATATGACTTTCTAGATAAAGGGTTTCATTGCAAGGTTCTGGAACAAGTATGGTTCGATTGGGCGGTACCACCGCCACACTAATTTCTTGTATAAGCAGTTGCGTTTCGGTGAAAAGCTGTGGTTGCCGGCTCATTTCTGTATGACACAACCATCTTAGTTCTCAGGAGGACCCATGTTTCTAAATGTTTTGAGATACAACCCCTGTTTAATAAGATGTTTATTACCAATTACCATCGCCTGGACTATATTCCCGTTCTTATTTCAAGTTTATAAAAAAGAAATCTACATACTTCAAAGATATTCACAATATTCTCAAAGGCATGTGGGATCTTGCCGCGGGACTTGGGAAGTGTGAAGAGCTATGACCTTAACCCTTCTCATTTTGAGAATGAACCCGTCCTTAGTTGACAGATATAGATTGATTATGATAATGGCTCAATTTTTTATGCAATGCTTGACTTATTTAATCGTATTAGTCACCACTTTAGTAACGAGTATTCGGATGCAAGTTATCTCTAACTTAGAACCTTGATTTTCCATTTACCAAAGCCATGTTTCCTGACAAATATAACTTGTATAAGCAAACGAGCATGTACATTTGAAGGTTGAAGGTGGTAGAACCAATGTAGTTCGACCGGGGAAGTACCACCGCCTATTTCTAACGTGAAACATTTCTTGCGTTTCGATGGAAGTGTGTGGTTGCCGGCACACTTTCACATGAGGCGACCATCATAGTTCTCGGGAGTAGCAACGCATCTGTGATTGACTTCAGATGTATGAAGTTGATTACAGATGTCCATGGGCGGTAATGGCCACTTACCATCAGGTGGACTGCATGCTCGTTTCCTGCTTCAGTCAGATAACAAAAAAGGTAAGTGGTCGCCCAAGGATAACTTTTTTTTTTTCTTTTATTTTTGTTCTCGAGCCCAAGGATACCTGTAACCAACATCATTCGCAACAGTGGTTTCATCTGAAGACTAAGATACATTACTTCGAAAGTGATTCGTATGTCACGCACTCCTATGGAAAAACAAGAACTGCTTTACATTGAATATGTATGGCGTCCCGGTCAAACTATATTTGTACCACCTTGCAAACCATCATGAAATTATTAAAACTGCAGATTGCAGCGAAATTTTTTGAAACGCTAATTTTTTATAAAGTTTTGAATATCCCTTGAAGAGCATGTTTAGTGGCCTTTCGGTCAATATATTCATTCGGCCGAAATTTACGTTATTTTTAGTGGAACGTAGGTAAGTAACCTACGTTCCACTAAAAAACTACTCCTAATATTATAATACTATACTTAATACTAATATTATAAATGTGAAAGTGTATTATAATACCTAACGGGTACTCACTATATGCGGTTTATGAATTCTTATAGAATTCTTTTTGCCGATATTTCGACCCAGTTGCATGGACCGTCATGGCCAAACTCTCGCATATCGTGAGTACCCGTTAAGTATTATAATGTATCAATTCCGCGATAATACTAGTCTAAAATTATATGTGAAAGTGTGTTTGCTTGTTCCTCTTTCACGTCGCCACATAGCTATTATATGATATGGTTTATATGGAGGGCGAAGAATGACTACTTTTTACCGCGCTATATCATTCCCATGAGAAATATCCATGTTTTGTTGATACATATTTAGTAGTTTTATGCTCGCAACTCGGAAATCCACGATTACCTTGAGATCCCTGAAGGATGAAGCAAAACTGTACACTGCCAACTACAAGGACCGATTGATAATTCACCCAAACCCATTATCAAGTATACTCCTGCAGCCAAATCCATTTAAAAGACTCAAGAGAGCTAACATACTGTCTTAATAAGGGGAGATGGAGCAGTGGCTCTGTCTCTTCAAAAAACAATATTCTTACAACCCACCTGATTATAGTCAACATGACTGATGGTAGGTGTAAAAAGGGAGAAAAATATTTAGTAGTTCCAGACGTTGTTAATAGATGGCGTTAGTAACATTCACTTGCAAGTTCAGAATCACGCTATCAAATGCTAATGTTCATTCCCTATGACCGTGCAGGCGAAGCCGCGGGTAAGAGCTAGTTTCTTCAATAAACAATGTCCCAGCAATCCACAAGATCTTGTTAATCCGTATTTTAGTTATTCCAACGTCTCCAGAGCACTTTGGCCTTTGTGAATAGTTGCATAATAGTTGGCTTGCTGTGGCAACATTCCAGTCCTGTTACGGTAGATTCTGGTGCTTTTGCGAAGTTAGAATTCAGAGAAGCTCGTAAATTGACTGGATTTCAAGGGTTTGGTATAAATCTAAATGGCGAAATTCAGATCCTAAGAAATGTTTGACATCGTAGAAAATAGAAAACTAAATTGATTTCGAATGAATTATTTTGATACTGAATGCTATAAGTACATTAGTAAAAATTATGCACTATTCAAAAATAATCAACCAAATCTAACTGAATACTTAAATAAAAGAAGCATGAATTTACGCTGATTCTGAGACTACCATTACATCGATGTAATTAAAATAAATTATCGTAATGAGAAATGCAATGTGCCGGCCACATCATTCGTAGGACCGATAACCGATGGGGAAGAAAGGTCCTCGAGTGGCGACCACGTTTAGGCAAAAGGAGTAGAGGTCGCCCCCCTACTAGGTGGACCGATGACCTGAAGGAGACAGCGGGAAACCGTTGGATTCAGAGAACAAGGACCGGTTGGATTGGCGCCATTTAGGGGAGGTCTATGTTCAGCAGTGGACATCAAAGGCTGATGGATGGATGGACGAGAATTCTTTTTATCTTTCTTTTTACTTAAAAATGTGTCTTTACTAACATACATTACAACACACTTTTCATTTCATACTGTTTAAATTTCGCACAAACTAAATAAGTGACCAAGTTCTTTTAAGTATGTCTTATGGCAAATACATATTCCTTAAACCGAAACCGGAGATCTGTGAACATTTCCTTGAACTCTTGATAAATTGAAGAAAATATTTTTCTTTATATCCAACCAATGACGATGTAGGCTGTAGGGAAATTTCAATCTACGATAAGTCGAAATTGCTTGTTCCGGTCAGAGTCCGGCGTTCCAGCCGGCATAATAATATATAGTGGTTTGACCCTTATGATTAAGATATTTAAAAAAAAAGACCGATCCCAAGTCACCTTATTAAATGGAATTTATATTCAAAGGTTGGAAACGAACGTTATATTCAAAGGTGGAACAACGAGTTCACAAAAGCACAAAGAATACCAAAGTTATTTTTGTTCATGTTTTGGGTACAACCCTTTATTGTCCTATTGCTGGGCATGGGTCTTCTCTCAGAATGAGAGAATTTTAGCCCATAGTCCACCGCGCTGCCCATGTGCGAATTAGTGGACTTCACACACCTCCGAGAACTTTTTTTTAAGAACTCTCGAGTGTGTAGGTTTCCTCGCGATGTTTTCCTTCATCGAAATACAGTGATAATTAATTTCTAATACGCACATAATTTTAGAAAAATTAGTGGTGCGTGCCTGGATTTTAACCTCGGACCTCCCGATTGAGAGGGCAAGTTTCAACCATTAGGCTATCACTGCTTTATCACTATCACTGTTCATGTTTACAGAGTTATAATAAAATTACATAAACATAATAAAAAATCAAAATTACCTACTGCTTATTTCAGATAAAATTTCGAAATACGGTAAAATATTAATTTTCGTTGTAATAGTCCCATTTTCTATATTGGGTCACGAACAAAAAATAACAAAAGCGATTATGCAAAGTATCTCATGAAATCTCTGTTAAGGATCTCCGCAAAACCGAAAATCTCAGTTTGAATATCTGCTATTAGTACAGAAGCTCGTGATGGCTTTTTATTTCTGTGCTAATCTATTTTAGATCTTCATCTTTTATTCCTCTTATGTGGATCATTTTACATGGTAGTAAAGCGAATAATGTTAAAGGGTTCCTATGTATCATTACATAGCATGAAGTAAAGTTTCTTGGTGTCTGTCCCTATGTATGCTTAGATCTTTAAAACACGCAGTGACGGACTAACCTAGTCAGAGGCTCAGGGCGGCATAATTGAATGAGGCCCTTCTTAGTGCAAAAAGATTTTTATTAATTCCGAATATGTTGCCTAAGTATTTTTACATAATTATATTAATTTGATTCAGATCTTATAACTGACGTTCGAGTTTGAATTAGACTTTAATAAACAGTTGGAAAAATAAAATAAGTAAGTATATTTTTTCAAAAAAACATGCAATAGAATAAAGAAATAAAAGAAATAAAAATACCGCATGTACAATATAGATGACTGTACTGTACTAAGTATTTTAAAGTCGAAAGTAATATACTACGAATCTAGACATTAGAAACATAGGGCAGTAAACGCATTTTTTTTAATGTTATCTATATTACAGGCTGTCTGTACTTATTTGTCTCCGGGGCTTCCAACTCCGATTAAGTGCTTTAAACATTAACGTTTTTGACGGGACTCCCGCGAAGGTCATATACGATACACGATGCAAGACGACCGTAAATAGGTTGGCCGACGTCCTGTATTACCTGCTGTCAACCTGCTGGATGTCAGCACTATTCACAGTCATTTTGCATCGTGTATGGTATATGACCTTGGCGAGAGTCCCGACATAAACGTTAATGTAAAAAGTGCTTTAATTACGATTTAATCAAGGGAAATTGCATCCATTTGGAGGCCCCTCAAGACCAGAGGCCCGGGACGTACCGAAATAGTCCGCCACTGAAAACACGCTACGGATTTTAAATCAGTTTATTTTA
Organism: Spicauda simplicius; assembly: GCA_949699795.1. Lineage (NCBI taxonomy): Eukaryota > Metazoa > Arthropoda > Insecta > Lepidoptera > Hesperiidae > Spicauda > Spicauda simplicius. Next base: position 4,503,838 of record OX453076.1, on the reverse strand, counting down.
ATAGATACGAGTGATTCAAGAAGAAGGTTTGTATGTATAATACATACATGCATAATATTGTAGAGGAACGCTAATAATGTTAGATTTTTACTTTTAGGCGGAAGGAAATTCGTCGGGTCAACTAGTTTATTTCTAACGTTAAGTACTTCTTGTTTTTTGGAACAGATTGCCGGCTTACTTTTGTTTAGTCTTAAGTCTCGAGAGAACCAACTTATCTTCTTTAACTAAAAACAGAAGCCCTGTTCTATAACAAGTTGCTTACAGGTGTCCAATAAAGACAGTAGCGACTAACCTTTAAGTAAATAGTATGCACGCTGTCTACCTCAATCTTTTGAAAACAAAATGTAACTGCCTTGTCATCGCCAAGTTATGAACGCTACACAATCTAGACGATATTTGAATAAAACAGTAAATAACATATTAAAAATATATTGTGATGTGAAATAATGATTATTTACCATAAAAGCCAGAGAAAACAATCATGACTTAAACCTCAGAGCTATCAGTTATCCCAGACAATTAGAAAGTATGAGATAAGCGTGACGGTCTGCTTTAGAGGCAATAAGATACGTTTAGTTCGACTGAGACGATACCATCTCCCTGTAGTTCCGGGATCAGAATAGGGCTACGGTATCCCCTGCCTGTCGTAAGAGGCGACTAAAAGAGGCTTCCGGGGTTGTGGGTGGCTAGAGTGGGAGCTTGAAGCGTCCAGCCAGGCGATCCCAGGAAAGACGGCGGTATGAGTGGTCTCACATAATCGTAAAGACTAGACAACGAAGCGGTGGGCCCAGCCGCCCATCTGGGCGGAGCCTGATGGAGCACCCGGAGTCCTATTTTTAGCGCCAAAGACGTCCACCCCTTTAGTGCGGTAAAAATCCCACATAAACCTGCGTCGCTCCCACGGCGTCGGGTACCTTTTGATCGTTTCTCCCTCGGAAACAAAAAAAGGCACCTATATTTAATGTTTTGATTTTAATTTGTAACGCGGAGAAATTCTTATAAATCTTCTTTCACCTGGGTGAGCGAAATGTTGGACTCTTGTCGACGCAACTACGCAAAATAACAAATCAAAATCTCGCAAATAGTTCGTTTTTGTCACCGGCTCCTAAACAATTTGTTTGTGCTCAATCGTTGGGAACTTTTCTAATAAAACTTGTAGGATTATTTTTGAGGCTTCAAGTCAGTTCTTCGTTATTCATAGCCTCAACAACAATTTAAATAGGCTCCCGTATAAAGGAGTGGCGGAAAATACTGAATGATATCAAAAGGTCTTAATAAGTTCTTGTTCTTTTTATCTTTATTTTTCATTTCACGGTTTAGTTATAGGTATTTTGGTCACTTACATCTCTGTACTTCCTAATAGCGTTTTCACTTCGTTCTGCTTAATATCAGTTATAACAGCAATGCCCATGTGTGTATGTGCCCATGTATGATATAGCGTATATCTGTGAGTGCGTGTTTTCGTATAAGCACATATAAAGAATTCGAAACTTTTCATTTTCATTCGTAACAATTAAGTGATTTTGGTTTGGTACATGGTATGGTAGCTTTACGATAAGGTCACTTGAATTTGATATCTACTCATTACGTTCGATTAAGTTACAATTAGAATAGAAATTAATTTTAAACTATTATTTACTTGCAATTCATTTTGAGGTTTACTGAAGAAAGTTATCATTTCCTTAATGAATTTCCTAATTTACTTAACTGCATAACAATTGGGTCCTATGAATCAACACTAATATTGTGCTCGGTACTTAACAGCGACTGTAGATCAGTGAATGAATTGTCTATTGACGAGTTCGTAAGTACCAGGGTGACAGCAATAAAAAGCGGTTATAAAACTTAGCAAAATGCAACAGGTGTCAATTATGGCAGATTGAACGTCCTTCCATTTTATGACCTAGTGGGGCATGACTTAATCGTCTTACAAGATGACTTCAGTTGCGCACGCGCATGATTGGTCGGATACATTATGGTTATTTGCCAATGGTACCAAAGCTCCCGATGACAGTTTAGTACAGACAGGTAAGTACTAGGAGGAGAACTTCTATTATTTCACAAAATAATATAAATATTCGATGTTTTTAAAGCATAACTGTCGTGAGGTTTAGAGCACGTTTATACTTTACAGGGGTACGGGGAGAAGATAATGAAAGGACTGATTTGTTAGCTAATGTTTGTATAGATAGAACTATCCGTTGTTCGAATCTGGAGGTTCGCAACCATATGACAAATATGTACAATATGGAAACTAAGCCTAGTTGATAAAATAACTACTCTCTGTTGAAGCAACAGGGTTGTCACTATATTATTTTTGATAATAGTGTTATTAAATTTTATTTTACAATTTACTTTCCTGTAGTCATCAATTCATCGAATTACAATAGCTATGTAGTTTACAAATAATATAAAGAGCCGTATAATGTGCAATATGCTCGTGGCATTTTTAAAAAGATCGAGGAAACAAATAGCAACTTGACCACTCGTCCTGACGCGATGCTCGCTACTGAAGCACCGTAAAAACCCCTTAGCAGCCTCGTCGATGCGATGTTCGTGTGACTGTGCCGTTTTCGAACGCTTGTAGGCAGTTTCCGTACTGTTCCTAACATGTCTACTGTGCCGAAACGGCTATACATTTGCCTTTAATTGCCAAATACATTGCAGTGTATGGGCGAAAACGTAAACATTGATCTTTTTGAGTAGGTACATTTAATAAACTCTTACTAAGGGTACTATTTTTCTATTTTTGAGTCACAATCTGTACACAATAAGGCACATGAAAAACTTGATATTATTTCATGTCACTTGAGTGAATCCGCAAAAGGTGTTTTATATATTGTCTTATAACATGTGATTATGTACCATATAATAGAATATAATGTTTAAGTTTTTAAATGTAATATTGTCAGCACTATCGTATTGGGTGTTCAACCTGTAAGGATAGATGTAAGTTTGTATAAATAAATCAATAAATAAAATAAATAAATGTAATAAATGATTTGCTTTGAAGGGAGCCAGGGAAACACATTTCTAAGGACGTATTTGGCCTTGTTGCTTATTATCATTTGAAGGACACAATCCTCATTTGTACTTACTTCAAAAAATGATGCCAAGCTCGTATTAACATCATTACAATTCACGTACCTACTATAGTTCTTCATTTTGGAAACGAATTTATTTCAATAATATATGTTTACAGCATACAAATAAAATGTACTCTAGAAACGGATGGATCGCTTTAAATATGAAGTTTTGTGTTGAACAAAAATGTATGGAACGAAATACAAAATAACCCAGATCTGCAAAGCGGCGTATAAACTTGTAAATACACATTTATCAGCGCCCATCCTGTTATCAGCTGTAAGCAAACACGTTCCCAATTTATCTGAAGTCGCGCTTACTTTAGGGTTGCCACCTATCTGCGATTAAAGTACATCATACTTTCATACTAATATTATAAAGGATAGGATTGATATTCTGCTTGAGACCATACATCATATCATAGTATCATACTAATATTATAAAGGCGAAAGTTTGCGAGTGTGTACGTTGTGTTACTTCACGTCTAAACCGCTGGTGCGATTTCCATAAAATTTGGTAGGGAGTTAGCTGACAATTTGGATTAACATATAGGCTACTTTTTACTGAGGGAAACTATCTTTATCCCATGGGACACATCGATTTTATAACGCGGGCGAAGCTGCGGGGTCAGCTAGTTGGCAATATGAGAAAAAAAGTACGTTGTTTCAAAATAGAGGACATTTTACTTTTTTTCTTTAAAATTTTGCCGAGGCAACTTTAATATGTTGCGGGGTGGTTGGCACAGAAAAAAGAGGGAACCGTGGATGAGCTTTGAAGCAATGAATTTTGTAACAATATAATGTTTGTCTCACACAAAATTGATAACTATGTATTTTTATTCCGGATCATGCAAAAAAAATTTCGGGAACTTTTATCTCATATAGTATAATGACCACAAATAAAGTAATACATTAAAATACGGGTGGCAACCCTACTTAAACTGTAAACATGGTTTAAGCGATTAATGCTTCGTATGTCAAACTGAATCGCTTAAAGCTGAGTAGCTACTGAAATTGGTTATTAATAAAAACAAATATCAATTCTAGTTTGAGTACCCGACTACGCCCTCACTCCCGTTCGAACACAAGAAATAAACTAGAGAGTAAGAGATGTCGTATGTGCATTCTGTGCCCTTACTATGGGTTTATTAAGCCTTCTCATACATCATACATTCGCTCGAAAAATATTAATCCCCTTTCTGAGGGGGTCGAGAAAAACGGAGATCTTTTGATAGATCTCTGTCTTACTAACAATATTAATATAAAAAGTGTACATGACAAAACCAGTGATAGCGTAATAGTTGAAACTTGCTCTCTCAATCGGGTGGTCTGAGGTTCAAACCCAGGCATGCACCACTGATTTATGTGCGTATTAGAATTTTTTTTCGAAAAGTTCTCAGAGGTGTGTGAAATCCACCAATTCGCACTTGGCCAGCACGGTGGACTATAAGACCCGTGCCCAGCAGTGGGACAATAATGAGTTGTACCCCATGGTACTCCAAGTCTGGTTTTACCGTTTGATGTTACCTAAAAGTACATCCGTTTTCACTAGAACCGAAAATAATTTTCATTTTGCTTTCATAACTGTTATTGTGATCCAGCGCCCTTGTTATTCTTTGTTGTTGTTGTTGTTGCCCTATCGTGCTTGACCCTGGTGAGTGGATGACCCTCTTTTTTTGTTTTCGAGGGGGAAATTTTCAAAAAGTACCCGTCGTCGTGGGAGCGACGCGGGGTTATGTGGGATTCTTGAGTGGATGACCCTACCGCGCAGCCTGGTATTCACTAACGACGGCGTGCAACCACACACAACACCGCCCTTCCTGGGGTCCCTTGACTTCACGATTTAAACTCACTATTATCGTTCTTCTCTCTTACCACACCCTTGAAACCGTAAAACAGCAGATATCGTTTAACAATGCTGTTAAGCGAGTACCACGTCTCGCTGTCTCGCCTATTATTGTCCCACTGCTGGGCACGGGTCTTCACTCAGAATGAGAGTTTAGGCCATAGTCCACCGCGCTGGCCGAGTGCGAATTGCTGGACTTTACCTATGAAAACTTTTTTTAAGAACTCACGGGTGTGTAGGTTTCTTCACGATGTTTTCCTTCGCCGAAAAGCAGTGATAATTAATTTCAAATACGCACATAATTTTTGAAAAATCAGCCTGGGTTTGAAGCTCGGACCTCTCGATCGAGAGGGCAAGTTTCAACCATTAGGCTATCTCTGCTGCGTCTCGCCGTGTCACCTCTAAAGTAAAATTTTAAAGGTCACCTTTGTTCTATTGCTAAGTGGTTATACCTAAATATTAACTTAAAGTAGGCTACAGCCTTCAAGCCTAATAAATAACCTACTTTGTTATGGCGTACTCGGTAAATAAATTAAAATGAGATTAATTTACGTCGACAAAACTTTTTGAAATTTTTTTAGTCGGCAACAAGCTGATAAATTACAACATGTTCATTGTTTGATAAGTTTATTTTATGTATAACTAGATGACCCGGTGAACTTCGTTCCGCCTTAAAGTCAAAAATATACAATTATCAGTATTCCTCTACTATATTATTCATGAATTATACATATAAAACTTTCTCTTGAATCTATCTATTAAAAAAAAAGGATTAAAATCCGTAGCGTAGTTTTAAAGATCTAATCATACATAGGGACAGACAGCGCAAAGCGACTTTGTTTTATATTAGGTATGTAGTACAATATATTGGAGAAACACTGATCATTTTAGATTTTTTACTTTAAGCCGAAGCAAAGTTCGCCGGGTCAACTAGTAAATGATAATATATAATTTTCAATTTACATGGAAACAAATCTTACTTTTTTAAACCTTTTAATTAAATTGTCATGTTTGTGGGTAAGTATGGAATTATGTAAGTATGTGTGCTTAAGTCAAATCTTGCAACTTTAATTTAACCTTCCTACTGTCCGATTAATTAAATTTGGAATACATGTATAGTTCTGATTATGGTGCAAAAATATATAATCAATATTGTTGTTAATCCAAAATTTCGGTCGCAACAAAATTGCGGATATTTTTGGACAACCCACTTTATATGGCTATCAAATGAAAGGGTTCGTGTAAATACAGTACCTACATTACGAAAAAAATCAAAATGATTATATTATATATAACGAAGTGAGTGAGTGATGCGTGATATCAGGAAGGTCAGGAGTCTTCATTACTCTCCATTCTTGAAGATTTTTAGTAAAACACAGGAATAAACTTCTTCGATTTATTTACAGTTTAGGAGGTCCGATCGCTTCGACGGTTAAACAAGAATCTTTTTCTACCGGCGTTCGCTCGTCTTCTTATAACAATGTTTGGTGAGGTGACAATAACAAATTTATGGAGGGTAAGCTTAGTTAAAATTCTAAAAATCATTAAATATTGCTAATATATTAAACAAACAATTTTCGATCTTTAAACTAACTAAAATAATAATTAACGCGGTGTCGCGCCGACATATACAATCCAAATTATATACATTAGCCCAATTTAAAAATAATTGTTTTCAGTACTGGGTCTGGTTTTCTTAGCATCTAGAAGCAGGGACACCTACTATCTTATTTAAAACGTTATTCTTGTATCATTTTAATGGGTTTGTAATTAATATTAATCCGTCTGTATAATAAGATGATAGGAATAACCTAAAACTGGAACACCTGAGTGTAATTTGTCTAGTATGTCGAGCAGTGTTTACTTAACCCTGAGATATTCTGAGCAACGAATTTAGAGCTTGTATTAAAATAATACTAGCATCAAAATACGGTTAGTCTATATGTGTTCTACATGACAGTCTTAAAGTCAGGCTCTAAGCTGACATGTTTGTCAAGAGATAGGAAGGATTATTGGAAACCTTGAACATTTTCGGACGTATGGAGAAATCAAATCGATCCGCCCATGAGTAGGGATAAGTAGATCCCTTTTCGTGAATATTCAGTTTCAGATTTGAATCCACGGGATGTGTAAATTGGCGTACATATTTTCCTTACGTCCTTCCCAAGACATCGGAATGAATAATATCAGCGTAAATTTACGCATGGAATTCAATAACACGTTCGAGAGCACACGCGAGGCATTTACATAATGTATTACAATATGTTAAGTGAAAATAATTTAAAAGACGGTATTCTATAAAACAGTAGTCTTTGTCTGGGTCTGACAACCCGCGTGGCGCAGCGGTTACCATACCGGTCTGACACGCAGTGAGTCCCGGGTTCGATTCCCGGCCAGACAGGTATCTGAATGATATGATAAGTTTAGATTCTTGTTCTGAGTCTGGGTGTTTGTGTGTTCATCTTTATGTGTGTGAGAATATCCTACTGTGGGGCTATGAGTGTAGAAATCGTTTAAATCATTTTTTAAAGCGTTTTTTGTTATTTTGTGTCTATCATATGTAACTAGATGTAGTTATATATTTGCTTTTGAGGAGGAAACCTTTAAAGGCGGCACTTTGAGAGCGACGCCAGTTATTGAGGGATTCTTACTCACTAAAAGCCCACCGATGTTTTTTCTTGAGGATTCCGGAATTTCCAAGGGAATGCAAAGAAAGGAACCGGAGTTCTCAAGCGTGCTGCGCTGGGCTTCACTCAGGTGAATGTACAAGAACATCACACCGTCTGGAGTTTTAGTTGTGGTGTGCTTAGATCCTATTGTATTTGAGATTGATTACCACAGATTTCTATGGGATTAGAGCCAGACATGAGATTACATTCGTCTTTGTTAATTTAGTTTTATTTTAAAATTAAATAAGCTGTACCTTACTACTGATATGCTATTTGGTTAATGTTAAGGAAAATAGGAAAAGAGACCGATGCCTTGGATAAACCAATTTTACAGGTGGTTCGACCGGGGAAATACCACCGCCATACCTATTTCCAACCTTCACCTTTTCCAATGGATAACACACGAGGTTACTAAAGGATAAAATGTATGAGATGGCGAGCAGTGTCTTCCTACTGTAGTCACCAACATTAACAAAAAAAACGTGCGGCACTCGGGGACTGCTGCTGTAAAGCTATTGCATAACATTTTTATCAACGTATGCAATTATAATTATTTATTTATTTATGCAGTATTTTTTTCTTTCATATTAATTCAAGTTTTTTTTCTTTAATACTATGTATTTCTCACAAACAGCAACAACTTACATGCAACAGCAACTTATATATTCTTCCGATTTTCAAGCAACTCGTCTAGATCCGCGCGAGCTTCATACTGTCGTACCATATAGGTACATACACTTTCACATGCGGCGATCATCATAGTCCTCGGGAGTAGCAACGTATCTGTGATTGACTTCAGATGGAACCCACGTTCTGTATGAAGTTGATTACAGATGTTCATGGGTGGCAGTGGTCACTTACGATCAGGTGGACTGCATGCTCGTTTGCTACTTCAGTCAGATAAAAAAATACACGTTACGAGAACGTTCGACTGCGCTACATGGTAGGCGGAGTGAGGGGTATTAGGTTTTTTTCGTTACGGAATTTCTTGATTTGATCGCTGTGTTCAAAGCCCGTGATAGCTTAGAAACCTTATTAGGTCTACCTCCAGTAAACTACTAAAAGGGCTCATATATGTTTACTACTAATAGTATAAACGTTTAAAAATAGCTTACTAAAAGAATTCAGATTATCGTAGGATGATTATTTAAATTCTGATTGAACTAGGCTATCTTTGGGTATTAAACCTAGCATTGTATGTTTCTTTTCTGTGTTTTCTTAATAAAACATCTGTATCTAGATTTTATTTCCATATGAGAAATGCGACATTTCTTTCATAAAAAATACTCAATCTTATTTCACTATTTGCTGCCATTAGGAAAACTGAATTATGTCAAAGCTTTTCTTGGGGAAATGTTGCGTGTTTTTATGTTTTACGCTTACATATTATGCTTGTCAATATATCTAGGTTTAATTCAGTGAGAATATTGTACTTGTATATTTTCTACCTACGTAAAACATTGCTTGAGCGGTGGCATCATGTGTGAAATCAAAACAGTAAAAGAATTTTGAGAATTCATTTTATATGAATGGGCGGTAGTGGCCATTTGGTAACAGATGGCAATGGTTAATAATCGTTGTGAATCTTCTGATTTGCCTTTTTTGTATCCATCCTTTTTTGTATTATGACAACTTGAGCTTCCTCCTGAGGTATTCCCGAAGCGTTATGACACGGGGCTCTTCAAAAAAGGTGCGAAAAGAGGTCTCCCTCAAAGCCGGCAACTCCTCTGGTGTTGCAAATGTCTATAGGCGACGGTGACTACTTTCCATCAGGTATCCCGTCTGCCTTATCGCCAGGTTATAAAAAAAACATTGAAGTAGTAAACGAGCATGCAGTCTAGCTGATAACAGCTGCCAATGGACATCTGTAAGTAACATCATATAAAATGTGCTGACTATCTGAAGTCAATCACAGATGCGTTGCTGCTCCCAAGGACTAAAACGGTCGACTCATATAAATGAGTGCTGGCAACCACCCCTCAACTACACTGGTCCTACCCGGCAGAGCCTTATCTTTAACTTACCACTTGGTTACCTTTTCCAAGTCTCTTTCTGCGATTCAGTCGGATATATATAATAATAATATTCAAGGTGGTAGAACCAGTGTAGTTCAACCGGGGAAGTGCCACCGCCACACCTATTTCTAGCGTGAAGCAATTCTTGCGTTTCGATAGAAGAGTGTGGTTGCCGGCAGACTTTCACATGAGGCGAACAACATAATCCTCGACAATAGCAACGCATCTGTGAATGACTTCAGATAGAACCGATGTTTTGTGAGAAGTTGATTACAGATGTCCATGGGCGGCAGTGGCCACTTTCCATCAGGTGGACTGCATGCTCGTTTGCTAATCGATCAGATAAGTTGTGTCGAAAATTAGCGTAATAAACTTAAAATTGTTCTCGTGGCTAACAATCTTTATCTAATACTAAAGGAACTAAATATAATAAGTTAATAACACTACAAATGAAATATTGCTTTTCCATTTAAATAATATAATCTGAACTAATCAATCGAGTTACTTCAATCTACGAACGATATAATTGAAAAATGTGTCTGAAGCAGGGGTATTCAATCTTGTCCCTGTAGTTCCGGGTTCAGAATAGGGCTACGGTATCCCCTGCCTGTCGTAAGAGGCGACTAAAAGGGGCTTCCGGGGTTGCGGGCGGCTAGAGTGGGAGCTTGAACCGTCCAGCCACGCAATCCCTGGAAAGACTGCGGCATGTGTGGTCGCATATCGGGTACCCTTTTAAGGTTTCCCCCTAATTTTCATTCCTATTTCATCTTTGGAGTTCACTCCTTAAGAATCGATTTGCATTTAAAAGGACCCGGTATGAGAAAAATGTGAGGAGTAAAATCTACTGATGAATGACCTCGTCACGTTTTTTTATTGAGTATAACGCCATCTAGTTAAAACTTTAGAACTATTTTATCAGTACGCGTGGATAGTATGCATACTTATGCATATCATCCACGCGTACATCCACCGGGGTGCATGGTGTCAATTATAAATATTTTATTGACAGATATGAGTAGAGTGATTATCATTTCGATAATATCTTAAAAAGCACCCCACGCTTTTTTTTAAATAAAATATTTTTTTTTATTCACATTATTATTAATTTATATTCATTGAAATGTTTAACACTATTTTCTTAATTTAAATTCATTTAAATTTATTTTCTATTTTTAGTTCGGTTTTCTTTAAAAAGCGTGTTTTTTAGTTTTTTTAAACTATTATTTATTTTCTACTTTTTAGTCAAATTAAAAAATTGAATAATTTTATCAAATTAGTGTATTGTCATCGGTCCTCAATAAATCTACAAAGTTTGAACGAAATCTGGCCGTTTAAAGTGGGTCAAAATCGCGCCCAAAGAAGTCGGTTACAAACATACAAACATACAGGTGAAGCTAATAAAAAGCTAATAAATAGTAAACCGTTAAGATGTAAATGCTCTGAAAATACGTACGATATTAATATTTTAAGACGTTCTTTATTAGATTTAATTGACTGAAGCTGACACACATACTCTTTTTTATTGAATCGTACTTTTGAGATACACTGTCGGCCTTTTATAATAAGTTTTTGTGAGAAATTACATGTTACTAACATCAACCTTGATGTTAGTCATACTATGACATCCAAGGGAAGAGGGGACTGGTGCTTTTCAAGACCGATATCATGTGGTAATTTGTTTGTAATTTGTAATACCTAATGAACGTACCACAAAACTGCTGACAGACAAGAAAAAGATAAAGTATAGCATTAAATAATATTTTACTCCTTTGTTCCCAATTACTTTAAGTTTAACGTGACTCCAATAATTTCTTCGTATAAAGTTTGGTTTTAAAACTACATAAATTGTATATATTTTTTAATATTAAATAAATTGTTTATGTTTTCAAGTTTTAAAACTTATTTTTATTCTTCAGTATATTATCATGTTTTGTACAAGCTTATCTTAAAAATATTAAACCAATTTTGACAGCCCAGTTTACATAGGCTCACAATATTCTCGTTATCCCAAAAATATCTAGAGAGCAATAATCCGTAATCTACGGTTGCGTAAATTAAAAAAACGACGACGTGCAAGTGGTTGTCGCGTCTCGTATATACTAAATTAATGTTCATAGGCTTACAGCGTAGCAACCCAGGCTTGAGTACCCCTGCCTCTGAGGGTCGTATTTTCCGAGCTTCGACAAATTGTGTCTGTCATTTCAAATAAAAGTGCGAGGAATATAAATATTGCGGGCTACAGCTGCTGATACAATTTTTATGTCAATACCATGTCAGAACTGATTTAATGTTGGATTAGAGACAAGTGTAAGTCTAACAGTCAATACTAGAGATGCGCCGAATATTCGGTTGCTAGGGCGTTTTTCCTGTCGCGCGCGTTTACGCACGCACGCGCGTCTCACACGCTGACATAAATACATTCGTTGCAGTCTCTTTGCGACCTGTGTGCGTGCATAAAGTGACTGCAACGAGTGTATTCATGTGTGCGTGTGGGACGCGCGTGCGTGTGTAAACGCGTGCGACAGGAAAAACGCCTTTATTCTGTATTCCGCATATTCTGCATCTTTTTCACCAGGTACTTGTATTCGGCCGAATTATTGGGATTTGGTGCTAGAATTTTCTTAGCTACACGTCAAGGTTTATAAAGACAAAACTTTTTACGTAAGATTTATGTTACAAGTCAAAGAAATCCTATGAAGAGTGTTGAATAAAGCTAATAAAATAAATCAATTTTATTTTTCTATGTGTTCATAGAAAAATAAAGTTAAAAGAAGTAAGAAAAATAAAAATAAAAAGTTTATTCGCTGTTGTTTCTTAAAGAAATGGGAAACCGAATAATTCGGCCGAATATCCGGTGACTAACACAGTAATTCACGTATACAATCTTATAAACTTTGGCTACCTATATATTCATACATGAAGCAAAAACTTGAGATTCGTTTTTAAGATACTTGCCGCATGCGGAGGAGTATGAAATTACGCACGGTTATAGTTGATGTAGAGAAGGATTGCGCAATGCTAATATTTTTTTCAGATAATGCATAAAAGATACATAAAATCAACTAAAAACACTCACTACCTTGAATTTGACACAAACATATACATAATAAACGAAATAGAACATTCAGTGTCTTACTATGAAAATACATAACATCAAAAATGTCAGATGTCTCTGTCAAAATACCCGCTATTGCTTTTAAATGAAGCTTAGTTAATGAACCTCTTTTTATCTTTAACGGGTGCGTTCAAAATAACTTGAAAATTATTACAATTTATTTTTATTAGAGAAATATTGGTACTATTTTCGACAATATGAAGTTTAGTTTTTTAATTTAAATTAGGGTCGAATTTCGGCCGTTGCGACGGGTGACTAATTACAATAATAATATAATAAGATGTACTTTTTATTTCGTATGTTATTAATTTTAAAAGTAGATGACTTATTCTAATAACAATTGATTAAAAGTAACTTATACGAGAAATTAATATTACTAATTTACATGTATAAGGACGAGTAATAACCCTGTGGGTAGACTGAAATTAATATAATAAACAACAAAGAAACTATGTTGTATCGACGGCATAGATGAAATTTAATAATAACTAGCTGTTGCCCGCGACTTCGTCCGCGTTTCCGTTGTTTTTCGTAAAAAAAAAGTAGCCTATGTCCTTCCTCACGGTTCAGTGGTTTTGATGTAACAGACAGATTAACTTTCGTATTTTAGTAGGGAAATATAATATGTCATATCTACAATACTGTTGAAAAATATCGCAATACGGAACCGCACAATATTATTGTTAATAGCTTTGCCCGCGACTCCGCCAGCGAGTAACTCCTTGTGTGTTATTGAGTTAATGTATTGGTAATATTGTTTAGATCACGTTCACATGAGGCTTAAGAACCTTTTTTATTTTTGTTTTCGAGGGGGAAACCTTCAAAAGGTACCCGACGCCGTGGGAGCGACGCAGAGTTATGTGGAATTTTTACCGCACTAAAACCCCCCCGGTGACCGTCTTCGGTGCTATAAAGAGGACTCGGGCTCCTCCCAGATGGGCGGATGGGCCCACCACCCAATCTAGTCTTTACGGCGGTATGCGACCACACATATCGCCACCTTCCCGGTATCGCCTGGCTGGACGGTTCAAGCTCCCACTCTAGCCGCCCGCAACCCCGGAAGCCCCTTTTAGTCGCCTCTTACGACAGGCAGGGATACCGTAGCCCTATTCTGATCCTGCCGAAGGCTTAAGTACTTATATAACGAAAATACTTCAATGCAAAGCTTCCGGGTAAACTATGTTGAATGTTGATCCATCCGGCACGTGAACGTAAAGATTTTTGGAACTACTGACCCGGGAAAGAGCGACGTACAACTGACCATGCGAGAAACAACTGACACCGAGATCTACTCCAGCAACACGAAAAGTCTGCCCTTGAGCCTTATTAATTGTCATTGCATAACACACCGATACTGGGAATTGCGTTCTTTTAAATTGGAATGGAAAATTATTAGGTACTAAGGGAATTCTGGGAATAAAGACGGTTTCTCCTGCACCGCAACCTGTTAAAATTTGAGCCTCGATTATATTTTGTTGCAACCGGGTTACTTTTAGCCGAGTTCCATTGCAAAGTTGTGGTGGTCTTAAATTTCGGAGCAGAATAATCGGAATGCCAATTTTTAAACAAATTTCATGAGAAGGAAGTCCGGGCGGCATATTTAAAGAATTTAAAAATTCTATCGGGTAGTTAGTGGCGTCTTGTTCATCAACCATTCTATTTATTGAACTATAAACTTTGCTTTCCCCTTGTATATTCGACAATATTTTATTATTAATCTTAAATGCCTGGTCATTGCGAGGAGTTAAGATGGATCTTTCGCATAGCCAAGAATTGTCCCTATTTAATATATTTGTTACGTCACCGTAAATCGACGATATAAGATGTAGTTGGGATTGCACTATACAACATAACTCAGGCGTCAGAATAACTTTTCCTTGGTGTAGTTGTGGATAGGTACCTTCGCCAATCTTTAACAGTGTATCAGAAAATTGACGATCATCCGGGTTATATCTCATTTTTCATTTTTCATTTTTAAAAATTTCATCTTTCATTTTTCATTTTTCAATTTTCATTTTTGATTTTTGATTTTTGATTTTTGATTTTTGATTTTTGATTTTTGATTTTTGATTTTTGATTTTTCATTTTTCATTTTTCATTTTTCATTTTTCATTTTTCATTTTTCATTTTTCATTTTTCATTTTTCATTTTTCATTTTTCATTTTTCATTTTTCATTTTTCATTTTTCATTTTTCATTTTTCATTTTTCATTTTTCATTTTTCATTTTTCATTTTTCATTTTTCATTTTTCATTTTTCATTTTTCATTTTTCATTTTTCATTTTTCATTTTTCATTTTTCATTTTTCATTTTTCATTTTTCATTTTTCATTTTTCATTTTTCATTTTTCATTTTTCATTTTTCATTTTTCATTTTTCATTTTTCATTTTTCATGTTCATTTTCGTACAGATAGATGACTGAGTTATAAACGTAAGAGTAGACAAATATAATCAGAAAGCTTTGAACTGCTAAGCTATCTGGAGTTACACGTGTTATTGTGAGTCAACCATAAAAGATAGACATATGCTGTCGTAGGATATTTTTTAGATAATTTTAAGGAAAATATTTCCCTCATACATGATTTCTGCGTAGCTTTAACTATTAAGGTTGCACACGCGACAGAAGCTTAAAAAAGTAACTTCTCCCGTTTTCCCAACATTTCCCTTTACTGCTCTGCTCCTATTGATTGTAGCGGGATGAAAAGTATACTATAACCAGCCCAGGAGTATAAAGAATAATCGTACCAAGTTTCGTTAAAATCCACTGAGTAGTTTTTGTTTCTATAACGGTTATACAGACAGACAGACAGACAGACAGACAGACAGACAAAAATTTTACTGATTGCATTTTTGGCATCAGTATCGATCCCTAATCACGCCCTGATAGTTATTTTGGAAAAATATTTCATGTACAGAATTGACCTCTCTACAACTTTATTATAAGTATAGATTAAATTTAATAGGCATTTCACGTAAACGAAAAGTAAACTGTATCTTAGTTTCAAGGTTCTTTTTTTTTTTTTTTTTATACTTTAACCTAACGATAAGGCAGACGGGCTACCTGATGGAAAGTAGTCACCGTCGCCTATGGACACTCGCAACACCAGAGGAGTCGCCAATGCATCGCCGGCTTTGAAGGAGAGCTCTTTTCGCACCTTTCTTGAAGAACCCCATGTCATAGCGCTCCGGGAATACCTCAGGAGGAAGCTCATTCCACAACTTGCACGTCCGTGGCAAAAACGAGCGTGCAAACCGAACCGAACCGAAGGTGGAAGAATAATGATATGGTTTCACTGAGGAGGTACCACCGTCACACCTTTTTAGGGTGTTTTCGTTTCGGTATGAATCTGTGTTTGATTTCAGATGGAACCTGAAGTCGGCGCTCACCATATTTCGCTGGATCACGAAGATACTACATGTATCTTATATGAGCGCCGACTTCGGAACTATGTACTAAGTACTGTGTTTGCTCTAAACCAACATGTTTTTAAATTTTTTTTTTTACTTTTATGTGGCATGGAAGTCGGTTGTATTTTTTGTTTAAACATTTTTTTATAATAAATTACTTACAGATGTCCATGGGAGGCAGTGACCACTTACCATTAGGTGGATAGCAAGATTGGTACTTTTATACATAGATAGTAATGATGCAAAGAATATTCTAATGCATTTGCATTCACAAGGATTGTTCGAATGTATTGCAAATTTAGAACTGCAGTTTGACAACCAAAATTAATGTCAGTTCATGTCAATCTACAATCGAATGCCCCCTACACTACTTGTGTATTTTATACTGGTCAATGGTATGTGAAGATGCAGATGCACCTCCCTGAAAGTAAACCTGGTGGTGCCCAAATTTGCTTTAAATAAAATCTATATATTAATACGTGAACTTGGAATTAGCTTATAAGATATTTGCCGCGAACATAGGAGTATGAAATTACGCTCGGTTATAGTTGATGTAGAGAAGGAGTACCAAATGCATTTTTTTTCAAACAATGCTTAAATCATACATAAAATCAACTCAAACTTATACATTATTAAAATCAACTAAAACACATCACTAACACTACCTTGCCTTTGACACAAACACATATAATTATAATAAACGAAATAAAACATTGAATGTCTTACTATGAAAACACATAACGTCAAATATGTTGTATGTCTTCGTCAAAATACCCGCTATTGGTTTTATGCAGCTTAGTTAATCAACCCTCTTTTTACCTTGAACAGGTAAATTTAAGATAACTTTGAAAATAAATATAATTTAATTGAATTTGAGAAATTGAGCAGTGATAGACTAATGGTTAAAACTTGCCCTCTCAATCGGGAGGTCCGAGGTTCAAACCCAGGCACGCACCACTGATTTATGTGCGTATTATACATTCATTATCACTGCTTTTCGGTGAAGGAAAACATCGTGAGACCTGCACCTGAGAGTTCTTTAAAAAAAAAAGTTCTCGGAGGTGTGTGAAGTCCACCAATTCGCACTTGGCCAGCGCGGTGGTTTACGGCCTAAACTCTCTTATTCCGAGAGAAGACCCGTGCCCAGCAGTGGGACAATAATGGATTGAAGACAAGATAAGATATATATAGATAGATATACAAGATATATATAGATAGATATATAGATAGACAAGATAGATATATTAACATTTAATTTTTACTGCTTTTTAAATTATGAATTTCGTTTATGTTTAACTGTCGTAATAAAAGTGTAGTATGTAAAAAATTATAAAAGAGTCACTAGAGTTCAGTAACTCCACTTGCTCTTCCAACTGAAATACGTAAATACGTTTGTAACCGAAAATAAAAGTTTATTTTTGGTAATATAAGTAAAACATTGCGATTAAGAAGACACTTGCGAATGTAATATCAACGATCTCCCGTGTCTAATTGCTATTTTAATGAAAACACGTTGCTCCCGACATATTCATAACGGCAGTGTCTTTAAACATTAAAGGATTTCGTAATTGATTTATCTTAGTACTTTACAATATTGCAAATTAATTTATGTATTCATTAAAGAGTATAAGGTCTTTGTAGTGCTTAAAACTCTACAAAATGAATGCATGATTAATGCCCGAAATCGCAGTAAATTATCGCAATTTTAATACGACACACTGGGTGTTTATGTATTCGTCTTGTGTGTCCATGGGACCCACGACACAGGAGAACATCCTTTTTTTTTTTTTTTGTTTTCGAGGGGGAAACCTTCCAAAGGCACCCGAAGGCGTGGGAGCGACGCAGGGTTATGTGGGATTTTTACAGCACTAAAACCCCCCCGGTGGCCGTCCTCGGCGCTGAAAAGGAGGACTCCGGGATCTCGAAACGACTTCAACCGGAATCCTTCGAGCGCGCTGCCCCATCGGGCTCCTCCCAGATGGGCGGCTGGGCCCACCGCTCCGTCTAGTCTTTACGACGGTATGCGACCACACATACCGCCGTCCTTCCCGGGATTGCCTGACCGGACGGTTCGAGCTCCCAATCTAGCCGTCTGCAACCCCGGAAGCCCCTTTTAGTCGCCTCTTACGACAGGCAGGGGATGCCGTAGCCCTATTCTGACCCCGAGGCTACAGGGACGACAGGAGAACATCCTAGTGTGGAGCTATGAGTGAAGAAAGCGTTTTTTTAATTTTCTGTATTTTGTGGCACTAAGAAGTAATTGTAACAATTTTGAATTTACTCGTAACACATGGTAACATGTTTAAATTAATTTAAAATTCACCCTACATTGACCATGTTGACGTTCTCTTGTGTACAAAACCTTAGTAATTTTATTATACAAAAGGACATAATTTTTTCATCGCTTTACAAATAACCCTATGATTATTTATTTATTTATTTATATATTTATTGCACCTTTACAAAAGTTACAATAGGGGAAACTTTATGCCTGATGGCATTCTCTACCAGTCAACCCTGGGTGGCTGGAAAATTTGTGGCAGGTGTTAATTTTAAACGCGAGCAATAGAAATATTTAATATACCTACTTAGTCATACTAACATATGCATATATTATAA
This sequence comes from Spicauda simplicius, assembly GCA_949699795.1. Classification (NCBI taxonomy): domain Eukaryota; kingdom Metazoa; phylum Arthropoda; class Insecta; order Lepidoptera; family Hesperiidae; genus Spicauda; species Spicauda simplicius. The sequence goes on along the minus strand of OX453076.1, from coordinate 4,485,084 downwards.
ATACATATTTATATTATAAAAACATTTTTTTATCTGACTGAAGTAGCAAACGAGCAAGCAGTCCACCTTATGGTAAGTGGTCACTGCCGCCCATGGACTTCTGTAATCAACTACATACAGAACAAGGGTTTGATCTGAAGTCAATCACAGATGCGTTGCTACTACCGAGGACTATGATGGTCGCCTCATATAAAAGTGTGCTGGCAACCACACCCTTCTATCGAAACGCAAGAAATGCTTCACGCTAGAAATAAGTGTGGCGGTGGTACTTCCCCGGTCGAACTACACTGGTTCTACCACCTGCAATACATACATATTCTTCATTTTTATAAATTATTCTTCATTTATTGCAAATGCCTAAACGATTAAGCTAACTTTATGGATCAGCCTAAACGACTTCCCAATTTATTAGCAATTGTAAAGCATCTGGATTTTGTGACTTAAAATAGACTTAATTGCATTGAAATTTAGGTCGTGAGTCTATTTTATTGAGTCGAGAGACCTTAATGGAGATTGTAATCCGTTTTACAATTAATCTTTGGGGGTGAGCTGTATTTGTTTGGTAATAAACTTTAAACAGGATAAAACGAGTTTTTAGATTAAAATCTTAGTGTTGTTGTAATTTGATAAATAATTAAAAGGTGGTAGATATGTGGTTTGACCAGGGTGGTACCACAACCACGCCTATTAACTTCAGCTTAAACGCATGAATAGAAATGTGGAGTCGACTACAAATGTCTACGTGCGGCAGTGACCGCCTACCACCTGATGGACTGTAGTAGTATATCTTAACTACTTCTATTAGAAAGGAACTCTAGATAAAAAAAACACACACACTTTTACAGATAACAATAGTGAAATTAAATATATCACGATGCATAATTAGAGATGGGCCGGCCACATCGCTCGTAGGACCGATAACCGGTGGGGAAGAAAGGTCCTCGAGTGGCAACCACGTTTAGGCAAAAGGAGTACAAGTTGCCCCCACCAGGTCCCCCTCAGCGGGAAACCGTTGGATTTAGAGGGCACCAGTTGGAGTTGCGCCATTTATCATTTAATGTCCTACGTCCAGCAGTGGACATCAAAGGGCTGATGGATGAAATCAGAGATTTACAGAATTATTTTTATCTGATACCAGCTGAATTACCCATGTTTTCCTGCAGGGCTTAAATGTCACAAAACAGTCGCCATTTTTAAATGTAAAATATTTGCATTAAAAGTAGCTCACAGCTCAGTCTGTTTTATAAGCTACATCAAAGATAAATCGTTCAGATCAAAAAATATGTGTAAAATTTTCTGTTGTATTTGTAATTTTAATTCTTTTCCGCTCTTTAATGAAGCATTTACGTTCATTTACTGTTCGAATGACGATAATCCCTAATGCTAACAAGTCAATGAACCGATAAATGAAATCCGATGTCTTTTTCTTGGTGAATAAACGTAAAATTTATTACAATAAACTTACCTGTCTTAGCTCAGTTGCAAGGTCGATGACAAGTTGATTTTGTTCTTTATCGAAGTCCTTTGCTATCTTTTCCTCTTGAGGTCCTAAAAATGTTTTTTATATTAAAATTAAAGTATTATGTATAACACTAGTTGATTATTACAAAGTAGAGTGGATAACATATGCATGTGTGACTTTATTGTTTAAATAGCTGTAGCCTGTGCGCGTTGCTACGCCATCACAAAGAAAATAAAATTTAAAAAAATAATAAAAAAAGGAAATAATACACCAGAAACCTTCGTGAGCTCATGAGTAACAACTTTGCAAAAGATCATCAGGTGATCAAATGCATAGTTTATGATTCTATAGAGGACCTAACAGAAATATTCCTTATTTATATAAAGATGTAATTGATAAAGAACCCATATTCTGTTACTGGACACCGAGATACGCCATGAATAACAAAAATATTTTGCTTCGATAAAATAATAACAAAACATAAAAACGACAATTTCACAGGAGAGCCAGTTAAAAATTGAAGAACGATTTATGGCTTTATCTATTCATTATTTAAAATAAAATAATTCAAAAATTAAAAAAAAAGTTTACCAGAAATATAGTTGAAGCTCCAAGTTTCCAATTCTAAGCCTTTTTTAACCGACTTCCAAAAAGGAGGAGGTTATCAATTCGTCTGTATTTTTTTTTTTTTTTTTTTTTTTTATATTTGTTACCTCATTTCTCCGGACTGGGTGAACCGATTTAGATGATTTTTTTTTTATTTGAAAGGTAGTGCGTGTCATAGGGTCCCATTTTTTTTTAGTATTTTTTTGACTAGGGCATCCATAAGAAAAACGCATAAGTCTTAAATTTGCATTTTCAATGTACGCGATAAATGTATGAATAACTCAATATCCCGCCAACCGATTTTGATGATTCTTTTTTTATTAGAAAGGATGTACTCCAGGGGTAGTCTGATAAGAGTTTGATAAGGTTCTAATCATAGGATCTTCAACTTTTTGGAGCAAAATAATAAAATTAGTGATAGTCGGCCGAACCTTAGCTGGAGAAGTCCAATTGAGTAAAATATAGAATAAAACTACTATGTAGGTATTTACTATGAAAAATTTGACCTTCAACTCTTCAATCCTGATGATGCAGGGGTACTGCTAGCCTGAACTATAAAAGTTGGTCGTTTGATGTTTGCGAATATATAATGAAATTGTTAAGCAAATTCATGGGACAAAAATTTGACCTTCAACTCCTCAACCCTGATGATGCAGGGGTACTTAAAGCCAAAACCATAGGAATAAGCCATTTGGTGCTTACGTATATGTTATAAGATTACTGAGCAAAAACATAAGATGAAAAATTTGACCTTCAACTCCTCAACCCTGATGATGGAGGGGTACTTCAATCCTAAACCATAGAAGTTGGCAATTTGGTGCTTACGGTTATGTAAAGAAAATACTAAGCAAAAATATAAAATCAAAAATTTGACCTTCAACTCCTCAACCCTGATGATGAAGGGGTACTTCAATCCTAAACCATAGGAGTTGGCAATTTGGTGCTTACGGTTATGTAAAAATAATACTAAGCAGAGGCACAAAATTAAAATTTTGACCTTCAACTCCTCGACCCTGATGATGAAGGGGTACTTCAATTCTAAACCATAGGAGTTGGCAATTTGGTGCTTACGGGTATGTAAAAATAATACCAAACAGAGGCACAAAATTAAAATTTTGACCTTCAACTCCTAAACCCTGATGATGCAGGGTACTGCAAGCCTGAGCCATAGAAGTTAGCCACCTGGTACTAACGTATATGTTATAAGATTACTAAGCAACAATATAAGATGAAAAATTTGACCTTCAACTCCTCAACCCTGATGATGGAGGGGTACTTCCAGAGGGGGCGCCCTGTTTGTATGAATTGTAAAAGTGTTTTATGTTTAATTTTTGTGAATATGTAGATGCACAAAGCAAACTTAGAGGCTTTATTTAAATACAAACATAAAAATATAGTCACTAAAAAGTGTAAAATAAAAACTTTTTAACAAAAAATATCTACCGACTTCCATGTCACAAAAAAGTAAAAAATAATTTAAATATATTTTGGTCTAGAACATACTCAGTACTTAGTACATAGTTCTGAAGTCGGTGCTCATATAGGACGTAGTTACCGTCGTCCAGCGAAATATGTCGAGCACCGACTTCAGGACTATGTACTAAGTACTGAGTATGTTCTAGACCAAAATATATTTAAATTATTTTTTACTTTTTTGTGACATGGAAGTCGGTAGATATTTTTTGTTAAAAAGTTTTTATTGGATAAAAATTATATCATATTGACGAATTTTAAACTGTGCGGTTCATCATGCGAAGCAACGATATGTATAAATCACCTTTACCCATGATCACTGATGGTAAAGACTGACCGGCAAGCAACATGGTGTTTTTGGCTCAGTAATAAAACACGCGAGAGTAGCAACAAAACTGTTTTACTATACGGCGACGCTTAAAACTCTTTGTCATACGAAGCACGTGAGAGGTTTACATTGATCGGCACATTTGTCCAACGTGCGAAAAATCCAGAAGAGATTTTATGGTTACCTGGTAAACTAAATGTCATATATAAGTCACCGTCTCACTTTCAACTGAGATTTTAATCTTTGGGAGCATTACCACAACGGACTTTGACTTCGGAAAGGCTCTCCTATATGAAGTTGTTTATTAAAATCTCTAGACTAGCCACTTATACATTACATACCATCAGGTAGAATGCATTTTCGTTTGTTGCATTAATCTTATATATAACAATTATATATTTTTAAGTGCCAGTACCAGTAGTACCAGTGTAGTTCGACCGGAGAAGTACCACCGCCACAACTATTTCTAGTGTGAAGCATTTCTTGCGTTTCGATGGAAGGGTGTGGTTGCCGGCACACTTTGTTATAAGGCGACCATCTTAGTCCTCCGAGTAGCAACGCATCTGTTATTGATTACATGTTCTGTATGAAGTTGCTTACAGATGTCCATGGGCGGCAGTGACCACTTACCATCAGGTGGACTGCATGCTCGTTTGCTACTTCAGCCAGATAAAAAAATATAAAGTACGTACAACTATCCAGGTTTTGGACTTTGAGTGTTATTAGTTTATTTATTTTATGTCACATTCTAAAACAATGGTATATGGTGCCGAGATGTGGACGTTTACTGTGAGCTTCATGTCTGTGTTCAAAATATAAAGAAAGTTATGCTTGGTAGAAGAACTAAAATTACCGACGCAGCTCTTACAATTAGCAAACTGAAAAAGCCATGAGCAGGCCACATCGTTTTAGAATAGACAGCCCGAGGAGTGAAGGAGTCCTCGAACGTAGATAACGTTTTTGCAAAAGGTGTACATGTCGATCTAGTGGACTAATGACCTTAAGATGACGTCGGATAATCGCTGGATTCTTAAGACCGGTAGCAACCGATTAGGGAAGGTCTATATCCAGTAATGACCTCTCTCAACATTTGATACGTTAAATTTATCATTCGATGTCTGTTTGGTCGAATTGAAGCCTGTAAACATTGAGTGTCACATTGGGTTGCCGACCGATACGACACAGGTAAAATAATTGAATCAGATTGCTGCGAATTCAGTAGTAGCTTGTCCCTGTAGCCTCGGGGTCAGAATAGGGCTACGGTATCCCCTGCCTGTCGTAAGAGGCGACTAAAAGGGGCTTCCGGGGTTGCAGACGGCTAGAGTGGGAGCTCGAACCGTTCGGTCAGGCAATCCCGGGAAGGACGGCGGTACATGTGGTCGCATACCGTCGTAAAGACCAGAGTCCTCCTTTTCAGCGCCGCGGACGGCCACCGGGGGGGTTTTAGTGCGGTAAAAATCCCACATAACCCTGCGTCGCTCCCACGGCGTCGGGTACCTTTGGAAGGTTTCCCCCTCGAAAACAAAAAAAAAAAGCGCACTGCAGAAATTATTTCGCGATATGTAATAAGTGAAACTATTTACGTACCTTCAAATGATTGTATGATGAACACGCCGATAATAGTCCAAAGAACGAGAAAGGTGGTAAGTCCCAGTTGGCACACGACGCACCTGATGATCACGGAATATATGGTCTCGCCAGCAACTTTTGGCGCTGGATACACTCTTAGCCACGTATCCGGCATCTTAAACAAACAGACTGATTAACCTAACCTAGGCGTAATTTCGTTTTCTTGGTCTCATGAAATATATTTGTACTATACCGTTGAGCCACGATACATTCGCTGCAAACATCGGTGTTGAGCGAATTCTGGCAAATACCTTCAACAATTTACAGTCATATTTTATTACTTTATACGCTCAGACTAACCATTTGTTTTTTTTATCTGACATAAGTAGCAAACAAGCATGCAGTGCACCTGATGGTAAGTGCTCACTGCCGCCCATGGACATCTGTAATCAACTACATACAGAACATGGGTTCCATCTGAAGTCAATCACATATGCGTTGTTACTTCCGAGGACTATGATAGTCGACTCATGTGAAAGTGTGCCAGCAACCACATCCTTCTATCGAAACGCAAGAATGTTTCACGCTAGAAAAAGATGTGGCGGTGGTACTTCCCCGGTCGAACTACACTGGTTCTACCACCTTGTCTTTAATACTCATCACTGACGCCTGCAGCTCAAAGTGATTGAAGCTTAAAATAAATGTTTCGTTGTTCTTGAGTAAGTCCATGTTAGCTGTTATAATGGAGTCTAAAGAACTGAAATATAAACATTATTAACATCGGGCATTTAAAGTTATAACCAATAAGACTTTAATCTAATATAATGTGGTAACTGCAAACTATGTTATAGCGACTTCTTAATGTAAAATGTTTTGGCTTCTTCATAATTTACAAATGATAATATGAATATAAACTGTAATCATTAGATCAATAGTGTTAATTACTTAAATACTACATTTTAATAGTACTCTCTATATAATAGGTTGATAAAGTAAAAATAATGCTTAATTACCTTCTAGTGTAAAATCAACAATTTACAACACTACATAAAATCAATATTAGCTAAGATATTATATTATTAAGAGTTTCTGTCAATAAAAATCGCTTAATAAAAAGTCTATATGAACTAAAACTACCCATCTACACTAGAGTTATAATTCTACAACTTTATAACTCTATGCTTTACAGTCACTAACTGCGTCAAACAAGGTTTTCTGATGACAAAATTCGTCTTATCAAACACAAATATTTTGTCACGAATTACAACGCGTAGTACACCGGAAATTTAGATAAAATAGTTTACCAAGTAGTTTACCTTGTGTAAGACGATTGTTTTCTTAGATTCCGTCTTATTATTTGATTTAGCTCCAATATTACTCATAGTCACATGTTTGTTATTTTCATTTGTATGCATGAAATTATTTTTTAAACGTTTGCCAGTTTCACTACATGCAGGTCCTTTGTCATAAATTATATTCCTATCTAACGGCACTTTACGATGAAGCACAAAATCACGGGTTGCATCATCAAGTTTAATCTCACTGTCACAAGCACCGGGTAACACTATATTATATTCTTTGCTTACTTTCCGTTTAATGTTTATCACGTTATTTTTATCGGTCTTAGCTAACACTGTTTTGACGTTTATGTCGTCGCCTAATAGTTTTAACATCCTGTCAAACGAAACAGATTTTTTATCATCATCTCGTTCACCAATTTTCGCTTTTCTATATAAAGGTTTAACGAAATGTATGTTCCGTTTAAACTTGTCTTTAATGGATTCCTTTTTCATTTTCGAGTGTTCGAGTGAAATTCTGAAAGGTGACTGTTTCCAAAACCTTACAGCATAGCGTGCTGGGAGCCAGAAATTATCAAGTTCCGGTACAAAATTTAACGGAAGCGCTTACTCATCAAAGCATCAAACTTAAAACGAAAATGGGTTAAGACTCCGAGAAAGTGCTAAACTTTTATTCAGTTCGTTCATTCCAAGTTCTTTCGTGTAGACAAAGTCTTTAAGTGAGCGTTTAACTAAAGCACTTGCCGGTAATTGTTCGACTACTTTTATTGAAGGAACTAAGGCCGGGTTACTTAATTAAGCTTTTCTTTATTGGTTTTAGCTACGAAATATTTAATTTAATATACCGGTGCAGTAATTTATTCATCAGCCATTTTGAAATCCACTGCTTGACATTGTTTGACATTATAATTGTTTTTTTTAACATTGTATCTGACATCCGAATTGGCGAATTGATGATATTCAAGAAGATATATTTTAGAGATTGTTGTAGCAAACGAGCATGTACATTTCATGTTATGGCTACTCAACCTGTGCCATTCATGGATCTACAAGCAACTTCATATAGAACAGGTACACTATTTGAAGTCTGCCACAGATACTCTGCTGTTTCCGAGGACTGAGTTGTTCGCCTTATATTAAAGTGACGGCAACCACATTCCGTGTAATTGTGGTACTTCCCAGTCGGAACTTACTCTTTTTTTCACTTTCAAATATATAATAAATTATATAATTAATTTGCAGGTACTAGAACCAGTATAGTTCGACCGGGGAAGTACCACTATTTTCAGCGTGAAGCAGTTTTGAGAAGGGTGTGGTTGCCGGCATACATTTATATAAGGCAACTATCATAGTCCTCGGGAATAGCAACGCATCTGTGATTGACTTCAGACAGAATACATGTTCTATTTGAAGTTACTTACAGATGTCTATGGGCGGCCACTTACCATCAGGTGGACTGCATGCTCGTTTGCTATTTCGATCAGTTAAATATAAAATAATAATGTATACTGTAGAAAAACCTGTTCCAACCTGAACTTACAGACACGTACATAGGTAACAGGGTTGTCGCGTCAAGGAATTTACCATGTGAAACACGGGTAATACCTAGCTTAGTCCTGCCAGGAATTTACCACGTGAAACACGGGTAATACCTAGCTTAGTCCTGCCTTGTTTAGAAGTAATACCCACGTATCGTTAACTTCACGGAAAGAAACAAAGTTTAAATTGAGTTTGTGTGGGCTGTCGGTCACAGACCCCTTACTATGTGCAACGTCAGTTAAACAGACGTATAATTTTGAAACTTTAGTAAGTTGTTGACAAATAAAAACCCTTTTTGCATTTGTAAAGACTTGTTTCTAATTTTGAAGCCATAGAGTTATCGCTTTTGCTGGGTAAATTGTATGTAATTATAGTATACTGAAGGGTTAATTAATTATGGGGGAAGGGATGATTAATTATGTCGTAATCATGGGTAGGGTAGACTGGGTACGGTTGAAACAAAGGACGGTTGAAACAAAACGAATATCTCGCAAACCGTTGGCGGGGCGGCGAGGGGTCCAAGGGGAGAACGAAGCGGACGACAGGTCTAAACACGAATCTTAGTGTTGCGTCACTCTCCGCGCGCTTTGGCTGTTTCTAGGGGACCCTATTGTGTTTTGATAACAAAAAGTAAGTATTTTTGCTTGGAGATTTTTCCAATTATTGTCGTTTTTATTCAAGTGACAGCATTGAGGGTGCGTTGTTGTTTGAAATGAAGCTCGCGGAATATGACATTGTGACTAGTTTTTGTGTATCATTATTGTTACAATGACTAATAACTGAATTTTACCTAAATTAGGAGTTGGGGACGGTTGAAACATTTTTTTTGGGTACGGTTGAAACAGTGTACTTATTATTTTTTTCTTGTTTTTTTAGATGCCTAGAGTACGCGTAAGAAAGACATCGAGAGGGCAAATAGACTTGTCGAAGTACAAAGACGCATATGAGGAGGTGAAAACCGGAGGATCATTGCGAAAATCGGCAGAGAAGCACGGATTAAACCATTGTTCGCTTCTAAGATATATTCGAAAGCGAGATATCTCTGGCGAGCAAGAAAATCCAGACATGGGATACAAAGCACACAACCGAGTTTTTAATGAGGTGCAAGAGCGAGAGCTTTCAAAGTACTTGATTCGATGTGCTGATATATATTTTGGACTACCTAAGAAGGAGGTAAGAAAACTGGCGTATGAACTTGCAGTTAAATATAATTTATCAAGACCTAAAACTTGGGATGATAACGAGCTGGCAGGTGAGGAATGGTTTCGGATGTTTATGAGAAGAAACCCCGAACTGTCTCTACGCGCAGCACAAGCTACTAGCCTCTCCAGGGCGACTAGTTTTAACAAAACAAATGTAGATTCTTTCTATGACAATCTGACCACTGTCATGGATCGTCATAAATTTGAGCCTCAAGATATATATAACGCTGATGAAACAGGCATAACCACTGTTCAAAAGCCCGACAGAGTAGTGGCTAGGCGTGGTGCTCATCAAGTAGGTTCAGTAACTTCGGCGGAAAGGGGTACATTGGTCACAGTCGCCTTTGCAGCGAATGCCATTGGAAATGTTATTCCGCCATTCTTCGTCTTCCCGAGAGTGCGTTATCAAGAACATTTTATTAGAGATGGGCCCCCTGGATCCGCTGGAGCTGCTAACCCCTCCGGCTGGATGCAAGATGAAACATTTATGCATTTTCTGGAACACTTTAAAAAACATACAAATGTATCTCTGTCTCATAAGGTGTTACTTCTGCTCGACAATCACTCTTCACACGTCCACATTAACGCACTAGACTTTTGCAAGAACAATGGCATTATCTTACTATCTTTCCCACCGCATTGCTCGCACAGACTCCAGCCACTTGATCGATCGGCATATGGCCCTTTGAAGAAAGCTGTCAATTCAGCCTGCGATGCATGGATGCGAAACCATCCAGGAAGGACAATGTCCATTTACGATATACCAGGGATTGTAGCGTCTGCTATGCCAGTTGCTCTTACGGCTTCAAATATTCAAGCCGGCTTTCACAAAACAGGAACTTATCCGTATAATCGGAATCTGTTCACTGAGCTTGATTTCGCTCCTGCATTTGTTACGGATAGACCAAATCCCGAAAATACTACAGAACCAGCTGTTGTTCCTGTACCAAATACTTCCCTACCTGTAGAGCCTGTATTTGTAACGGATGTGCCAAACCAAGAAAATGCAGCAGAGGTAGCAATAGTTCCTGTATCAGTTACAAATCCACCTGAAGACGAAACTCCGCCATTATCACCTTCTCTATTAAATTACGAACAACCCGCAGATATGGTCGCTCAACCAGGAGCTATCAATAGTTCATTAGTCCCTATAATTGAAAATCAGGAAACTGTAACTACACCACCCAGACACCACAGTAGCATTAATATTCAGGAAACTTCTCCGAAACCCAGTACAAGTGCTCAAACAATTTCATCTATTATTCCCGCTGTATTTTCACCGGAAACAATACGACCATTTCCGAAAGCTGCTCCAAGGAAAAATAATAATAAAGGGCGCAAAATCAGGAAGTCTACTATTTACACTGACACTCCAGAGAAAGAAGAGATAAGAAAAGAGCATGAAATAAGATTGAAACGAACAAGAGCTAAACAAGTGAAGAAGCAATTGGATGGAGGAAAAAAGAAGCAATTGAATAGAGGAAAAAAGAAGCAACTTGATGGAGGAAAAAATAAAAGAAACACCATAAAAGATAAACAGAAAAATATACAAGAGGAGGTATCATCAGAAGATGAGGAGTACTTCTGTCTTGTCTGTATGTCTTCATATTCAAAGAGCAGACCCGGAGAACAGTGGATCCAATGCATCAGTTGTAAACTGTGGGCTCACGAAGAATGCACAGAAAGTGGTCTTAGCTATATTTGTCAGAATTGCGACTCTGATTGATCTTTAAATTTGGCTTATCCTAATTGGACTAATGAAAGCCAAAAATTGTTTTATTTCAAACTTTTTTTTATATTATTGTATATTATTGTTTAGTTTGCTATGTTTAAAAAACAAACAGTTGATTTTGGTTTAATTTACGTAAATTTTATATCAATGTTAAGTAATTTGTAGTTACTTAGTTTTTTGATGGTTGATAATATATATTTTAAATAGTGTGCTTTAAAACATTAAAGGCTGATTAAAAATATCGTTTTAAGTATATAAATATTGAAGACTGATTACTAATGTCAAAGAGTTACTTAATTATTCTTAGATTTAAAATAAACAATTAATAAAACGTGTTGTAATATTATATTTTGTATTATTCGCATGTGTTTCAACTGACCCCATTCACTGTTTCAACCGCCCCTGGTATGGGGACGGTTGCAACAAATCCGATTTATTTTTTAATTTGATCTACTTTTAAAAATAACACATCTGGGACTAAAAACATATTGCCTATTAGTAGACAGAAACATGCTCTTTTATTTAACATATCTTCTTCATCGCTCGGGTTATAAAAAGCAGAACTATGGACGTTATAAGTGAAACTGTTTCAACCGTACCCAGTCTACCCTAATATCGACAAATAATATCAATTCATGGTTAATTTAAAAAAAAGACGTGTGTTGTTGGTGCTTCCGTAGTCGAAACACACAGGGCTCTACTGGGTACAAGATTTTTATAATTTTATGGCTACTAGTACAGGCGCTAATAGATAGTAATCCTTCTTATATGCTACTAGTTGACCCGCCGAACTTCGTCACTGATAATTTCAAATTTTTGACTATTAGGCAGTCAAAAATTTGAAATTATCAGTGTTCCTCCACTATATTATACATATTTTAAACATAAAAACCTTTCTCTTAAGTCACTCTATCTATTAAAAACTGCATTAAAATCCGTAGCGTAGTTTTAAAGATTTAAGCATATATAGGGACAGACAGCGGAAAGCAAATTTGTTTTATACTATGTAGTGAAGACTGGACATGGGTCTCTGGACAATCATAGTGCTCGGGAGTAGCAACGAATCTGTGATTGACCTCAGATCGAACCCATTTTCGGTAAGAAGTTGATTACAGATGTCCATGGGCGGCAGTGAGCACTTACCACCAGGTGGACTGCATGTTCGTTTGCTACTTCAGTCAGATAAATAAGATATACTGCTAAATAAGAACAATATTAAACTATTCATATTATTATTTCTGTTATACCGAAAGAATAAAATTTAAGAATTAAATAAAAACAATAATTTACATTAAGCGATTAAGATACAGCGCATAATCCTTTACTAATTAACAGTGAGAGAATTCACAAAAAAAGAACATTTAACTTCCTTTTGCAAACTACAGAAACATATTGACAGTTATCGGGAAGCGAATACGTCCACAGAGCTAAGCATTGATTTTTTAGTTGCGCAAAACACCACCAGACTGCGTGTCGGCGCGCGCAACAAACGTCAAACTCTGTCCGGAAAACTAAAATAATAAACGAATTTACCCCTTTTACAAAATAAACGAATACAAAAACAATAATTTTATCATCAGTGTTATAATTTGAGGCATAAGTTCTTAAATATTACAAATTTGATAGTAGCGGCTATTTGCGTCAATGAATATAGGTTACCGTGTTAATATGTGATTTGTTGTGTTTTTCAGTGACCAGAATATATTTTCGTAATGCTATAATTAAAATATGATTTGATTAGTGCGTGAAATGTGCAATTGGACTGTGCGTAGATTTTCGAAGAGGTTATGTTTATCTAAGTGGTATTTATTTTTCTGTGATATTTACATGCATTTTATTTAGATAAATTTACTAACCGTAAAAGTCTTCTAGTATAAAATATAGTCGGATTTATTTACAGTAGGTAAATCGCGAACTTTACCGTGTAACGATAATATACCTACACAGAACACTGAAATGAGGCCAAGTGTACTCTGAATATAAGTTTGACGTCATGACATTGAAAAAACTGTTGCGAGAACCAAAAACCGGAAAGTTTCTGTGAAAATATGAAATATTGACTGATGGTTTTATAATTATATTAGCATAGACAATGAGTGTGCGAGATTTACTAAAACAGAAACAATGAGCTTTAAACATGACGAGATGCCTGCGAATCTTCGGGGCATATTCTTACAGATTGACTCGAAGGCACTCCACCTTCACTCTTACAGCTGTATTCATTCTAATACTCGTTATTATAGTCCATTTATATCATTACAAGCGTCAGGATCATCCACAGGCTGCTTCAAGAACAGGTGATTATGAGTATCGGCCGGGTGCCTTTTTAAAAGGTCGACAACCCAATGAAAATAAAAGTTACTGTGAATTTAATTATGGCCTGCCGGATAAACTCAAATGGGAAACAATTCCTGTGTACTCATCACCAGAAATCGGTAACAAGAGCCCCTACAGGGTTATATACAGCGCTATTCAAGGAACAGAATACATTAACCATAGCAGGTATGACGCTGTTACATACGTCACACAGGCTACTCCAGAATTTATTTATCACATAAGTGAAATAGCAAGGTACTGGGATGGACCAATTAGTTTATCAGTCTTCGTACCTGGATATGATTTAGATATCGCGATACAGATAATGAAACACCTATGTAAATGTTATGCGAGGATGTCGAAAGTATCGCTGCATTTGTTTTATCCCAAACGACATCCACCGCAAGTGAGAAATCCGGAACAACTAATAGTTTTAACTACGGACACTCCGATAACAACCACGAATATAACTACCCAGGAAATGTTTAGGAGGAAGTTAGAAAACTACAGAAACTTGGATAACAGAACAAGAGCACAATACATACAATGGGTGCGTAAAAGAAAAGTTGAAAGGATGATGATGGGGCTGAATAGAAAGCCGTCGTCGGCGCCGATTCTGCAATTTGAAGATTGTTCCGGTATGGACAATTTTGACATTCCGACATTTCGCCGGGAAAAGAATATGATATACCCGATAAATGTGGGCAGGAACGTGGCACGGAACGCATCAAGAACGAATTACTTCATAGTGTCTGACATTGAGATGGTCCCGAGCGACGGATTAGCGCCAAAATTCCTTACAATGGTGAGAAAACTCATGGGCAATAAGAAAAGGGACGAAGGCTGTATATTCGCTAAGACTGTCTTTGTGGTGCCCTTGTTTGAAGTGGAGAGAGGCGAAGAGATTCCACGCGACAAAGATACGTAAGTTGATAAATAAAGCTTTTGTGGTTAATCCGTAGAGAGGGCAAAGTAATAGATTCTGGAAACATATTGTTCATTTGTTTGCTGCTGGTATTTTTCAGGCAATAGGTATACGTTATTTTGTCGGTTACTATCCTTTATTTGTACACTATTTATAACTTTTGGTACTGGGCAATCATTGGTTTTTCTTATTAGCTTTAGATATTGAAATTTTCATATCTGTAATTAATTACGATATTTTTTTGATCTTCATCCCCCACAACCACTACCAACAGTTGATAAACATCAGGCTAGAAACTTACTAAACTCTGAGTTTCACTTAAGCGCGGTAACTACTTATACCTTTAAAACTTCAAGAATGTTAACTATTTAAGTTTTTCTGATATTATTACGGAATTGATCCATCGTAATATGCAAGTACTTAAGTACGAAAAGCAAAAGTGATCAAAGAGCCTCCTAGGATTTTTAAAAGTGCAGATAGTTTTACATTCGCATGAGTATGGAAATGAGCAGTGACAGCCTAATGGTTGAAATTGCCGTTTCGATCGGCAGGTCCGAGGTTCGAAACCAGGCACGCACGATTGATTTTTCTAAAATTATGTGCGTATTAGAAATTAATTATCACTGCTTTTCGGTGAAGGAAAACATCGTGAGGAAACCTACAAACCCGAGAGTTCTTTATGGCCTATAACTCTCTCATTCTGAGAGAAGAACCGTGCCCAGCAGTGGGACAATAATGGGTAGACGACAAGTATGGAATTCAGTGGTTAGTTTTATGTAACCGCAATAATGCAAGTTTGTGTGTAAGAATACAGTTAAAGTTGTGTCTTGACACGGAATCTAAAAAAGATACATTATTATAGTCCATTGTACTCCGGGGAGGTACCATAGCCACAGTACTAGATGGCAGAACCAGTGTAGATCGACCGCGGAGTGTGTTTTGTGTTCTTGTGTTTGGTGGACGGGTGTGGTTACCGGCAAATTTTATATGAGGCGACCATCTTAGTCCTCGAGAGTAGGAACGAATTTGTGATTGACTTCAGATAGAATCTGTTCTATATAAAGTTGCTTACACGAGTCCATGGGCGGCAGCGACATCTTACTAGCAGATGAACTGCAGGCTCGTTTGCTACTTTAATCCAAAAAAAAAACTCCGCGACTTTTTTATTTCATATGGGGTAAATACATTGTAGAGAAAAAAACGATCCCCGTTTAGCCGGGAATCGAATCCGGAAATGCCGGTATGGTAACCGCTCCGCCACGCGGGTCGTTGAATAATTATGGTATTTGAAGTCAATTACTATATCCAAGTCACCATTTATTGTGTCATAACAACAAAAGGCTTAGGTTTTATCAGGCTTAAAGCTATTTTATTCGAAACCTCTTAACTTCTAATGGCTTCCCGAAGTTTCACGTTTGTTTATTGATTCTGGGTATAAACATTAATCGCTCCATTATTATCTCATTTCCCCAGCACTCGGTCTTTCTTACGACCGTATTGTGCACAATAAAGTTAAATTGTAAACAAATAACCCGGCATTAGGGCGGTGTAAAATTTCTGCCGAAACCTTCACTTTTACGGTCCTTTTTACGGCCAGTCGTCTTTAAGTTTTATGTACCGATCGGGTGGTTTTAAATTTTATTAACTAGCATCGACGGATATTTTACGATGTTTGTAGCATAGGCAATTGTATAAAATTTTCGATGCAGTAACCCGAGAGCCACTAAACAGTGGCTTCTAAAAATAAATTTATGTGTGTCTCTGTAAGACAAAACATTCCTTGCATATAGCAAAATTAAGAAAATTATTATTTTCATAATATTGAAATATTGAAATGTCCACCAATTCGCACTTGGCCAGCGCGGTGGCTATGGCCTATAACTCTCTCATTCCGAGAAAAGACCCGTGCCTAGCAGTGGGACAATAATGGGTTGACGACATAATATTGAAATAAAAAATAGGCATGTAGGCCATCTGACGGTACGTAATCACTTACGTCCATAGACAGCATAAGTAACTTCACACACAACAAGGATTTCATCTAATTGTCAATTACAAATGTATTGCTAGGGTTGCCAGACGTCCCGCTTTTAGCGTAACAACCCTTAAGGGGTATGAAAAATAGATGTTGGCTGATTCTTAGACCTACTGAATAAGCATATAAAATTTGGTAAAAATCGGTCAAGCCGTTTCGGAGGAGTATAGCAACAAAAACTGTGACACAAGAATTTTATATATTAGATAGGTAACGTGACATTAATGTATCATATTAAAAAGTATGAATATAAATAAATAAATAATCGAAACTAGATGTAACAAAAATATCATAATTTTTAATCTATATTTTTAATAATTTTCAACACCTTTAAGAATTTAGTAAATTCACTCAACAAATTAATAGAATGTCGCTATACTTATGAATAATGCTTTTCTTGCTCCTTCAATAGGTTGGTCCGCATGGTCGCTACAAACCGAGCTATGTACTTCCACCAGAAGGTCTGCTCCCACTGCCAGCGGTTTCCAGGTCTTCAGACGTGGTTGTTGCGGTCCTCGCCGAAGGTCGTTGAGGTATGTCCCACAAATTCAATCATACTCTTTTTTTTGTCGTTTCTAATTTAATACCATTAAATTGACGGTATGTAACAAAACCTTTTGATTTGCTGAAGAACTTCTTGATTGACCATTTCTGGAGCATTCATGGTTCGAATGTCGCATTTTAGTTGTAATTTTTTTTCTGTCCTATATTAACAGTGATTTTGAAGTATGTGGTAATCCGAAACACTTATAGGAGGTATTCCGTTATATTCTTAAGATATTAACACCAGAGAAATCCCCAATGCATCGCCGGCTTAGAAAGAAGATCTCTTTTTGCACCTATCTTGAAGACCCCATGTTATAGCGCAAGAGGTAGTTACACATAACTTCGGTGTCACACTTACATTTACTCATAATACTATGTTAACTATTTTTAACTTAGTGTACTACGGTTAATTTTCAGCATAAGAGCTTTTGTTTATGGCTTCATCTTTACAGTAGACAGGGGTCTTCATTGTTAGAAATGATGAATTTATTGACACTTTAATTTTCTGTATAAATTCATTCTCTACATTGGTTTGACGTTGCATCAAAGGACTGTGTTCTAATACGGTGCTACGACACAAATTTATGTAATTTAGCTTGTGGTCTTAGATATCATGGGACGTATTAGGTTAAAAGCAAAATTCTAAATTCATTTCAAATAGGCAGACCGCCACTGCCAACTAAAAATACTCTTTATACAAACCTCGGCATGAAAATTTAATATATAATATTCGAATGCTAATAAGACATCATAATATAAGACATAAAGACGAATATGTTTGTTGTCCAAGTGCATATGTTTTGGTTATCCATATTTTTTTGGAAAACAAATTTAAGTTAAAAATTAACTTGGCGCAATCTAACGGGTAATATAAACAAGCATTTACCCTATTTTTCCTTTCGCTCGACATACACATCCATAGCTTACAAATTTCTATTTATTTTTTTAATTGCTATGTGATTGTTTCCTTGTTACGGGAAAGAAGTAAAAAAAAAACATTTTTTTAATTTACACATTACGAATTTAAGAAAAAACTCCTAAACAGAATAAATTATGTAAGAAACTCCCGGAAATAACATTCTAAACTTAAAAATTTCACTTGAACCGAAAACCGTATAATTGAAGAAGTGCCACCCTGGACGTGCGCTCTCAAATAATTAGTTAGCAATTAGTGTGAGGCGTGAACATAGGAGGCTGGAGGGTGGCGGGGTGGCATAAATTTATTAAGGCCTCGCCTGTCAGCCGCAGCGAAGATTGAACAACCTGTCACTGCTGAACTAGATTGAAGTGGCACCCGGTTAGCCGAACCGATTGGATTACAGAAAGCGGAATGAAATGAAAACGGTTCATACCATTGATTTTCAACTGTGCTTTTTCGAAGTGCCACTTTGGAATTTGGAAGGGATTTTCAATTTTTATTAAAGGGTGAGCTTACACAATGGTTGTTACATACATACACATACACAATGAACGAAAAGTGTTAAAAAAGTAAAACGAAAAGTATCACTTGCACTCGTACTTGTAAGGGAAAAAGTAAAAAAAACTTTTTTAAAATATCAGTAGATATTCAGAAATATATAATATAATTAAGAATATAAAAAAAACCCGATTGGATTACAGAAAGTGGAATGAAACGAAAACGGTTCATACCATTGATTTTCAACTATGCTTTTTCGAAGCGGCACTTTGGAATTTGGAATAGATTTTTAATTGTTGTTAAAGGGTGAGCTAAAACATAAACAGAGAAACGTTATAAAGAGATACGAAAATTATTACTTGCACTCGTACTTGTAAGGAAAAAGTAAAAAAAAACGATTTTAAAAATCCCTAGATATTCAGAATTGTCAACCACTACAATAAAATTAAGAATAATAAAAAAAACCCCGATTGGATTACAGAAAGTGGAATGAAATGAAAACGTGAAGTTGAAAATCAATAGTATGAACTACTATTGATTTTCAACTATGCTTTTTCGAAGTGGCACTTTGTAATTTGGGTGATTTCCAATTGTTGTTAAAGGGTGAAATAAAAGGTGATCTGGTTTGGCTACTTAATTTTTTATCTCAAATGTTAAATATATCAAGGTCGATTATTAATTGAAGCAATAGGGTACGTAGTTTCGCGAATGTTAAGGAAATAAATACCCAACTACTGAATAACTAACAAAAAACTAATAAAGTAAGTTTCTAATCAAAGATCAGACTAAACTGTTTTAAAATCAGTGTGTAAAGAGTTATGTTTCATTCGTTATACCTTTTTTTTTTTTTTTTTTGTTTTCGAGGGGGAAACCTTCAAAAGGTACCCGACGCCGTGGGAGCGACGAAGGGTTATGTGGGATTTTTACCGCACTAAAACCCCCCGGTGGCCGTCCTCGGCGCTAAAAAGAGGACTCAGGGATCTCCAACAAACACCACCGGAATCCTCTAAGCGTGTTGCCCCATCGGGCTCCTCCCAGATGGGCGGCTGGGCCCACCGCTCCGTCTAGTCTATACGACGATATGCGACCACACATACCGCCGTCCTTCCCGGGATCGCCTGGCTGGACGGTTCAAGCTCCCACTCTAGCCGCCCGCAACCCCGGAAGCCCCTTTTAGTCGCCTCTTACGACAGGCAGAGGATACCGTAGCCCTATTCTGATCCCGGAACTACAGGGACGTCATTCGTTATACCTAGTTAACGACATTGTTACTCTGGGAACGTATTGATAGTATTGTAGTACCTGTATAAGATAATTTACGAAATGTATAACTATTTACAAAATATAATGGACACAAACAAGTAAATTTACGAATAAATATCTCAGATTTTACGCATTAAGCAAAGATATTTTGGATATTTATGATGGAATAGAAAATGTTAGGTTTCCCTGTAAAAGTTGTAATTCATAAAAAAATCTTTTAGTTGCATTGTAATTATCGTGTAACTTGTCAATGTTTTTTTTTTAAATACAGAAGTAGTAAACGAGCATGCAGTCCGTCGCCAGAAAGTGTCGCTTCATCACTACATAGTACAAAACAAAGTCGCTCCTCGCTGTCTGTCCCTCTGTATGCTTAGATATAGATTTTAATGCAGTTTTTGAAGTGAAACTTCTTTATCGGGGTTGGAAAAAAAATTAGTGTAACATTTTTTCGTTACGCGCCATCTTTTTCCGTTACGCGCCATCTTTTTCTTATCCCTACCACGCGTGATATTAGATAGATTATTATAGATTAGATTATTAGATAAAGTTTAATAAAAGCCGTTTATTAAACTTTATCTAATTTAACTTTATTTAACCAATTTCTGTAAAGTTGCATATAGTAAATTATTTTTTGAAAAATAACGTCATAAAGAAGTTTCACTTCTTACGAGTGTACGCTAGCACACGCACACATTTTTTTTGATAGATAGAGTGGTTCCAGGGGAAGGTTTTTATGTATAATACACGTATAATGTAGTAGACAAATACAGATAATTTGAGATTATTAACTTTTAGGTGGAATGAAGTTCGCCGGGTCAAGTAGTCTCATATAATCAACCCGTCTTATATGAACTCTTACGTATTGTAACGCATTTTTCTAATAAATAGAGTGATTCAAGGGGCAGGTTTTTATGTGTAAAACATGTATAATGTAGTAGAGAAATACAGATAATTTTAGATTTTTGACATTTATTCGGAACGAAGTTCACCGGGTCAAGTAGTTTCATATAATCAACCCGTCTTAAATGGACTTTTACATACATTACTTACGAGAAAATTGGAGACCTCGGATAAATACTTACCGCACACTACATAAGAAATCAATTTCAGCCGATGCTGATAGCCCGGAGGGAGTACCCTTACCACCGATGGGAGCCGCTATACTTCGGCACGCAAAAGGAGCCCTGGTACAGCGAAATGCTCTCCTGGGAGGGCAGGCAGGATAAGATGACGCAGGTAATGTATTTGAGAGATTAATTGATGCGGGGTCGACGCTTTGAATCAGTAGAACGTTGTGTTAATTTTTTCTAGGTAAGAGGAAAGGCAAAATAAAATAACGTGCTGTTTGACAAAACTGAGTAACAGTTGTTAAAGTATTATTTATTTATTCATTTAGTTACATTTCTTTTTTATTCTAAATGGCCTTACTAGATATGAAAGTAGGTTTTATTTTGAGCACAATTACAACACGTTGATGCGTGAAAAGGAGAAAAACGTGGAAAGTTTTTTAAAATATTTCTAAACTTTTTTTAGAGGATACGATTATTTTCTTGTTGGATAACATCAAGAAAATAATTTGACAATACTTCGATATAATTTGACTTAACATTAAATTCTATCCCATTCTGAGCAGCACTACATGCTAATAAGTCAGCTTCCTCGTTACCCAATAACAATAACAATTAAATATTAGAAAAATTGAAAGGAATGTTTCGATCTTAAGTCTAAAGAAAAAGGTATAAGGTACAGAATGATCCAGAGTGAGCCTCCTCGTATACCATGGTTTATCAATAGGGCTTAGTAGATAACTGATCACAGTAGCAGTAAGGTTTCGGTCTGGACATGTTCCGTTGAATAGTTTTGGATACCTCATGAAAAAAAATGTCATCAAATTGCTCTACATGTGATAAACCTGAAGATAGATGTCCAACATCTCTTGCTGATGTGCTCGAAATCGGAAGGAGAGAGATGCTTAGGTGGAAAAATTCAAAGTAAACCAATTTGATATTGGCGCCTTTCACACCATTTTATCACCCACGTAATGAACAGGCAAATTGTATCTACATTTTCATCAATATATCTCTCAAGGATAGAAAGTAAAAATAGGTTTGAGTGTAATTCTGTATTGAACTAGATTTTATAAGATAAAATATGGTTGACATGTACATGTCAACTCCATTGTACCTTAACAAACAAAATAATTGTAGAAGATTCATTTAACATCTTTAAGCAATATTTATCGTTATCCTAGTTTGGATGTTAAGGAGGGTAGTGTAAATTTTGATAACATAAACTACGCGTGCGAATTTAAATTGCACCTAAAGAGAAAGTATTTTTTAACATTAGCAGATATATAAAAGGTACCTATCCAATTATAAAATAAGTAAAAGAGTTATAAGTTTTTATTATATTAATTTCCATTCCAATTATCTGAAACACAAGGAGGCACATTTTAAGTAAACTTAGTTAAGGGCGGGGACGAGCAAACATTGAAGTAAATGTTCTATTGATTCTTCGTTATGGAACCCTTATATCACTAATTATACAATCTATATTACTAATTATACAGTTAGGCAGTAAACGCTTCAATGCATTAGAAGCTAACGCTCAAATTTTGTTAAGGCCTAGCTACACCTATACAACTTTTAGTTGACGAACTGTTTTGTTGTTTGTTAATGTTTATGGAAATGCCTGTGAACAACCAGATATCAAAAATATATACATAACACTGAACACGTTTTAATAAATAGTAGTGTAACTACTGTTCACCAATTCGCACTTGGCCAGCGCGGTGGACGATGGCCTAAACTCGGTCATTCTGAGAGTAGACTCGTGCCCAGCAGTGGGACAATAATGGGTTGACGAGAGTGTCACTTTATTTAAGGCTTTTCTTTTTATGTTCTTCAGAGAGAAATAAAAGGTACCCGGCATCTTGTCAGCAATGCGCGACCATTATGCTAACACACTCTTTCCCGAGGTCACTCAGCTAAACGGTTCACACCTCTTTGTTTGTTTATCTGATTGAAGTCATAAACGATCATGCAGTTCACCTGATGGCAAGTGGTCACTGCCGCCCACGGACATCCGTAACTAGAACTTTAAATAGAACGTGGATTCTATCTGAAGTTAATTATAGATGTGTGGCTACTCCCAAGGACTATGATAGACACCCTTCCATCGAAAGTCAAGAAATGCTTCACGCTGGATATAGATGGCGGTGGCACTACCCCGGTCGAACTACACTGGTTCTACCACCTAAAAACCTCTGATGACAGGCAGGGGATGCCATAGTCTTATTTTGAGCTATATACATGAGGCCTAAAGCTAATCTCATTTCCTAGATGCTAGAACTGTGTCTCCAAGACTACTACCTAGTCGTACTTGACGGTGGGTTCCTATGCCACGCGGCCAGGCGTGCGATTCTCAGCCCGAACCGGGAGACCGCGCGCCGCGCCCGGGCCTCAAACATGTATAGATACGCGATGATCATCCTCTCATACAACAAAATATACAAAAATGACACGAACGCATTTAGAACTGCTGCCATCAAGAAGTGTAATATTTTGCATGGTTTTTGATTTCTATAATTGTAGATTAAAAGTTTGGTTATGATTTTTTGGCGTTTTATTTAAGTAGTTTAGTTATTTTGTTTTTTTTTTAATAAATTCATTTTTAAGTTTTATATTTTGGATACAACAAGAAAACAAGAAAAAAAGTCGGTAAAGCTATTGCATAGCATTTTATATCAACTTATGCGATTATAATTATTCATTTATTTTCAGTTACAGTATTTTTTTCTTTGATACTCTATACTTTCTCAAAAACAGCTGCGTACATATTCGTCCGATTTCCGAGCAGCTCGTCTCAATCCGTGCGAGCTTCGTACTGTCGTACCATATACATACACGTTAAGCGCTACATGGTAGGCGGAGTAAGGCGTGTTAGGTTTTTTTCGTTACGAAATTTCTTGATTCGGTCACCGCTAAAAATATGCAATGGTCCAAGCTGTATGAATACGAGTTGTTATTTTTAAGTACCTATGAAATATTTAAGCAATAATACTCATGTAATGTGTTGAAGATGATTCTCACTAGAAGAAATGAAGGATAATTTTATGGAAAAGTGGCATATCACAAGATAAAGGATTTAATGTTTAACCAAAGGACAATTTATTGAATAATGTGGACTTTTACGAGGTAGAGTTTTACGTTTTATCTTTTTGTTATTTACACAGATAACAGTAGTTTCAAAAACCACAGAATTAATTCATATGAACTTTTTTCAGCGTAATAATCAGTCCAAATGTTTTTTATCCTTATTTTAACTATACCGGTGATCAAATAGGTTTACAGTTTAACTGATGTCAGAAGCGAAAAGTTACTTAATTATAGAAGCCAACAAATCGCTGATCAGAATAAGTTTAATATGAGGCGACCATCATAGTCCCTGGGAGTAGCAACAACGCATCTGTGATTGACTTCAGATAGAACCCATTTTCTATTTGAAGTTGCTCACCGATGTCCATGGGCGGCAGTGACCACTTACCATCAGGTGGACTGCTCGTTTGCTACTTCAATCTGATAAAAAGAAAGTTTAATGTCAAGTCATTATTAGTTTTTATTTTATTTTACGTAGGTAATATTATTATTATTTAACTTATATTGTATATGTCGGCGCGACACCGTGTATTTATGAAAAACACGTCGCCGATAATAATTATTTTAGTTAGTGTAAAGATCGAAAATTGTTTGTTTATTGAATTAGCAATATTTAATGATTTTTAGAATTGTAATTTAGTTTACCCTCCATACATTTATTATTGTCACGCCACCAAACATTGTTATAAAAAGGCGAGCGAACGCCGGTAGAAAGGATTATTCTTGTTTAACCGTCGAAGCGATCACACCTCCTCAAATGTGAATAAATCGAAGAAGTTTACTGCTGTGTTTTACTTGAAATCATCTAGAAAGGAAAATAATGAAGACCTCGACCATCCTGACGTCACACATCACGCTTTCACTTCGATATATAATGTTCTCTTATATATTATTTCATTTAATTCTTTATCGTTCTATACTGGCCTTTGCTTTTGACATTAGACCCCTGATATACCTACTCTTGTTCACCAGATGCTAGAGTTGTGTCTTCAAGAATACCGAATGGTGGTCCTGGACGGTGCCTTCTTGTGCCACGCGGCGGTCCCCAAGAACGGGTCCCGCCACAATCGCGCGGAACGGCTCAACAACCGACGGTACATGACCATCATTGGAGCGCTGAAGAAGAAGTACCCTGAAAAACCCCAATGTAAAGTTATGTGGGGTTGCTGACTCAAAGGACTGGGGGATTTTTTTTATCTGACTGAAGCAGCAAACTTGCATGCAGGTAAGTGGTCAATGTTGCCCATGGACATCTGTAATCAACTTCATACATACAGAACATGGGTTCCATCTGCAGTCAATCACAGATGCGTTGCCACTCCCGAGGACTATGATGGTCGCCTTATGTGAAAGTGTGTGGCGAACGTAAATATACTTGCAAAAATCAAAGCAAAGAAGCAAATGAACCGGATCGAATCAAAAAAAGAAGCAAATGATTAGATAGCATTTTAATATCAAAGTACAATTTACTTCTTAATTTTTTTAGTCACTTGCAGATGTAAGTAAGATACGAAGAACCGTTTCGAAGTTGCGGGCTAAAATCGCGATATAAAAATCGCTGAACTTTATCTACGTTATGTTAGTACTACCTCCTACGAAGGTCGCGAGCCGTAATACATACCACACGACCATAGCGTCATGCCCTCCATCAAACATACTCGTATATACGCTTTCTACAGTTTTTTGACGACCCGCGTGGCAGAGCGGTTACCATACCGATCTGACGCGCAATGGGTCCCGGGTTCGATTCCCGGCCAGACAGGTATCTGAATGTTGAGTTTAGATTCCTGTTCTGGGTCTGGGTGTTTGTGTATTCGTCTTGTGTGTGTCCATGGCACCCACGACACAGGAGAAAATCCTAGTGTGGGGCTATGGAATATATTTTAACTTTTTGGTTTGACTCCAGAGGCATATATATGTACTTATTTCTTGTATCACTAAATACACAAATTAGTAATTGCGTAACAAATCTTCCCGTTTTAGCATTAAAAAATATCGCCCTGAAGGCTTGTATAACAATAAAAATCGGTAAAATACTCGTACTTTTTGTTAATAGTAAATGAACATTGCGGTCATTTTTGTAATATAACAAATAATTTATGATGAATATAATAATAAGATTTTAAACTAATCTTTAATAAAACTGTAAAATAAAACATAATGTATCTAGAATTATTTAGTTATTCAATGTTGATGTAATAAAATTACGGCTTTTAGAAACAAAACTTTTTGATAATAGCATTGTATCATTCGAACTTTAAAATTAAAGCTATATTATTTCTTGTAAGTATCATTCCGTCATTTCTATGTAAATTAATAACATTAATATTAATAATGTCTAAGTATTTTACGATGGTGATATTAAAGTTAGTGAGCCCTTGAATAATTTCGTAGTTATGGTATAAATTTAATGTAATCTTCAATGCATTCTATTTGTTGTATGTATAAGTATTTTTTATTTATGTTATTTTATTAACATTAAAAGTTTATGATTATTAATCAAACGAAAGGTAGAAATCTTTGTAGATTAAGATTGAAAATGTTTGCCTTTTCTTGGTTCAAAGCTGTTCTTTTCTTCTCTTTTCTGCTGTCTTCTTCTATAGAGGCGAAGTGAAGCTCTTTCAACTGAAGGAAGTTAGGCTAATAAAGAATTTGGCTGGGAAATAGATATCGATAAGAAAAGGATTGTTTTTTTTGATTACAAAAGTTTTTTATTTCTATATTTTTTCCGCTCCCTTAAAATCTCAATGAAAGTACTTAAATATACCTGTTTTTAAGTACTTGAATTTACATTTTCCCCCGCAACCTTCAATAAAATATAACATGTGGTCATTCAACTAATACCTCAAAAACGATTGCAATATACGTATATAAGGTAAATATATATGTGAATAGGGAAACATACGAGTATATACATAAATATCTACGCTTTTAAAGAGCAGAGTAATTGTCGTAATCCTACCTATTGAACTTACCATAATACAAAATATCACTTAAATTTATCTATTTTATAGATTTTAACAAGAATTCTATTATGAAATGCTGTGTAAATATTCTTCTAAATTATTCTTCTTAAACTGCCATTTAGCTTTAATACTTCGTACAATTCCAAGTTGCAGTTTCCATAATTTTGTGTAATTTTCTAAAATTGAGCTCAAATTACGCTGACATTCGTGCAAAATATTTGACGTCTCTTGTATGTAATTTTCGCTTTGAATTTATGACATTGCATCTATATTAGATGTCTTCAGTAAACATTACGTATTTCAATCATGCTCATGATAAACAACTTGAGATTTTTAATACTTCATTAAATATGACTAAGCATATTAAGAGCAGTGATAGCCTAATGGTTGAAACTTGCCCTCTCGATTGGGAGGTCCGAGGTTCAAACCCAGGCACGCACCACTGATTTATGTGCGTATTAGAAATTAATTATCACTGCTTTTCGATGAAGGAAAACATCGTGAGGAAACCTATACATACGAGAGTTCTTAAAAAAAAAAAGTTCTCGGAGGTGTGTGAAGTCCATCAATTCGCACTTGGCCAGCGCGGTGGACTATGGCCCAAACTCTCTCATTCTGAGAGAAGACCCGTGCCTAGCAGTGGGACAATAATGGGTTGAAGAGAGAGAGAAGAAGCATAGTGGATAGTGGATAAAGATGGGCTCGCGATAAACAACTTGAGATTTTTAATATTTCATTAAATGTGACCCTTAAGCCTAGTGGATAGTAGATAAAGATGGAAATTTGGCCTCTCCCCCGATTGAGAGGCCACGTATTTTGTGATTTTATCACATCTTATCCTGATTGTAGGAATGTACGTATTAGAAATACATTATCATTTGTTAAGCAGATGAAGAAAATAATCATGAGGAAACTTGCAACCTGAGAGATTTATAAAAAAATCAAGAATATGTGAACTTTTAGAGACGACCCTTGTAGTGCAGTGTGGCGGTAATGAGTTGAAAATTGTTTAAAAATTTTTTTTATCTAACTGAAGTAGCAATCGACCATGCAGTTCACCTGGTGGTAAGTCCACACTGCCATCCTGCAACATCTGTAAACAACTTCACACAGAACATGGGTAAACTTTTTGGGCGATTTCATATTATATGACTAGCTTTAGATGATACACACGACGGATTTGGACGGCACTCTTTCACATGAGGCGACAATCATAGTCCTCGGGAGTAGCAACGCATCTGTGATTGACTTCAGATGGATCCCATGTTCTGTATGAAGTTGATTACAGACGTCGATGGGCGGCAGTGATCACTTACCATCAGGTGGACTGCATGCTCGTTTGCTACTTCAGTCAGAAAAAAAAGGAAAAATGGTTTTCAAATCTACATTCCTGAAGCAGCTAGTTTTAAAGTGGATTTTGCCACAAGTTTTAATGTGGATTTTGCCACAAAACATTCGATTTAAGCATTGTTTGCAAGCGTCAACAGGGACTTTTAATGAAGTCGGTTAAATATCGGTGGAAATTCATGCAAAATTGCTAGAAATTTGAAATTACGATTGAAGCGAATGCATCGGGACAGTCGAGTTTAGAATTCTGATGAAAGATCTGTTTGTTTTCTATGTAGATATTAATGATAATTTTGTAGATACTGAATTATACTCGTAGCTTTAATTCTTTAATTGATAAAAAAAATATGTTAATATATGTCGCAGATTCCAAATGATATTCATCAGAATGATCTGGGCAATCGTCGTCCGACATGTTAATATTTGTATTACTTGACCACAACAATTAGGCGCATAAAACAAAAGTTGTTCAATACCCCGCATCTCGCTTCTTACCCCGCGCATCCCCTAGTGACGTGCAGTCGTGTATCGTCTAGGTGTTTACGTTAGCCAGCACGTGTTTAATGTTATTTCGTTATAATGTTAGTTTAATGAGTGATTGTTGAATTTTTTTAAGTTATTATTAAATTAGTTGATTATTCGTCAATAAATCTCAAAATGGGTAGGAAAAAGACTATTCGTGGAGGAGAAAGGACATTCAAAATATGCATTTTTTTAACAAGAGAAGAGTATTGGGCTCAGTACTCCTGTCTCTAAAGTCAAAAATCGAATATGTGCTGCAACAGGCATCAGTCTCTTACACACATAAAAAAGAAAGAAAATATTCCATGTCTGCGAATATATTAAACACATGAAAGTGCTTTAATAAATACTCGACTATTGAAAATACATCACTATGGTGTATGTTTTAATAATGGTATACCTACATACTCCTGGTATTTGGTAATAGAATACACTTTGTATCGGGATGGGAAATCCCTAGTTCTAATGACGTTTCAACTGTCATGCGCCTAATTGTTTTGGTCGAGTGTATTTTTATCCCAATCAATCAAGTCTTGACAAAACAACCAATAGACAATTGTTACCATTGACAACTGATATTGTGCTGGATATTCTAATAAAACGAAGGAGGTTGTTACTGAAGTAAATTAGTTAATTATCTCTAACATATATGCACATATTTATAATAATATTGTATGTAGTTTGCGTTTAATATAAATATCTGTATTTGACAATGAAAACTCAAGTGCTTTAATGTATATTTTTTCATAGATAATAGTTTCGGTTGTGCAAAAACGAATATTATAAAATATATAATGTTTAGGCTAATCCATTTATGCATGAGGCTACCGTCGCTTGAGATCTGGTATTTGACTACAGAAAATGTGGTTGAAGCTATTGTCGCTTGTGCATCTGGTATTTGACTGCAGAAACTGTGGTCAAACTGCTGTCAACTGCTCGTCAACTATTCAGTAGTTTAAGCAACTATACAGATGCAAACGATGTTCTATTTCGTTTATTATGTATGTGTTTGTTTCAAATGCAAGGTAGTGTGAGTAATGTGTTTCTAGTTGATTTTATAATTGATTTTTTATATACGTTTTATGCATTATTTGAAAAAAATATTAGCATTACGTAACCCTTCTCTACATCAACTATAACCGTGCGTAATTTCGTACTCCTCTGTCTGCGGCAAGTATCTTAAAAACGGATCACAAGTTTTTGCTTCAAGTATTAATATATAGATGAGTTACTCATATATCGTAGATAATATGAGTATACCGTTGTGAAAAAAGTGACCCAATGCGATATTTGTATCTTATGAAAATAAGAAAGTTGTGATTACATTTTGGGGAGTTTTTTTTATCTTATTATAATTTCTTAAAGTTTTTTATTAGAGTTTCTTAAATCAAGTGGTTATTAAAAGAACGGTATATTTGTGTTTGTCGTTTTATAGAGTGCAATCCACTTTTTAACTTCCTAGACAATATTATAAAGAATAGATTTAAGTTTATACATTAATCTGTCGAAATATTGAGTTCGGTTCCCTTGAGGTCCCTATCATTCTCCCAGTACAAAATGTAGAAAAGCTGATTATTTTTGAAGTAAGAAAGTGTGTTGTATTGAACCTTTTAATATTTTACAATAAGCCGAATCCCGCAGCTTCGCTCACGTTAAAACAAAATCGATGTATCGATTGTCCCGTGGGTATAAGATGTTTTACGACAGTAAAAAGTATATGTTAATCCAGATTGTCAGCTAACTTTCTACCAAATTTTATGAAAATCGCTCCAGCCTTTAAGACGTGAAGAAGTAACAAACATACACACTCAGAAACTTTTGCCTTTATAATATTAGTATAATAGTATGATTATGATAAAAATATAGACCTTTACTTGTGTATATTTAAAAATCACTATTGTTATATGAATCACGTTATATATTATAGTTATTTAGTGAATACTATGTAAAAGTGTATATTCCTGTAAATTCATAAAATTATATTTATGTAAATAGAGTATGAATCTTATGTGCATCTTTCGTCCTTAATAAACGATTCGATTAATCATATTGGGTATTTTTATTATCAACCAAATGGTATTCTATCCCAATGGGAATCAAATAGGGAGCAAGTTTGAAAATCTACTGATTTTAAAGAACAGAAATAAAATTAGATTGTAGCTAAGCTAAAGCTTTAATAGGTTGTTTTTAATATAATACATATATATTTAAACGGTACCTCAGCGACAACATAGGCTGTGTTGTCGTTGCGGTACCTACTTGAAATCGACCCTCAAGAAATTTTAATAAGGGATGAAAATTAGTTTATTGCGAAGTTAACTTGCGAAGCCTTAACTTAAATGTTTATTACATGATTTTAATGTAATAATAGTAGGAATGTAATCGCAAAACATATTGCAAGGTATGACCGAAATAGAAAAACGTTAATGTACAATGTACATCTAATATATAAAAATCTCGTGTCACAGTTTTTGTTGTCATACTCATCCAAAACGGCTTGACCGATTTTTACCAAATTTTATATGCTTATTCAGTAGGTCTGAGAATCGGCCAACATCTATTTTTCATACCCCTTAAGGGTTGTCCACCCTTAACATTTTTTTTTATTTTTTATATGGCAAAACAATGTTTTTGTGGGACAGCTAGTTAAAATATATGTTAAAGGTGGTAGAACCAGTGTAGTGTAGACCGGGGAAGTACCACCGCCATACCTATTTCTAGTGTAAAGCTTTTTGCGTTTCGATGGAAGGGCGTGGTTGCCGCACACATTTATATGAGGCAACCATACTAGTTCTCTGGAGTAGCAACGCTGTGATTGACTTCAGATAAAACCCATGTTCTGTACTAAGTTGCTTACAGATGTCCATGCGCGGCAGTGACCACTTATCATCACGTGGACTGCATGCTCGTTTGCTACTTCAATCAGATAAAAAAGGCATATAAGCGTATAATCTTAGCAAATATTAAACGAGTCAGAAACTTAATAGATATCAATCGGACTTAAATGATAGATTTTATGTTCCATTTTTTAAACCCTTTTATTATTATTATTATTATACAATATACTTTATTGTACCCAGGAAATTTACAATGATTATTACAATTTGAGATACAATAGGCGGTCTTATCGCTAACCCTTTTGTAACACAAAGGTCAAATCTAGCTGGAAGAGCCTAAAACGCTGCACAAATACGCACAAATAGTTCTAATAAAAGTACAATATAGATCAAGAGATGTTTGTTGTCAATACACTTGAATGTTTGCTTCGCTTCCAATAAACTGGCTTTGTTTGTCATGGCTTGTTTGTTCGGCGGCATACTAATTTGTCGTGAATTATTGCTTTTCCCTTGTGAATTATGGTGTTGTGAAATGGATGTGTGGTGTAACGTTTAATGGTGGTGGTTAATATGCCTACGTTCGTCCCTGTAGCCTCGGGGTCAGAAGAGAGCTACGGTATCCCCTGCCTGTCGTAAGAGGCGACTAAAAGGGGCTTCCGGGGTTGCAGACGGCTAGAGTGGGAGCTCGAACCGTTCGGTCAGGTAATCCCGGGAAGGACGGCGGTATGTGTGGTCGCACACCGTCGTAAAGACTAGACGGAGCGGTGGGCCCAGCCGCCCATCTGGGAGGAGCCCGATGGGGCAGCGCGCTCGGAGGATTCCGGTTGAAGTCGTTTCGAGATCCCGGAGCCCTCCTTTTCAGCGCCGACGACGGCCACCGGTGGGTTTTAGTGCGGTAAAAATCCCACATAACCCTGCGTCGCTCCCACGGCGTCGGGTACCTTTGGAAGGTTTCCCCCTCGATAACAAAAAAAAAAAATGCCTACGTTGTTTAATACTTTAATTTCATATAACTATTTTACACTAATTATTCGAGCAATTTTTCGAGCAATGTGTGTTGCCAGTGATGACCTACGGCGCCGAAACGTGGTCCTTCACTGTAGGCCTCATTCGGAGACTCAGGGTCGCTCAGCGTGCTATGGAGAGGGTTATGCTCGGAATTTCGCTACGAGACATGATTCGCAACGATGAAATCCGTAGACGAACGAAGCTTACCGACATAGCTCTCAAAATTAGTAGGCTGAAGTGGCAATGGGCCGGCCACATCGCTCGCAGGACCGATAACCGATGGGGAAGGAAGGTCCTCGAGTGGCGACCACGTTTAGGCAAAAGGAGTACAGGTCGCCCCGGTTTAATGGTGGTGGTTAATATGCCTACGTTGATTAATACTTTAATTTTATATAACTATTTTACACTAGTCACCCATCGAAACGGTCGAAACTCGACCGTAATTCAACTCAAAAACGAAACTTGATGTTGTCCAAAGTCTTTTCCGTATTAATTTTCTAGTTATTTAGACTATTCGTTCTAGTCTAGTTTCTTCTAGTCTAGTCTAGTCTAGTCTAGTCTAGTCTAATGTAGTCTAGTCTAGTAATATTCAACTTAAATGGAAAATATTTTTGCTCTATTTTCTATTTGCCTGTCCCAATTTCGAAGGGCCTTAAACGTACAAATACGCACAAATAGTTTTTATAAAAGTACAATATAGATCAAGAGATGTTTGTAGTCAATACACTTGAATGTTTGCTTCGCTTCCAATAAACTGGCTTTGTTTGTTATGGCTTGTTTATTCAGCGGCATACTAAATTGTCGTGAATTATTTGCTTTTCCCTTGTGAATTATGGTGTTGTGAAATGCATGTGTGGTGTAACGTTTAAAGGGAGTTGGTTAACATGCCTGTTTAATTAATTGTTTAATACCTTTAATTTCTTATTACTGTTTTACATTATACTGACTTGCATATTTTCTGCTTAAAGGTTGACTAGGTTCTGGTACCTGGAAAAAATGATACTTCTCATCAAGCCATTTTTATCCCACTGCTAGGTATAGGTCTTCTCTCAGTATGAGAGAGTTTAGACCATAGTCCGTCGCGCTGGCCAAGTGCGAATTGGTGGACTTCAAACACTTCCAAGAACTTTTTTTTAAGGAACTCACGGGTTTTCTCATAATGTTTTCCTTCACCGAAAAGCAGTGATAACTCTTAAAATGATACTATTGCCTTGCAAATAATAGTTTACACCACTAACTACCACATTACATTAAAATGTATTCGTTTATAGTCGGTAGTGCTGTAATATGCATCCAAGTTAATAAAAGATATAAAAGACTTCGTGTCAATAAAACTTGGAACAAAATAGCCCGTGTCTGGAAAACTGGTAATGAGAGCCGCAGACTTCTGTCAACTTTAATTAGAGTTAGAAATGGACTTATTTGCTAAACTAATTAAAACTTAGTGTATTCCTTTGGTGAAATTATTTAGTAATAAAAATATATTACGTCTCTGGAGTTCAGTAAACTGCAGTTAAGTGTAAAAGCAAGAGTGTTTTTGTTTTTATTTTGTCTAAAATTTTAATTATTCATCTTTGTTTTTAAGTTTTTATTACAACAAAGCTAAAAAATCTTAGCTGCCTTATTACACTGATTATGAGTCGAATACTTCGTATTTTTTTCATACATGATCGATTCCAGACAAGTTTACATTATTATTAAATCAATACAGGTTGCTTAAAAAGTTTCTATACTTAAATATTTGTCTGCTATTAGCTCAAGTCTTTGTACAGGCCTCGACTTACATCGTTTCGAGTTACGTCGAACAATGTTTTGACACTATTCCTCAAACATACGTCAATTGTTTCGAGTTGCGGCATAGGAGAGTTCATTTGTCAAGGTCAACGTCTGCGGGGAGGGGCGGCGGCGAGCAGACTTCCCCGCAAGCCGCGGACAAAGTTCCTTAGTTAGTTTGTTGTCGACGGACAATCAAGACGTAATACGTACCAGATTTGAATTATTTTTAAGTTTTGTCAGTATTTAAGTGAATTACAGTTTACTATGCCACCTAAACAAGACAGTAAAGTGAAAAAGAGAGCAAGAAAGACAATTACAATGGAAGTAAAATCTAAAATTTTAAAACTCAAAGATCGAGGTTGTTCGACGTCAGCCATTGGACGAGAACTTAATTTGTCACGCACGACTGTACAGACGATATTGAAAGATAGAGAAAAACTCGTAAAAGCCCTACCTTCTGTCTCTTTAAACAGCACTATCATACGTAACAGGAATGCTTTAATTTGTGAAATGGAAAAACTGTTGTACACTTGGATTCAAAATCAAACTCAGCGACGGGTTCCACTTAGTTTGGCTATTATTCAAAATAAGGCGCTCAGTATCGTTAATGCGCTGCAAAATAAATGTGGCAGGAATAATAACGAAGAAACAAAATCTTTTTCTGCTAGTCGCGGATGGTTCATGCGCTTTAAAACGAGATATTCTTTACGTAACATTGGAGTGCAAAGAGAAGCTGCCAATGCCGATCAAGAGGCTGCTCAGAATTTTCCTGGAAAATTAAAGGAAATTGTCAAAAGCGAAGACAATTCGCCTAAACAAATTTTGAACGGGAATGAGGATCTTATTAAATTAAAGGCGGTTAAAGAGGAACCAATAGAAACACAAGATATAGCATCTTCTGTTGGTAACACTAAAAGGAAACTTACACTTAAAAAACTTTCTACCGCTATTGCAAGTTTGGAGAATGCCATGAAAATTTTTGAAGAAAATGATCATAATTTTAAGAGAAGTTTTACTGTTAATAACAATATTCGTGCGGCCTATCAGTGTTACCAAGACCTGTATAACAAGAAGAATAAAGCGAAGCAGTCTGGAATTCATAGTTTTTTTAAGCTGAAAGTTTAAAAAACTATGAATTCCATATTTAATTTTTAATTTCTCATTTTGTTAATTAAAGTGATAATTAATTAATAAATGACATATGTCATTCTTAATATGTTGTAGAATTAATATATGTAGTTAAGTAAGTAGTTCACTTTTAGTTTATATGTATAAAGAATATACTAAATATAAAATATTAACTTTATATTGTACATGATGATATAATAATTTACTTTGGATAATAAAGCATTCTTGTTATAAATGCAGTTTTGATTACAATTTTGAATCCTAGTGGAAACTAACCCTTGATTTTTATATGTAAGAATATGAAAAAATGTAACTCAACGTTACGTTATTTCGTTACGTTATTTCGATTTACGTCACGTATTCAAGAACTAAACATGCCGTAAGTACGAAGACCGCCTGTACTTCTATTTGCATAATGTAATGAAAATTATGTACAAGTACTAGCCTATAATTTTCATGTTGATGAGTATAAGTTATTTACATATTTCAAAGAGTTTATGTATTAAAAAAAGTAATGAAAATGAATTGGTTTTATAAGCCTTATTTAAAGATGCTATGATTGCTATCAACTTGTTATTGTAAACTGATATGTAATTAGTGCATGCTTATTTCATAATACAGGTAAAGGTCTTCGCAATGATGTTATTCTAATCTACGACTGTACCGAACCTACATTATTTGTAATTTGTATTTCTCATGTTAAATGAATTGTATTGTTAAATGAATTGTATTCGAATAAGAATTAAATGTGTTAAACCGTAAGTTACAAATTAAATAGGCGCTTAAAGTTAATCGACACAATTTGTAGTAAAAATACCAGCTAGATTTTTCTCTTTCTAAGAAAATTATTGTTAATTTTTCTACTTTTTAGTTAAAGGTCATTTTAAGCTCATGCGTGATCATAAGCGAGAAGCGATGAACACGACTAGAATGTCAGCTGTAAGCAAAGTAAATATTAATAGCCAAATAGGTACAAATACAATGGTATAAAAAATTAAATGTAGTTCAAAGAGAATTCATAGGTTTAGTAGAAGTTCCCAAGCTTAAAGAAGAGTTATCCATTTACTCCTTGAACGTCCATTTTTGAAAGTTGTCTTTATTAAAATACAACATCCATCAAATAGACTACGTGTTTATGTGCTCCTTCAATCTTATAAACAAAAAGTTAAAGTTCGATCGATTCTGGGCACTTTCCCAATTCAAAAATAATTCAAAAACTGTATATCGTGAGTACAGTTACATAAAATTATGTATCAATTCCGCGATAATATTAGGTAAAAACAGATGTGCATGTGGGGCGGTAGCATTTATTATGGGGAATTAAAAAAACGATCGAATAAAAAAAACTTAGCGACTGATGATGACATATGTACTGTTTTAATAACTTAAGTGGTTTGTCACTTTAAACTTTCATTTACAGTCACTGGTTTAAATGCTACCAATTTGTTTTTAAGCGGATAACTCGCTTGCTACTTCTACATAATAAAAAAAAACGCTCGTTATTACGTAAATTGTACGACAAGTGGTTGTAGCGAACGAAGACTTATGACTTCCAATGAGTACCGAGAAGGCGTCAGCTTCTGTCAACTTTAATTAAAAAGCTGCTTATTTGTGAAACTAATTAAAAGTCCCCGAGTTAACTTTTTTCTTAGTAGAACATAAATTGAGGGGATTCTTGTGGTATTTAGAAATGCTTCTTGGACTTATTAGCATCTGGTTTCTGGATAAGTAGTTATTGCCGCTCATGGATATCTGTTATCAACTTTATATAGAACAAGGATTCTATTTGAACTCAATCACAGATGCGTTGCTACTCCCGAGAAGATTGTCGCCTATTTTTTTCTTTTTATCTGACTAAAGTAGCTAACGAGCATGCAATCCACCGATGGTAAGTGGTCACTGCCGCTCATGGTCATCAGTAATCTACTTCATATACAACATGGGTTCTATCTGAAGTCAATCACAGATGCGTTGCTACTCCCGAGAAGATGGGCGCCTCATATAAGAAATCCGGGAACCACATCCTTCCACATTAACTCAAAAACTGTTTACACGGTAGAAATAAGTGTGGCGGTGGTACCTCCTCGGTCGATCTAAATGAGTTCAACACAATCATTGCTTTCGCCCATTATTATTGCAACTTGAATTGCAATTTAAGAGCGTAAACGTAAACTATGAATGTTTTGGAGAAATGTGAAATAAACTTATAATTACTTCACTCGGGTCGTTAATAAAATTAATTGACGACGATTGGCGATTGACGACCCGCGTGGAGGAGCGTTTACCATACCAGTCTGACGCGCAATGGGTCCCGAGTTCGATTCCTGGCCAGACAGGTATCTGTATGATGAGTTAAGATCCATGTTCTGGATCTGGGTGTTTGTGTATTCATCTAGTGTGTGTCCATGGTACCAACGACACAGGAAAAAATTCTAGTGTGAGTGTAGAAAGCGTATAAATTTATACTATGAGTAATTACATGAAAGCTCTGAAATGCGAACGCGGAATATAAATACAGTATAAGAAAATAAGAAGTGAGACATTAATAAAAGAAGTAATATATAAAAGAATATTTATTATTAGGTATTTTTCTAGAAACACGTTCATCATTGACATACTCCTACTGACATTTCTGGCGGCTAAATATTACCCTTGATATATGAAATCTCTTAGGCATATTGAACTTTAGCTCACATCTAACTTAATAAAAGGAGAGTAAATACCATTACTTCACGATTTTTATTATTATATTTGCGAACTATATTTGCACTGCGCAAACAGAATAAACAATGGAGGAATGGTATTTACTTGTACGACTGATAGGCATGAAGGTTCATCGCATAGTGAAATGAAATGAAACGAATCGAAAGGAAATGAAATGTCTTTATTTGGCATAGGCCGCTTTTTTTGTTTTCGAGGGGGAAACCTTCAAAAGGTACCCGACGCCGTGGGAGCGACGCAGGGTTATGTAGGATTTTTACCGCACTAAAACCCCCCCTGGTGGCCGTCCTCGGCGCTAAAAAGGAGGACTCCGGGATCTCGAAACGACTTCAACCGGAATCCTCCGAGCGCGTTGCCCCATCGGGCTCCTCCCAGATGGGCGGCTGGGCCCACCGCTCCGTCTAATCTTTACGACGGTATGCGACCACACATATCGCCGTCCTTCCCGGGATTGCCGGACCGAACGGTTCGAGCTCCCACTCTAGCCGTCTGCAACCCCGGAAGCCGCTTTTAGTCGTCTCTTATGACAGGCAGAGGGTACCGTAGTCCTATTCTGGTCCCGGAACTACAGGGACATATTTGGCATATGCCTATGGGGGCACTTATAATTTGTCAGTTACATTTTTTTCTTACACTACCACCCGATAGGAACGCGAGCGCAATTGAGAAGTGGGTTGATTGAGCGTTGTTAAAGCGGTATAAAATATCAGATGGATATCCCAGCTCTGGATATAAATCTATATTACAACTCAATATTTAAAACATTTTACGCAAAGTAGGTTTTCATGATCTAGTTTTTTTTTGTACGATTGAAATAGCTAATGTTAAGTGATCACTGGCGCCCATGGACATGTGTAAGCAACTTCATATAGACATATAACATGTGTTTCAATCGGAAGTCAATGACAGACGCGTTGCTACTTCCAAGGATTAGGATGATAGCCTTATATAAAAGTGTGCCGGCAACCACACCCTTCCATCGAAACGCAAATAGAGATAATAGGTGTGGCGGTGGAACATTCCCCGGGCGAACCACATTGATTCTAGCATCTAT
The DNA here is from genome assembly GCA_949699795.1 of Spicauda simplicius. Lineage (NCBI taxonomy): Eukaryota > Metazoa > Arthropoda > Insecta > Lepidoptera > Hesperiidae > Spicauda > Spicauda simplicius. The sequence continues at coordinate 4,445,857 of OX453076.1, read as the reverse complement.
TAGAAAAGTGTGTCAGTAATTCTATTTTAGAATGATTTTGATTTTTATGTATGACTCAAAGTAAACGCTTTACTGAATTATTTTTGAATGTCAATATTCTTCCACTCTTTCGCAAGGTGTGGAGAAGTGGCGACGATAAAAGAGTCCTTTAGATACACCTCCAAAAAGTTTATTTTACAATGTCAACTTACGCTAATGGAGCTAGAGTTACGGTCCACGGTCCAGTTAATTTTTATTGGTCAAATAATGACTTGTTTTATAGTATGCTTTATTAGAAAGGTTTCGTATGATGACCTATTTAAACTGAGGTCTGGAACATCTTACTACGTAGTTTCTAGAAGGCAGTGTAGTTTGACCGAGGAAGTACCACCACCACATCCATAATATACAGAAAATTGTTTTAGTTTAGAGGGAGTCGAACCTGGAATCGTATACAGGAATTTAAGTTTAGTCGAATGCTCAAAATGTAATTGTTTCGTAATAGTTGTTTAGACGTCCCTGTAGTTCTGGGATTAGAATGCGGCTGTGGTATCCCCTATCTGTCGTAAGAGGTGACTAAAATGGGGCTTCCGGATTTGCGGGCGTAAAGTGTCAGAGCTCGAACCATCCAGCCAGGCAATCCTGGGAAGGACGGCGGTATGCGTGCGCATATCGTCGAGCCCAGCCGCTCACTTGAGATGAGCCAGAAGGGGCAACGCGCTAAGAGGACTCTAATGCGTTCCTTTGGAGATTCCTGAGAACTCTTTGTACGGTCGAGGACGGCCACCGAGAGGGTTTTATTGCGGTTAAAATCCCAGATAACCCTGTGTCGCTCCCACGGCGTCGGGTATCTTTTGAAGGTTTCCTCGGAAAAAAAACGTAGTTTAAATCATATAAGTACTTTTTCTAAACTTAATCAATTTTTTTTTTATTTGACTGAAGTAGCAAACGAGCATGCAGTCCACCTGATGGTAAGTGGTCACTGCCGCCCATTGACGTCTGTAATCAACTTCATATAGAATATGGGTTCCATCTGAAGTCAATCACAGATGCGTTGCTACTCCTGAGGACTACGATGGTCGCCTCATGTGAAAGTGTGCCGATGATGATGATTTTAAACTTGCTTAATTGTGAAGATTATTTACAGTTTGTGTACTAAAAGTGTGTGGACTAAAAGTCTTCATAGCGCTGGTTTATAAGCACGTATTGTGTCGATCGCATGGAGGCTTGCCAGGATCTTGGAAGGAGGAGGAGCCACGGGCGGACCGTGTGGCTAATCGTAAATAGAATGCTTATTCTGATAACAAGTAAGGTAACCCCAAAATAGTTTGAACACATGCTTTCTACTTACACACACAAGACGAATACACAAATACCCAGACCCAGAACATGATTCTAAACTCATCATTCAGATACCTGTCTGGCTGGGAATCGAACCCGGAACCCATTGCGTGCCACGCGAGTCGACAAAAATGTTGTCTAACTGCTTAAAATCAACTCGAGGTCTCGTTGACTGTCTTTTATATCCCCGGGACTTACAGGAAGACAGCTCTCGCACAATAATATGAGAATACAATATATGAACGCGCTGTGTGCGTCATTCCTTATATAACATTGGTAGCTCAATCACGTTCTGCTTTATCACCTAACTGTTATATACGGATGTTTATATTGGAAGATTGGGTCTAGGTAACTGGGTAAACTTACTTTAATACAATATGTTGGCTGGGATTGGACTATTTTTTAATCTATTGATAGAATGTTGCATGTTTGATGTTTGGTTGTTGCTATTTATGGCTTAGAATCAATTTTAAATATAATAGTGATTGGTACTAATACGAGAATAGGCCACGTAAGTTGTATCCATCGGCTCTTTAATCTTAATACGATTGATAAGTAAAATTATTACTTGTTAACTTGTAACTATTAATTGCAATTATTATTTATGTTTTTAATCAATGCAACATTTTTTATGAACCCTATGACATGGGGCTTTGTAAGAAAGGTGCAAAAGAGCTCTCTTTCAAAGCCGACATGCATTGGCGACATCTCTGGCGTTGCAAAGGTCCATAAGCGACGGCAACCACGTTCCATTAGGTGGCCCGTCTGCCTTATCCATAGGTACAAATATATATATAAAAAACTTTAACGGATATCGGACACAAATATCGGATACTGCATGCATCTGCTTCAGTCACGTCAGTGTGAATCACGTCATAAGTTATTCATTACCCGTGGTAGACGTGACAGAGGCGGGTGGGGCCGTAATACTAACTTGCTTCATAATTCTGCAACTTGTTAGACACTGTATAATCTTTGTAGAAATGTAGAATAATCATGTAGAAATGATATGACGCCCGTAATGTTCATTTTGTACTAGTTGACCCGGCGAACTTTGTTCCGCCTCTAGCGAACAAAAGTAAAAAATCTAAAATTATCAGTGTTTCTCCACTATATAAAGCATGTATTATACATAGAAACCCTTCCCTTGAATCACTCTATATATTAAAAAGATGCTTAAAAATTCAAATCGTAGTTAAAGATTTGTGCATAGCTACATAGGGGCAGATACGCTTTCTACACTTACAGCCCCACACTAGGATTTTCTCCTGTGTCGTGGGTACCATGAACAATCATAAGACGAATACACAAACACCCAGACTCAGAACATGAATCTAAACTCATCATTCAGATACATCTGTCCAGGAATCGAACTCGGGACCCGTTGCGCGTCAAACCGGTGTGGTAACCGCTCCGCCACTTACGCCACGCAAGTCTTACAAGACAGCGCTAAGCGACTTTGCTTTATACTATGTAGTGACATCAGTTCTGTTTCCTCTTAATTTTGGTCAGTATCAAAGGATAGATTTACACCAGGCATTTCAGTTTAGTGCCTAGAGTAACATAATTCCTGTTCTAATTGGAGTAGCCTACAGATCTATAGTCGGCAGTGGCCAGTTAACGACATACTAAATGCACGCCTGTTAAATTCAGTACTTGTACGGGCTTCGCTTTGCATGTTATCACAGGGGAATTTGGTTATAAAGCATATTATTACAACCGTGGTAATGAGGCTCTATGTTATGTAATTATTGAGTATGATTACGCATACTGATGCCTCATCATCAGACTTGCAGTATGACGATAAGGCATCGTCATACTGTAAGGTTAGAATGCATAGTAATGAACACAAAATGAAATAATTTCGAGTGTAATTAGGAGCTTTAATTGTATATTTTAATATACAATTAAAGCTAGTACATAAGTCTTTTCAACGAAGATACTTCAGATAACACCCTTGTTCGATGTGAAGTTGCTTACAACAATATCCACTTTTTTATATACGATTAAAGTAGCAAACGAGCATGCAGTCCACTTGATGTTAAGTAGCCACTGTCGCCTATGAACATCTGTAAGCAACTTCATATAGAACATAGGTTCGATCTGAAGTCAATCACAGATGTGTTGCTACTTCCAAAGACTAAGATGGTCGCCTCATATAAAACTGCGCCGGCAACCACAAAACCATTCAAGTCTACCTGGTAGTTTGCGACATCAACGTTATAAAAAATATCTTCACGCCTTATTGTATATACGTATACACAGGATTCGTCCCTGTAGCCTCGGGGTCAGAATAGGGCTACGGTATCCCCTGCCTGTCGTAAGAGGCGACTAAAAGGGGCTTCCGGGGTTGTAGACGGCTAGAGTGGGAGCTCGAACCGTTCGGTCAGGCAATCCCGGGAAGGACGGCGGTATGTGTGGTCGCATACCGTCGTAAAGACTAGACGGAGCGGTGGGCCCAGCCGCCCATCTGGGAGGAGCCCGATGGGGCAGCGTGCTCGGAGGATTCCGGTTAAAGTCGTTTCGAGATCCCGGAGTCCTCCTTTTCAGCGCCGAGGACGGCCACCGGGGGGGTTTTAGTGTGGTAAAAATCCCACATAACCCTGCGTCGCTCCACGGCGTCGGGTACCTTTGGAAGGTTTCCCCCTCAAAAACAAAAAAAAAAATACACAGGATTACCTTTCAAAAGAAACACATTAGTTATTGGGTAGCTATAAAATACATACGTCAGTAAAGCTAATTTCCGGCGACAAATAAATGTCCTCTTGCAAAACAAACAACAATGATACACAATATAGTGAAAGAAAACACAGTAGAAAAGAATTGCAAATGTGTTTGAGCGATGTGGGTGGTTTTCCTTCTAAATGGCTTTGTTTGTAAGAATAATATAGGAGTAAGAAATATAGGAGTATAGGAGTATGAATGTATGGAAAGGTTGTTAAGAATTAAGGAATATATCATTATGATGATAAATGTAACTAACATTTAGAGACTACAAATTGTTCTACTTTCGAATAGCATATGGAGAGGAAGTTTTAGAAAATAAGGATAGGTATTTTGACAGTTTGTCAGTTGTCACTTTGACATTTGGTATTTCCTTGACAGTCTACAGTCTGTCATCTACAGTTGCATAGGGCGCGTTCCAGAACGCGATCACAACGCCCCAAACGCCCAAAACGTCGTTCCATTAGACGACCGCGGTTGTTGTGTTCGCGGCGAAAACGTCACTCATGACGTCATGACTTATACCCACGCGACGCTCACGACGACCCACCTAACAAGGTGGGTCGAAGTGATCGTTCTAGTAGAGAATACGTCTCTCAAGCTCACAAGCTAATGGAACGGGAAGAACTGCGGTCGTGAGCATTCGCTTTGTGATCGTGTAATGGAACGCACCCTATGGGTGCGTATTTTGACAGTTTCTCAGTTGTCACTTTGACATTTGGTATTTCCTTGATATCTAAAGTTGTATGATGGTAAGTTATTGCTGCCGACCATGGACATCGCAAACAACATCATATAAACAGAGGTTCTATCTGAATTCAATCACATTGCTTCTTCTAAGGGTTCGTTGCCTTATATGACAGTGTTGTGTGCAAACACAATTTTTCAGCGTAACGCAAGAACTGCTTCACGCTAGAAATAAGTATGGCGGTGGAACCGAAAGTGATATTTACGTCAAACCATTATTGTCCCACTGCTGGGCACGGGTCTTCTCTCGGAATGAGAGAGAGGCCATAGTCCACCGTGCTGGCCAAGTGCGAATTGATGGACAAAGTGATATTACTATAGATAAATGCCACTGACGGATCAAGGACTTACGCTTGGTAACATTGAAAAATATGAGTTCCTAGCTGTTAGGGATTTTTTCGTGGGGAAACCCATCGGCTAAAACCCCACAGTGTTCCTCTGTACGCCCTTTGCCGGGACTGCAGGTAACCTATTTTGTTAAACTAACCTAACCTAGGTTAGGTTAATAAGATTAAGGCGGGGGGCTCGAATACTTCTGTACAATATTGCCGTGTGGCGGAAGGATTCAAGTATATAAATATACTTTGGGGAAAGGGTACAGTATTGTAGGCCACACTTGCCAGGAACTACTAGTGGTTAATAACATTGTGAAAAGGTTTTTTTGTCATAATTACACCAGATGACATTTAATGATATATATGATTGATATTTGTAAAGTACGATAATATCTTCTATCAACAATTGGTCGAAATAATTAATTAAACAAAGCTACATAAAGCCGGTACCTATATAATTCCGATCACGTTCACACTTAATTTAATTATACATTCTAATGGCTCTAGGTTTGTACGACACAATGGTGGGCAATTACTCTAATTATGGGGTTTATTATCTTTGGTAATTACGGGTCTAAATGGAGAAGGTGGATGCTGTTTAGAATATTAAATTAACATGGCGATACTTGGTATTACAGTCTTGATCTCCTGCAACAAATAAACTGTTTGTAGGGCGATAGTTTGGTCGAATTGGCTTGCTGGCCCGTACAAGCTGATTAATAGAAAAAAAAAGAAAATGTATTTTTTTTAATTCGTGAACAACCCATTATTGTCTCACGGTTGGGCACGGGTCTTCTCTCAGAATGAGAGAGTTTTAGGCCATAGTCCAACGCCCTGGCCAAGTGCAAATTGGTGGACACACCTCCGAGAACTTTTTTTCAAAGAACTCTCGGGTGTGTAGGTTTCCTCACGATGTTTTCCTTCACCGAAAAGCAGTGATTATTAATTTCTATTACACACATAAATCAGTGGTGCCTGGGTTTGAACCTCGGACCTACCGATTGAGAGAGCATGTTTTAACCATTAGGCTCTCTTTAAATTTAATAGATAATTACTCGATATTATTTACACGCACGCTTTCTACACTCATCGACCCACACTAGGATTTTCTCCTGTGTCGTGGGTACCATGGAAATACACAAGACGAAGACACAAACACCCAGACCCAAAACATGAATCTAAACTCATCATTCAGATACCTGTCTGGCCGGGAATCGAACCCGGGTCCTTTGCGCGTCAGACCGGCGTGATAACCGCTCTGCCACGCCAGTCGTCGTAATCTTATTATTTTTTTATAACAACAAAGGATTCATGCCTGCAGAAATTAAAATGGGAAAGACAAAGAGGAACAGCTGTAAACTAATTGCCGTGCCGAGCGTCACGAGACCGACCTTCCTGTGACCGTCAGGGGAGACATTGCACCCGTCGACTTAGGTAATCGTCTATAACTCAAAAAGTTTTACTTTTAATTAATTGAATTTATTGACAATATTTCTTATAAGTTGTAGCATGTAGGGAGGCTTAAGCAGTTGGGTAATTAAAGCGCAAATTATACACAAGGCAGACTCGTCTATTAGGATTTCTTAGTTGTTAATCAGTTATGAAGAGTTTACATCACGGCAATCCTGAATTGCGAATCAAAAATTGACGACCCGCGTGGCGGAGCGGTTACCACACCGGTCTGATGCGCAATGGGTCCAGGGTTCAATTCCCGGCCAGACAAGTATCGGAATGATGAGTTTAGATTCATGTTCTGGCTCTGGGTGATTGTGTATTCGTCTTGTGTGTGTCCAGGTTACCCACGACACAGGAGAAAATCCTAATGTGGTGCTATGAGTGTAGAAGGCGTGTTTTTGATAAGGAAATCATAGAAAGAAAGAAAGAAAGAAAGTTCTTTATTTAGTCAATTTTTGGGTTACAATAATATTGATTACATAAGATGTTTAAAAAAAAGGGCGCCAAAAATTGAATATGCCGGTTAAGGCGTTCTAAATTTATGGCACTCACATACTCGTATTTATCATTAAAAGACTTACAATTAGGCACTATATTACAATGCTGCTAACTTTAGAATATTAAATATTTTTTGTATTTTATATTTTTAAATCATCGTTTAAGAATTCGTCATACTTGTAATAGCATTTTTCTATTAATATATTTTTTAATTAATATTAATAGGAAAATCTATGAATATAAGTTTATGATTTTTACTCCTACATGGTTTCCAAGTACTTATTTAAAAATATCTTCAACAATGCAATATCCTGCTTACTTTAAATGCTGAATTTACGCCATTTGTTGCTAGTGAGGAAGTGATTTGCCGTTGAAGTAAAATAATGAAATTGAGACAAACTTCCGCTTGCGTGCCTGGGATCGAACCTCAGACCTCCCGATTGAGAGGGCAAGTTTCAACCATTAGGCTATCACTGCTCTAGATCATAAGTAACGGTGTCAATTTCAGTACTAACTTATTCAAAGGTCTTTAATTGTATAATGGTTATTAAAATTACACGCTTTAATTAATTATTCATACACCAATCTAAGGTTCGGTTAACTCAATCGCTTTTGAAGTAAATAATTAATAAAGCCATAATTTGAACCAATCAACCCTTCTGTTTCTCATAATTTCGTGATTTAATATTTTCTACGGATATTTTGAAAGAAAACTTCGGGTTGATTTTATTTTTTATTGTTTACTCAAAAAGTATGAAAGTACAAAGAAATCATTGTTAATCTTGATTCCATTTTATCGGCTTTTCAAAATGAACTCGCCCTTAGTTCTTGTGGTAAGCTGGAAAAAAAGTTTAATTATTAGTATTTTAAATAGTACTTAATGGGGATTGCAGTAATTCAATATGGGTTGGGTACATTATTGTCCTACTGCTGGGAACGGGTCTTCTCTCAGAATGAGAGTATTTATTTAAACTCTCTCTTACATCCTGAGATGTGAGAGAAACTTTAAATAAAAGAATGAGAGATAGAGTAATTTTTTTATATAGATCTAATCAAGTTGGACTTTTCATATAAATAAATCAATCTCATGCAATCCATCTAAATATGCCAACAATGGACGATTCATAAGACAAGAAATATCTTTAAAATGTGGTATGAAAAGCGATGACCGAGAGAAAAGAATATTAAATCAAAGTGTCGGTAGCGAAGATTCTCATGAGAAACTGACCTAGATATCGTACAATGATCGAGACAGAAAGGTGAAGCCTTTGTTAGAAAATTGCTCGAAGATGTAGAGTTTTCATCAGCTCATATTTACTTGTAATGGAGATGTAACTCATAAGCTGAACTATTGTGTCGTTATTGTCAGTGGACGTTTCGACGTTTGTTTCTTTACAACATGTTGGATATTTGTCTCTAGAAATACTTAAAGAATAATCAATAATTTACGTGTAATAACACCTACATTAAATTTATATTTCCTAATTCGTCAATAATGTATACATAGTTAAGTGTTAAGTGCTTCAGGCTGACAGGTCGCCAAGTAAATTTGAATTGAAGACAAAGCACTAGGACGTAAGCATTTAAATTGTTATTTTGGCAAATCACAGCGGCTCTTAATTGTACACAAGGTTTACATCTTCTTTATATATAAAAACGTATGTTTGTCTGTATGTCCTCTATAAAATCGTAAATTATTTATTTGATCATGTGATGATCTTTAGCAAACTTATTATTCCTGAGCTCGAGAAGGTTTCTGGTGAATTTTTTTTGTGATGGCGTAGCAACGCGCTCAGGGCACAGCTAGTTGGATATATATTTTCCAGGTGGTAGACCCAGTGTAATTCGACCGAGGAGAAACTACCACGCTTATCTATAAAGCAGTTCTTGCGTTTCGGTGGAAGGGTGTGGTTGTTGGCCTACTTTTATATGAGGCGATTATCTTAATCCTGGGGAGTTGCATCTGTGAGTGACTTCAGATAGAACCTGTGTTTATATGAAATTTCTTACAGATGTCCAAGGGCGGCAGTGACCACTTACCATCAGGTGAATTGTGGTGTATCATCGGTGGATAAAATAAATATAGGAAAAAAATATTGTACTGATAGTATTCCGCTGTATATCGTAAGAATATCATTTGTGCTAAGAAATTTTCGTAGATCAAAGAAATAAAGATTGTTATAGTAATCTGATATCCGAAATCGTTAATACGTAGTTATGTAGCGTACATAGCTTTCTTTTGGGTTACATAAACAGTGTTTTTATTATACTAGATAGATATCGATTTCTCTTTATCTTATTTATTAAAGCCCTGGACTCAAATTTCACTAAGTCATTAGGCGTGCGAAAAACATTTTAATGACTTCATTTTTATCGAAATGTATTGAATATTTTATTTCAAGAATCAGTTTTTAAATATTGTCGAATATCAATTTCATAAAGCCTAGATTTTTAGTACCTTTATACTATTTTATAAGAACATCTCAAGAACTCTTCTGCTTATGTAAGTCTGACCCAGATCAAATAATTATCCGTAGCGTTTCAACTTAATATATATAGCAAAAAATAGTGCCTAACTTTAAGTAAGATTCAAATCTTATCTGGGATTGATTTTTTATGTCCTTGAGCAGCAGTGGCCAATTACGACTAGATGGATCGCATGCTTGTTTGCTCCTTCCATATTATGAAAAAAAAAATAAGCAGACCAATGTTACACACATATACATACCTATATACATACCTCGGGAAGGACAGCGGCATGTGTGGTCGCATATCGTCGTAAAGACCAGACGGAGTGATGGACCCAGCCACTCACTTGAGAAGAGCAAGATGGGGCTATGCGTTCACAGGTCCGGTTGCGTTCGTTTCGTGATCCCGGAATCCTCTTTGTAGCACCGAGGACGGCCACCGGGGGCTTTAGTGTGGTTAAAATCCCACATAACCCCGCGTCACTCCGTTGGCGCGGCGTCGGGTACCTTTCCAAGGTTTCTCCCTCGAGAACAAAAAAAAAGACCAATCTTACAAATCTTACTTACTTAGGCTGTATAAGATGGAATGGCATCTTCCTCACGGCTTCCTCAGCGATGTCCAAGGGAAAGGCAAACTCCACCATGTTCTCATTGAGACAGTCGTTGTAGGTGGAGGCCAGTTGACACCTGTCAGACATGCCTTCGATACTGTCCAGGCAGAGCCGGGATATACTGTTTAGTTTCCGCACCACCCTGGAGTTCTTGCCGTTGACCAGACCAGCGAGATGGATGAGGAGTTCTCTGTTTACCTGTGAAAGGGATAAATATTGATTCAATTTATAACATATTTTTAACTCTAAAGTACCTCTTGTATTATTATTATTATTTTTATCTGAAGTAGCAAACAAGCATGCAATCCACCTGATGATAAGTGGTCAATGCCACCTATGACATCTGTAATAAACTTTATACAGAATGTGGGTTCCATCTGAAGTCAATCACAGCTGTGTTGTTACTCCCGAGGACTATGATGGTCGCCTCATATAAAAGTGTGCCGGCAACCACTCCCTTCCATCGAAACGCAAGAAATGCTTCACGCTAGAAATAGGTGTGGCGGTGGTACTTCCCCGGTCGAACTACAATGGTTTAAAAAAAATAATATGAACACACCTAAAATAATTGATCAAGTAAATTTATTAATTTTTAAGGACCGATCTCAAAATTATCGTCTCACGCATTAAGATTCAACGATTTCGTAGCCGAAAGAGACAAACATAAATATATGAAATCGCTTACATTTTTGCTTGAAGTATTAATATATGTAGATAAAAACTAAAAACTATGCGTTATAAATCTCTTCGATATAAGTGTACTTAAAGAGTGGAAGAAGGACTAATTAGCCTTGATTTGTTCGTATTGTATGAGGCGACGGAAATGGCACTAATGAGAGGGCAATTTGCGTCAAATTTACGCTTCATTTTCTTAATAGCGATACATTAATATCTTCCCTAATTACGTAATTTGTATGAGCTTAGACGAACGGGCGTAAGTGCGGCTTAATATTAGTTACTGTTAAGTTTTCAAATAGATACTAATAAAACTAGAAATCTACGAAATAAAATGATCTTTTATTTTTGCTCGATTAGGCATGGTTATAGTTGATGTAGAGAAGGATTGCGGAATGCTAATATTTTTTTCAAATAACGCATAAAACATACATAAAATCAACTAAAAACACATTACACTCACTACCTTGCATTTGACACAAACACGTACATAATAAACGAAATAGAACATTCAATGCCTTACTATGAAAACATATAACATCAAAAATGTCAGATGTCTTTGTCAACATACCCGCTATTGCTTTTAATTGCAGCTTAGGTAATAAATATCTTTTTACCTTAAATGGGTGCGTTCAAAATAACTTTAAAATTATAGCAATTTATTGAAGTGAAACTTCTTTATCGGGGTTGGAAAAAAATTTAGTGTAACATTTTTTCGTTACGCGCCATCTTTTTCTATTACGCGCCATCTTTTTCTTATCCCTACCACGCGTGATATTAGATAGATTATTATAGATTAGATTATCAGATAAAGTTTAATAAAAGCCTTTTATTAAACTTTATCTAATTTAACTTTATTTAACCAATTTCTGTAAAGTTGCATATAGTAAATTATTTTTTGAAAAATAACGTCATAAAGAAGTTTCACTTCTTACGAGTGTACGCTAGTACACGCACACATTTTTTTTTAATTTAAATTACGGTGGAATTTCGACCTTTGCGACAGGTGACTAGTAAGATTAATTACTTATTATTTGCTAAAAAAATAAAGTCTTTACAATTACTTTTATACTACTAACTTTGAAATGAATTTCATTCCTAATGATAATGGCATTAAGAAACTATTCTCTCGTAACGATCTTTTTCACCAACAACATTCGAGCCATTTCAGACGTCTTGAAAAACGATTTTGTTCGACTTTGAAAGTTAATAAGGCTCATTCCATTCAGGTCATATTGCAGTGCGGACGAATAACGTAGCCCTGGTATTTCTCATTATTGTTTTCTGAGAAAACGCTCTTTTTCAACCCTGTACACGAACGCACCCCGAGATAATTAACCCCTAATGATAGGTAAGGAACGTGACGGTAAAATGTTTGTCATTTTGGTTAAGTGGCTGCTACCCTCTTTATTTCTTATTTTTGGGCGCGGTTTTTCTTTGCAAGTTACGGCGGGTTGGACCATGATATACTATTTTAATGTGGATAAGGAAGATACAGGTTAGTGGCCAATCCATGTGATGCTTTCACACGACAAGGCCCATAAAATTAATGTGTCTCCAATTCCTTATCGTAGATAAGTATTGCGACTGATATCTAATGGAAATTAACCAGGGTTAATAACATGGGATAACATGGTCTGCTCTCGTAAGGACAGAAAATCTCTACATATAACTGCAAATGGTTACCCATCCAAACTCGACCGTTCCAGATATTGCTTAATTTTGTAGATTGCGAAGTGAACTGAAGGCGCACTTGCAATGAAGTCGTCATCCCGATTTTATCTCCTTTTTTTAGTTGTTATTATCTTTTTTTACCAATTTTTTTGTTACATTCCCGCGGCTCCGCCCACTTTTGATTACGTTTACTATGAACCATAGTAGTATTACATGTGTTAATCCCGGTCATTAATTGTGTGTTAAATATCAGCAAAATTCGACCAGCAGATATTGCTTCAAAGAGCAACAAGTCCAAATACAAATCGAGGTGGTAAAACCAGTGTAGTTCGACCGAGGAAGTACCACCACCACACCTATGTCTATTATGTCTAGGCGTGGAGCATTTTTTTTCGTTGGAAGGGTGTGGTTGCACACTTTCACATGAGGCGACCATCATAGTCCTCAGGAATATCAACGGTGATTGACTTCAGATTGAACCTATGTTCTGTATGAAGTTTATTACAGATGTCCACGGGCGGAAGAGACATCTGACATATATAAACACATAAGTTTTCATAGTAAGACATTGAATGTTTTATTCGTTTATTATATATGTGTTTGTGTCAAATGCAATGTAGTCTGTGCAATGTGTTTAGTTGTTTCTATGTATGTTCTATGCATTATTTAAAAAAAAAGCATTCCGTACTCCTTCTCTACATAAACTATATCTGCAAAATTTATTTATTTATTTATTTATTCTTATATACCTAGAGTGGTACAAAGGCGGATGCCATAGGCATTCCCTCCCAGTCGACCTTTAGGTGAAGCAGAAATCAACGAAGGTGGTATTTTATTAAAGTAAATTTAAATAAAATGAAATAAAAGAGCAAAAAGATATTAAATATAAATATGCAAGTATAATATATTATAAATAAACACTAATATTTAAACATAATATATAAACAATATTGAAAATATACTTACATAGGAATGAAATAAAAATAATAATAATAATAATAATAATTTTATAAATTAGTTTCGGTAAAGTTTATAAAGAACCTTTTAAAAAAATTTCATTCTCCTCCGTCCACGGCAAGTTTCTTAAAAACGAATCACAGTTTTTGCTACACATATTAATTTATAGATATAAAATTAAATTATACATACCTTTCCATGATTAATAACATCGCTCTGTTCTAACATGCAAGCAGCGAAGCATTGGCCGGAGCGTGTGATCGGGGAAGAGTTGGTGAAATACGCGCGGACGTCCTTAGGCGTTGCGCGTACTTTGATGACGCAGGACTGGGCCATCCGGACCAACGCGTCGAGGTGCCCTTGGACCTGGGATAAAAAATGTCTGCTACGTTTTGAATCTGTATTTAATGTATATTTTGTAATTCAACGCGCGTCAAAGTATGACTGAGTTTCTTGAGAGACAAACTCGGTTATTTTTTTGCGAAATTTTATTTTTCGAGAAAAGTAAATGTATGTATGTTAGTAGGGAAAGTTAAATAACGGCAGTGGATTAAAATTTGTTACTCTGTTTATCCAATATATAACATTCTCGTGTTCGTTCCCGTACTCTTTCGAAACGGCTTGACCGATTGTCATGAAATTTTGTGAACATATTGAGTAGGTCTGACACTCGGCCAATTTATTTTTCATACCCCTTAGTGATAAGGGTTGTCGACCCTTAACAATTTATTTTTATTTTTTATATGGCAAAACAACGTTTGCCGCGTCAGCTAGTTTTAATATAATTGAGCATGAAGTTCACAGGTGCAGACGATAGTATAGTATACTACTAGTAATAGTAGTATACTATAATAAATAAAGTAATAGTATAGTATAGTATAGTATACGATAGTATAGTATACTTTCGCCTGCGGACATCTGCAATATTCTTATATGAAAGTGTGCCGGAAACCACACCTGTCAACGGAAGTCCAAGAACTGTTTCACACTAGAAATAAGTGGCGGTAGTGCCTTTCCGTCGATTACTACTCGTTCACCATCTTAATACTATGAACACAGATGGACCAAACTTAAACAACGAGATTGTATACCCTGCTTACGCGGTATTAATTTAGTTTTTTGAATTTTATTGCAAACTTACGCACTTTTTAAGTAAGGTCAAGGAGCTATTGCTTTATTTGACGACCTGCGTGGCGGAGCGGTAACCATACCGGTCTGACGCGTAATGGGTCCAAGGGATGGGACAGGTATCTGAATGATGAGTTTAGATTCATGTTCTGGGTCTGGATGTTTGTGTATTCGTCTTGTGTCTGTCCATGGTACCCACGACACAGGAGAAAATCTTAGTGTGGGACTATTAGTGTAGACAGCGTGTTTATTAGAAACATAAAATTGCAATATAAAAATAAGAACAATAAAAAACAAAGATTTCCTCAGGGCTTGAGGAAAGGTTGAAGTAATGACATAAGTTGGTTAGTAAAGGCCGTTTATTAAGACTTACAAGAAAAAATATATTACCTTAGGGTCCGTAAAGTCTACCATTGTACCGGAAAACCCCGACCGAGCAGTTAATGCGTACCCAGGTAAGACCCACAGCAGAATCTTCAATTGTAACATTGCTCTGAAATTAATTTACATAGTGATATTAAAACCTATATTTCGCCATACAACTTGATTGTCTTGATTAGAATTAATCTGTTAGAATATATTTAATTTTAATTAAGTTTATCACCATCCACCAATTCGCACTTGGCCAGCGCGGTGGCCTATGGCCTAAACTCTCTCATACTGAGAGAAGACCCGTGCCCAGCAGTGGGCCAATAATGGGTTGACGACAATTAAGTTTATATTAAGTTTAAGACCGACGATCGACCCGCGTGACACAGCGGTAACCATACCGGTCTGACGCACAATGGGTTCTGGGTTCGATTCCCGGCCAGACAGGTATTTGAATGATGAGTTTAGATTCATGTTCTGGGTCTGGGCGTTTGTGTATTCGTCTTGTGTGTGTCCATGGTATCCACGACACTGGAGAAAATCCCAGTGTGGGACTATGAATGTAGAAAGCGTGTTTTTAAGCGTGTTATTTTAAAATCTGTTATATTGTCGTAATGATTAAAAAACACGATTTCTTTTTCTTTTTTAAACATGTATTATGCACAAACGTATTATGCACACGTATTATATTACACACCATGATTGGCCCAGATAGAAAGTCTTAGTCAAATTCGCAGGATGGCAGAATGAATATGATTTGACTTGAAGTTACCACCGTCACACCTTATGCCTGAAGTTGATCATGATCGTTTCAGTCAAAGGGTGTTATTGCCGGTTCACTTTCATCTGAGGTGACCATTAGGTCTTGGGAATATAAGTGCACGTAAGCACTGACTTCAGAGTACCTTTTCTATATAAAGTTGCTTACAGATAAATGGACCGGCAGTAATCCCTTACCATCCGGTTGTCTGCATCCATTGACCCAGTGTAGTTCGACCGGGGAAGTACCACTGCCAAACACATTTCTAGCGTAAAGCATTTCTTGCGTTTCGGTGGAAGGGTGTGGTTGCCGGCACACTTTCATATGAGGCGACCATCATAGTCACAGTGGCAATGCATCTGTAATTGACTTCAGATAGAACCAATGTTCTTTTTGAAGTTGCTTACAGATGTCTATGGGCGGCAGTGACCACTTACCATCAGGTAGACTGCATGTTTGTTTTTCACTTCCATATTATAAAAAATACAGAACTGTACCGATAGAATATAAAAATTGATGATCCCGCGATAATATTACTCTCAAATCATAAACTTGTACTGCTACATTAATTTTCTATTCAACTAGGAACAAAGCAAAATGCAGTACTTACGTCTCCTTTGTGCAAAGTTTCAATGGATTTTGTAAGGCACTTGCCTTTATAAAAACTGCACTCGATTGTATTGCGATTGTGCGAACAATCGACTTTTACGCTTTTTTTTATTTGCTTTCATTCTTGTATTCTTGTGGCCAGGTGCGTTTGATTTTCCACGAAGCACTCTAACGTAATACTTATATAAAATTTAATATTTTGTCTGTCTGTGTATATTTTTTCAAATTAATTTATGCGGGTTCATTTTGTTTCGTTTTTATAGATAACGGGTCAACTGATCCGTCGAACTTCGTTCCGCCTAAAAGTCAAAAATCTAAAAGAATCAGTGTTTCTCTCCTATGTTATACATGTATTATACATAAAAACCTTCCTCTTAAATCACTCTATCTATTAAAAAAATGCATTAAAATCCGTAGCGTAGTTTTAAACATCTAAGCATACATAGGGACAGATAGCGAGAAGCGACTTTGTTTTATACTATGTAGTGATTCGTGTTTCTGCATCATACAAATTTGGGTGTGGGCGTAGATAGAGTCGAGCAGGAAATTCCGTAAAATATATAAAGATAAGTGGATCAATCTGTTAATGTTTTCTCTTAATGGAATTGTTATTGGAATCAATTAATTTTCCTTATGATAGGAACATCTCCTATAAAATTAATTGATTTCAAGCGAGTTTAATATTTTGTATTTCCGATTGTTGTAGTAATGATTATGTCCAACTGGTGGTAATTCACTATCGCCGTTCGTCATCTCTAAGCAATTTTAAAACACGGGTTCACTGAGGAGTCAATCATATGTGGTGCCAACCCATCATTTTCTCACTGCTGGGCACGGGTCTTCTCTCAGAATGAGAGAGTTTTAGGCCATAGACCACCGCGCTGGCCAAGTGCGAGTTGGTGGACTTCACACACCTCCGAGAACTTTTTTCAAAGAACCCTTGGGTGTGTAGGTTTCCTCGCGATATTTTCCTTACCGAAAAGCGATAATTGATTTCTAATACACGCATAATTTAGAAAAATTAGAGGTGCCTGAGTTTGAACTTCAGACCTCCCGATCGAGAGGGTACGTTTGAACCATTAGGCTATCACTGCTTTTGCCATCTGCCAATGCTATGTATGTTGCTACATTTGAGAACTAAGATGGTCTCCTCTTTTAAAAGTGAGCCGGCAACCACAGCCTTCCACAGAAACACAAAAACTGATTCACGCTAGAAATAATTGTGGCAGTCGTACTTTGGATAGTCAGGTTAAAAAACTCGTAGTTATAAAATTAAAAAGGTTCACGCTTGTCGATAATAATAAAGATGGATTTTAATAGTTCAGACATTAATTCAAAAGTTCATAAACATCAATCACAGATGGACGGGCAAGATGTGGAATGAGCTTCCTCCTGAGGTATTCCCGGAGCGCTATGACATGGGGCTCTTCAAGAAAGCTGTAAAAAGATCTGTCCTTCAAAGCCGGCGATGCATTGGCGACTTCCCTGGCAAATGTCCATAGGCGACGGTGACTGTTTTCCACCAGGAGGCCCGCCTGCCTTATTGTTAGGTCCAACTATAAAAAAAATATAAAGGAAAGAGATAGGTACAACTAATTTAAAAAGAGCGAGGCAATATCAAGAAATGCATTAGTGTTATGCAGTTCTCGTACAGCAGTTGCATCATGCCAATCGCTATAAACTTTACGATACACGACGTACACCTTACAGAATTTCCATCGCAAATGCTGTCAGGAAAATTGAATGACGCGGTGGCTTTCGTTTCAATATAAATCGGAACTAGGATTGTAGAGAAACAAATCAATGCTCTCCATTTAAATCGTGTTCGGAATCCAATAAATCCAAATCCTCTAAAAGCGTTCTATAGTAATATTTATTAGATTTATTCGCGTTTAAAACAATACGCTTTCTTTCTACGCTTACTACGCTCATAGCCCCACACTAGGATTTTCTCCTGTGTCACCATGAACACACACAAACACCTAGACCCAGAACATGAATCTAAACTCATCATTCACATACCTGTCTGGCCGGGAATCGAACCCGGGACCTAATGCGCGTCAGACCGGTATGGTACCTAACTTCGCCACGCGGGTCGTCAACAATGGTTACATAACTACGGAATGTTTGTATGTCCTTATGATTAATGCCAGCGTATTAAGTATATATACGGCTCAATGGTCGAGTAAGACCGTTAACAGGGTTTGATAACCACCTGTTCTGTCACGTTGCCTTCCATCTATTTATCCATCAGCTTATAAGGTTGGACTGCTGGACATTGTCCATTCCTAATAAGGGTTTTACCAATAGGATCCGCGCCTAGTATACGTCTTAGTGACCCTGTTACGCCATATTACGTACAGAAAGACTGCTGTTCATTTCTTGGGTTTTGCTTCTAAGTAGCCTCCTATGATAACTATGGGTAGTGCGAAAGTTTTTTTTTTTTTTCATTTCACTGAAGTAGCAAACAAGCATGCAGTCCACCTGATGGTAAGTGGTCACTGCCGCCCATGGACATCTGTAATCAACTTCATACAGAACATGGGTTCTATCTGAAGTCAATCACAGATGTGTTGCTACTCCGAGGACTAAAATGGTCGCCTCATATAAAAGTGTAGCGATTGTAGTGGTAGTATTGCTATTTATGACTGAAATCACGCGGAGAAGTGCCTTGCCTTAAATTGTTCATGGTTAAAAGAAAAAAGAAGCCATTATACATTTCTTTACATTTATAACAATACTCGTAGTTCACAATAGTGTCAAGCTCTTTGTGAAAACTTTATAATAAGTAGGAACGGTCAAAGTTCAGAACTACTGTGCTTGAACGTGTTTCAGATTCAAAGCATTGTTGCCAATATACACTTTGGTTCCTTTAAATAAACATTTGGTTGCTACCGTTTCTCTTTTGAATACACTTAAGAGTTCGGAAGATCTATTGTGGCGGTTATAAAAGGCTGTTATCGAGTCTTTTAAAGGCTTCTGGACGTAGTGATATCAATGATTTATTTCCATACATTCGCGTATTCACAGAGCTTCCTTGAATTTTGGTTTTTATCCTCTCGTGAATTGATTTTATTAAAGACCTGCCAAAAAATATACACTTCGACATATTTGTGAAAAGAAACCTTTATGAAATCTGGTCACATATATCGAATGTTATACAGAGTATATGGGACTCTATTTAATATTGTTCGGCTAATTCCAGATACCATGCGCAAAACAGCTTGGGACTGAGCAATAATATGCATTATATTAATATATTTAATAAATGTCAAAGTGTAGCGTATCTTGCCAAACGGGTTCTCTTTTACTGAACTGTAAGGCAAAATATTGGAGCTAACTTTCATTACCATGTAAAAAAACATGATTGTAATTATATAAAAAAAAAAAAATGGATATAAATAAGAAAAAAGACAAACCCGCTGAGTTTCTTGCCGGATCTTCTCAGTTGAGGTCGTATTCCGATCCGGTGGTAGTGTAAGAAAAAGAAATGTAACTGACAATTTGTAAGTGCCCCCGTAGGCTTATACAAAATAAAGACATTTCATTTCATTTCATTAAATGTTCTTAGATTTATATTTTTTATAATATTGAACTAGTAAATGATTGTAATAATGTTTAATAAACTCACACAATATTATAGCCTTACTTGAAGTTCACGACAGGTGCGTTGCTACCCCAAATTCTCCCTGTCTCGTCTCTCGTCAACCCATTATTGTCCCACTGCTGTGCACGGGTCTTCTCTCAGAATGAGAGAGTTAAGGCCATAGTCCACCGAGCTGGCCAAGTGCGAATTGGTGGTCATACTCTCCCCGTACCTAGTTATTTTTATAAATGTAATGTATTTTATTATTTGTATATATAATCGATTCTGTGAATAGCGTAGCATATTCGTAGCACTGTCGATTCCATTGATTTTAAAGTTGGTTAAGAATTACCCTGTTTGTGTTAAAACATTTTCCTACGACATGACTTATACGACCACACCAGTAAACTCGAGGATATTCGAAAACAAAAAAAAGCGTGCGGCACTCGGGGACTGTCGCGGTAAAGCTATTGCATAGCATTTTTTATTAAATTAAACAATTATAATTATTTTTTTTATTTATGCAGTATTTTTTTTATATTAAATCAAGTTTTTTTCTTTGATATTATACTCTTTCTCACAAACAGCTGCTTACATATTCGTCCAATTTCCGACCAACTCGTCTCGATCCGATTCCATATATGAATACATAGGTACACGTTAAGTTAAAGCTTGGACGCGCTACATGCTAGACAGAGTGGGGGTGTTAGGTTTTTTTCGTTACGGAATTTCTTGATTCGGTCGCCTCTCTCAAAGCCCGGCAAAAATGCTATAGCTTAAAATACGTTTTCTGTAATTGTTGACAGTTCGACGAGTAATCCCTTCGATCGCTTAGCAATTGTGTCCAAAGCACTAAAACGTCTTCAGGATATTGATTTCAGCTCTAGTGTCACTTAAAAAGGCAGTAAAGCGGAGAAATTTTAATATTCCAGCGAAAAACTTTGAACAGTTTCTGAAGAGTTGGGGAGTAGCTCTAAAGGATTTTCTTTTCCGATCCGAGTACCTACAAGTACTTAAATGGGATGAAATGAATTCTTTAAGCCGGGTTTGAGTGTTAATTTTGAATCTTACTTATTTGCCTTAAGCTTTGGAACTTTGAATAGTTGTCAAACTAAAGATGGTTTTAAAGTTATATCGTTTTGACGACCCGCGTGACGGACTGGTTACCATAACGGTCTGACGCGAAATGGGTCCCGGGTTCGATTCTCGGCCAAACAGGTATCTGAATGATGAGTTTAGATTCCTGTTCTGCGTCTGAAGTTTGTGTATTCGTTTTGTGTGTTTCCATGCTACCCACGACACAGGAGATAATCCTAGTGTGGGGCTATGAGTGTAGAAAGCGTATTTTTTTTTTTAAAGAAGGTAGATTCAGTTGTCTTTCACCGCCAGAGGTACCACGGCCACACCTATTTCTGTCTAATATTGCAGTGTTAAATAAACACTTCTATACACTATTTTGAATGATGACAAGCGATGTAGCATACTGTAACATACTTGTTCTAGGTGTTCCGATTCACTCCTCAGTGGTAGTAACGCATTAGTGGCAAATCACAGGGAATTATAATCTTGTATGGGGTTGATGTGTAGTGTGTGTGGTGTCGGCCTTTTAGAATAGCACCACTCCCTCTCTTCCCGTGGATGTCGTACGAGGCGACTAAGGGATAAAACATCCAGGAGATGGGCAGCAGCATCTCCTGTGAAATTCCAACATTTACTGCGGTCACCAACACGCTTGCCAGGCGCGGTGACTACTGGCAAAACCCCCTTATGACAGGTGCAGAAAAGCCACGGCCCCCAGTCCCCGGCGGCCCCGCTATTCCGGGCTATGGTAGCGGCCAAGGTAACGGCGGGGCAGGGGGTGCTAAGAATCTCCGGAAGAGATCCGGCTACCACAACCGACGACTTCTGCACCTGGCAACATACAACACCAGGACACTGAGGACCGACGAGAAGATACAGGAGCTGGAAGAAGAAATAGACAAGTTAAACTGGAGTGTTTTGGGATTGTCTGAAGTCCGAAGACAGGGGGAGGACACGATAATCCTCAAATCTGGAAACTTGCTCTATCACCGGGAGGGCGATCACCTGTCCCAGGGTGGTGTCGGGTTCCTCGTCCACAAATCCCTCGTGAACAACGTTGTAACAGTCGACAGTGTGTCGTCAAGGGTAGCGTACCTTATACTCAGAATATCTAAACGGTATTCGCTGAAGGTCATACAGGTATATGCGCCGACTTCGACACACCCAGACGATGAGGTTGAGGTTATGTATTAGGACATAAGTAGAGCCATACATACCTCAAAAACCCATTTTACCGTTGTCATGGGGGATTTTAATGCAAGACTAGGCGTGCGAAATGGTGACGAACGGAGGGTGGGGCCCTTTGGAATTGGACAACGGAACCACCGAGGTCACTTGCTTGCCAACTTCTTGGAGAGGGAAGACTTCTTTATGATGAACTCTTTCTTCAAGAGGAAGGCACAGCGAAAGTGGACTTGGATAAGTCCTGATGGTTCCACTAAGAACGAGATAGACTTCATTTTGGCAGACAAACGGCACATATTTAATGATGTCTCTGTGATCAACAGGGTGAAAACCGGAAGTGATCACCGGATGGTAAGAGGCACATTAAATATCAATGTAAAGCTGGAACGGTCACGCCTGATGAAGTCTACGCTCCGACCAACACCTGTCCAAATCCAGGGCTCCGAAGAGTTCCAGCTACAGCTCCGAAACCGTTTCGCGTGTCTCGATTCTTGCGTTTCTGTGGACGAAATTAACACCAAGGTAGTAACAACTGTCCACGACGTGGGGTCTAAGTATTTTAAGACCCACTCCAGTGGTGGCTCTCAGGTTCTCTCAGAGCATACTCTCGGTCTTATGAGGGAGAGGCGAGAACTATGTGTGCAGTCTCCAACCTCAATGTCGAGATACAGACTGCTCAATAAACAGATCTCTCAGAGTAGGCGACGCGATTGGCGTGCTCACAACACCCGACGCGTAAAAGACGCTATTGAGCGAAATCGGGGCTCAAGAGTGTTCGCCAGGGATCTGTGCATTGGGCAGAGCCTGCTGACGAGGTTGAAGACCGAATCGGGCACCGTAGTTTCGTCTCAGCCCGATGTTCTGAGAGAAATTGAGAAATACTACGGACAGTTGTATGCTTCCGCACGAGCTCCCGCCCGTAACAAGGCGGACGACAAACGTGCCAAACTGACCCGACACTATACTGAGGACCTCCCGGACGTCAGCCTGTACGAGATTAGAGAGGCTCTCAAACAGCTGAAAAACCACAAGGCACCGGGGGATGACGGAATCACAACAGAGCTGCTAAAAGCTGGCGGTAAACCCGTACTAGTGGCGCTCCAAAAGTTGTTCGATTCCGTCATTATTAGCGGGACAACCCCGGAAGCGTGGAGCAGAAGCGTAGTGGTGCTGTTCTTCAAAAAGGGCGATAAAACCCTCCTGAAGAACTACAGGCCCATTGCGCTTCTGAGCCACGTGTATAAGTTGTTTTCGAGAGTCCTCACTAACCGTATTGCACGCAGGCTTGACGACTTCCAGCCTCCCGAACAAGCCGGATTCCGAAAAGGCTACAGCACCATGGACCACATACACACGCTTCGGCAGATTATACAGAAGACCGAGGAGTATAATCTGCCGTTATGTGTTGCTTATGTGGACTATGAGAAAGCCTTCGATTCTATCGAGCACTGGGCGGTGCTGGAGTCCCTTCAGCGATGCCAGATCGACTATAGGTACATCGAGGTGTTGAAGTGTGTATACACAGCCGCCACCATGTCAGTCCGAGTACATGACCAAAGCACGAACCCCATCCAATTGCAGCGGGGAGTCAGGCAAGGCGATGTCATATCGCCGAAACTGTTCACCGCTGCGTTGGAAGATGTGTTCAAGCTGATGGAGTGGAAAGGTCTTGGCATCAACATCAATGGCGAACACGTCACACACCTTCGATTTGCCGACGATATAGTCATCTTGGCAGGTTCGCTGACGGACCTCAGCACAATGCTAGGCGACCTCAACAGTGCCTCACAACGGGTGGGTCTTAAGATGAACATGGACAAGACGAAAATCATGTCTAATGTCCATGTCACACCCGTACCGGTAGTTGTTGACGGCACTCCTCTCGAAGTTGTCGACGAGTACATTTACCTGGGACAAACGATCCGGATGGGTAAGTCCAACTTTGAGAGGGAGGTCACTCGAAGAATCCAACTCGGCTGGGCTGCGTTCGGGAAATTTCGTAGTATCTTTTCGTCCACAATTCCTCAGTGCCTGAAGTCGAAATTGTTCGAGCAATGTGTGTTGCCAGTGATGACCTATGGCGCCGAAACGTGGTCCTTCACTAAAGGCCTCATTCGAAGGCTCAGAGTCGCTCAGCGTGCTATGGAGAGGGCTATGCTCGGAATTTCGCTACGAGACATGATTCGTAACGATGAAATCCGTAGACGAACGAAGGTTACCGACATAGCTCTCAAAATCAGCAAGCTGAAGTGGCAGTGGGCCGGCCATATCGCTCGAAGGACGGATAACCGATGGGGACGAAAGGTCCTCGAGTGGCGACCACGTTTAGGCAAAAGGAGTACAGGTCGCCCCCCTACCAGGTGGACCGATGACCTGAAGAAGACAGCGGGAAACCGTTGGATTCAGAGGGCACAGGACCGGTTGGAGTGGCGCCATTTAGGGGAGGCCTATGTCCAGCAGTGGACATCAAAGGGCTGATGGATGGATGGGGTTGATTACAAATGTTCTTGAGTTGTTGCACCTACCATCAGGTGGTTTGCGTGCCCGTTTTCTACCTCTAATTTATAAGTAAAAAAAACTGCTTAATGGGGGAAGACCCATAGCGTCTTGGGTTCGAACGACTTAGTGCCAAATTACAGGGAATTATATTTTCGTATGAGGTTGATTACAAATGTCCTTTAACAGCAGTAGGCATCTGTCGTCAGATGGGTTTCTTGCTCGTTTTCTACTTCTATCTTATGAACACTTTTATATGAGGCGATCTCAGTCTTCAGGATGAGCAATGTATCTGTGACTGACTTCAAATACAGCCCATGTTCTATATGTAGTTGCTTACAGATGTCCATGTGCGACAGTGGCTATATCACCATCCGCTACCAGGTTACCATCAGGTGACCTACATAATGCCACGGGTTCTAACCTTGGTCAGATAACAATATTTTTATCCTGCTAATTAGTAAAAAAATCATCACGCCTTATTCTATTTTTGGTTTTGAATAGTTTTCCTTCGATGGCTATAGACATTTTTGATTTGTGGGCTACCTAGTTGTAACTATCTTCCTGCAATCTCATTAGGTACATATATATTTTTTAATTATCTTTATTTGGCTTTACACTACAATTACGTATGGTTGAATATCTTCCATTATTGCTTTCTGTTTTTGATTTTTACATTAAAAATGAATATTTTTTCTATGTATTATAATTAAAGCGCATCATCACAAAGTCCGACATATTTGCAGTTATTTCACGTGAATCTAGTTCATAAATGTCGGAACTAGTTTTTCAGTTCAGGAAACTGAGATTAGAAAGCTTAGTAATTACTTAGCACCTGGGGATGTTGAGAACTCGCTAATTACTGGAACACCTCGCAACCTACATTGCCAGTTCTTTGATGTACCATTTTATGACTTTACCTGCATACTTTCTTACCGTATAACTATGGGTCTTTCTAGTTCGTTCTAATGGGTTTTAGGTTGTTTAATTTTTAATATTTTAAAGCGAAACTTTGTAAGGATGCTTGTGTGTCTTACCTTTCAACATAAAAATTACAGGTCAGATTACACGGAAATCCGGCAAACACATATTTTATGACCTAGATTACCACATACGATTCTCAATACCATGTCTTCCATGACCGTGACCGAAGTGGCCGGAGCCGCTGGAGAAGCCTTTTTTTTTTTTTTTGTTCTCGAGGGGGAAATCTTCAAAAGGTACCCGACGCGGTGGACACTAAGAACATGGGTTCTATCTTAAGTCAATCAATCACAGATGCGTTGCTACTCCCGTGGTCTATGATGGTCGCCTCATATAAAAGATTGATATGACCTTTGGATAATTTATTTTTCGGTAATAGGGTCTCGTTTTTACCCAAAGGATAATAAAGAGACCCTATTACTGTATATGAAGTTGTTTATACATGGCCATGGGAAGCAGTAATTACCATCCGTTATACTTTACGTTCATTTTGTACTTCAACCTTATATAAAAAAGTTTAAGTATATAAAAAAGTAAATGCCTATCCTACAGTAAACAGCTGCTAATGGAACAGCGTTCATAATCTATTACGCAAACATGAAGCCCAAGATGTCAACGCGACATCAACAAGATTGACGGAAGATAATTTGTTTACGGTAAGTCGGAACTTTTCAATTTAGGTCGGTATTTGTATAATTTACTCGCACTTGTGAAGTTGGCGCGCGAGTTGATTTATAGATGAGGTTGACGTTTCTGGTGTTTCCTCGTAATTTTGCGGTTCTCAAAACTCAATTTGAATTAATATCGCTGTTTGGATAGAATAACAACACAAGCTAACTTTGTAGAAGAGGTAAAATAAAGCAATGTTATATGTTTATGTCTTTCAAAATTTATGAAGTTATTACAACAAAGACATAAATGTTGAAAGGCACTCTATTACGTACTCTACTTAGAGCACAAAGTTCTAGATTTTTGGCGTTTTTTGAACTTATCTTCGATTTAAGTTAATAATTTTTGAATTGTGCGGTTATTCATGTTAAGGTATTTAATTTAATAAGTTACACAATGAACTTAATAAGATTTCATTAGTTTCGTCAAAAAATCACTGATTATGTGTTTGCTTATTGCAAAGTATATTGTGTCATTATTTTCGGATTTCAATAATTATTTTATAATAAACCTATTTCGAAAAATATCTGGCTGAATATCTATTCAGCCAGATACTTAATGACGTGTGGTTTAAAAACAAAAGAGTGTGGTTATTGACAACTAACATGGACGCCGTAAAAGTACAACAATGTATTCTAAATATTATTAAAGCATAATATGTAGTGATAATGTAATGTGAAATTAATGAGTTGTGATGAGAAGATAAGTTTTATTACAATTGTAAAGTACGGCCGACAACCAAACCGTAACCACAGTAGACATTTTAGACCAGTAGGGAAACTGCCTATACTGCTACTGAAGCACCGCGAAAACCCCTAGCGACCCCGATGCGATGTTTGTGTAAGTGTGTCGTTTTTGAGCGCTTATAGGCAGTTTCTCTACTGGTCTAATACGTCTACTGTGCCGTAACCGTGCAATGTATATGTTCATGGGAATCGTATATTTATTCGGTGTATTCCACTTTGATCACCCAGGTGATATCACCTAGGTGATCAAAGGCGACTCATTGGTGTCCTTTGATCACCTGAGACATAATCACCTGGGTGATCACAGGCGACTTCAAGAAAATATATTATTTCAGTATCCTTTGATCACCTATATAAAAACCTACGAAAAATGGGCAGCTAAAATGTTGCTTACCTATGTCTTACTAATATTAAAATGGCAAGAGTTTGTGACACGGATGCATGGATAGATGTTTTTTATTCAATCATACCAAAAAGATAGTAGTAGTGGTGGGGTGGAGGTCGTGATGGTAGAGGTGGTAGAGGTGATGTTGTTAGTGATATTCCGGTGGGGGTAACGCGCGTTCTGATTTCGCCCCGAAATTTAACCCGCTCAATTGTGCAAGGAAGGAAGTGTGTTTTGTCTGCGGAGCCTTACTGGATTGCAGTGCCCATATACTGGATTTCAGTGCCAATAAGGATTGCAGTGCAAAATACAGGATTGCAGTGATATATACTGGATTGCAGTGCCGTCGAGTTTAGCTGGGAACGGAGTGGAGGCCAACGGAGCAACCGCCGTGCAGCGAGAACGAGACAGGTGAGCGCCCAGTGTACCTCTCTTTCCAACTTTCAACACCTACCCTCCGCAAAGTTCATTTCGGGGAGTGAACGGGACGGCACCATCGTGTGCCTCTGCTCACTTGTCCCTTTCCTGAGGAAAGGGTGTAGTGTCGGAGAGACCGCGCGTCACAAAGTTCTGTCGTCCGTCGCTGGCGCCACTCGCTGGGCTTTGCACCAGCGCAATCAACCCGGTGGGGGATGGCCGCGCGGCGACAACTTAAGAAACTGGAGGAGGAGATGCGCCGGTCCTCCGGCGCTCCCCACCCGAGTACCAGCAGGGACGAGGGTAGGCGCGTGATGGTGCGCGACTTGTTCGCGCCCCGGAATGTGCTGCCACCCCCTGCGGAGGAGCCCCTGCACTCGATGTTCGTGTGCGGGGGCAGAAAGAGGGGTACGCGAAGAGGCGTCCCGCGCGAGGTGTTCCCGCACACCTCCGAGGGCCCATCCGCACCCCAGCTAAACCCGGCGGTAGAGGAAGAGACCGCCGAGGAGGAAGGAGCCTTGACAGGCGGGGACATGCCTGGCTTAGAACCTGACATTCAGGTAACTTCGCTGCCGCCTCAAAGTGAGGAAGCGTCTGCACCCACACCAACACCTCGGAGGGCGAGTAAAATCCCGAGACGGGTCTCACCCTCCGACTCGCAACTCGAGAGACCCGCGAAGGTGCAGACGCTGGAAGCCGCGAGACCGCCAGCAAGAGGGGAGTCCTCATCTGAATACGAGGACAGCGTGGAGGAGCAGGTGCCAGGGGCAGAAACTGTTGCTGCTGTGTCGCCAAGGCCGGTAAGGCATAGGACACCCCCGCGATCCCCCTCCCCATCCCCCCAGCCCCCGAGGGCACCCTCCGTCGAGGCCGGCCTCGACTCGACGTCGTATGTGGGTCTAGCATCGACCGAGTCACCGTCCGGCCGGACGGAGGCAACCGCGACCCGTACCATTCCCGCCCAGCACCCCACCCCTCCCTCCCCGGACGCTCGCAGTAACGATTATATCGCTATAGACGAAGATAGGGACAGGGAAGGTAGAGTTACGGTCTCACCAGGTAACGTGAGGCAGGGACTCTCATATGCTGCGGCATTGTCAACTCAAGCACCCCAGAGTGCTTCACCCACCCCAACCCCGGCTGCTGTATCAGCGCCGAGCTCACACGCCGTTGGTGGGCCCTCCCAAGGGCCTCAAGGCGGCGACAGGCCAAAGGGCTACCCCCCCATTGTGGTGGAGCGCATGCCCAACTGGCCGCAGCACTTTGAAGTGCTGCACGCCCGATTGGGTCGTGCACCGAGCGCGCGACCGTATGGAAGGGGGATACGTTTCCTCCCCCAGACACCCGAAGAGTACAGGGTAGTTCAGGCGTACCTGACCGCCCTGTCGGACACAGAGCCGGACCTCTCTTGGTTCTGCTATACCCCACGGGAGGACCGTCCCACTAAGGTGGCTGTACGTGGACTCCCGGGGGATACGAACCCGGAGAGGGTGTGCGGGGCGCTCAGGGCGCGTGGATTCCCTGTACGCTTCGCCACCTACATCCCTCCTAAGAAAGGACGCCCGGGATGCACGTTCCATGTGCAGTTGGACCACATGGAGCAGGAGCAACTCGCTAGCCTATATCGGGTGAACGAGTTGTTATATATGCCGGGAATAATTATTGAGGCATGGAGGGGCCGCGACGGCTTGGCGCAGTGCCACCGCTGCCAAGGCTTCGGCCATGCCTCATATAATTGTTTCCGGCGCTCCAAGTGCGTTCGGTGCGCAGGGCCGCATGCAGCCCGGGACTGCCCACTCCCGCGAGACGCTCCAGGACGCTGCGCTAACTGCCAGGGGGCGCACAAAGCCAACGATAGGCGGTGTGCGTTCCTCAGGCGGGTGGCGCGGCGCCGGAACGTCCCGCTTCACCCTCCCATTCCCGGCCCTCGCCAAGAGCGGGGCGCTGCACCCACCCGCCCAGTACCCACTTCTGGAGGTCGTGCGCCGCCCACCGCAAGGGGATCACAGGTACGGTTTGTGGAGGAGTACGCGACCACTGCCGGTGCCTCTCTCATGGCTCCGGCACGGGACGCGGCGGATGCGCGCCGTGAAAAGCAGCGCAGACGACGTGCCCGGCAAAAGCAGCGTAGGAGGGCGGCTCGGCGGGTACCTCTCGCTGAGTCGACCCCACAACAAGAGGAGCAATTACCACCTGCTCCAGAGACGCATCCGGCAGTGGCCGTGACCCCCACCGCAGCGGAAGTGCCGGCGCGGACGCGGGAAGCACCTGCGGCTGCGCCGGTGCGACCGAAGCGTAAAGCCGGTAAACACCCCTCCCGTGCCCCTCCCACAGCTCAGCCTGTCGCCGAGGCGGGCACAAGCCGGGAACCGCAGAGGCGGTCGACAATCGAGGATCCTATGGAGCCCCCGACCCCCCGTCCCCGCAGTTCCCTCACACCCATCCCCGTCGTGCGGCCCTTTCGGGCCCTCGGGCTGGACACGCCCGCTGAGGTGCTCGTCACCGCCGCTCAGGCAATCAGCGAGGTCGTTGCCCAGCACCTGTCGTTGACCTTATTGCGGCCGTTCGGCGAATCATCACCGACCTCCTCGGGATACAGTGCGGCGTCCCTTCGGGTGCTGTACTGGAACCCGGGAGGGGTTAAATCCCATCTGCATGCGCTGCGTGGTCTCGTACGGGAGCAAGACATTCATGTAGTGCTCCTGGGCGAGACTAAGCTGCGCGCAGACCTCGATTTTAGACTGCCTAACTATCATGTATATAGGCGCGATGAAGTATCGCCTGCGGGCATGGCCTATAGAGGCACCGCGGTCGCGGTACGGAGCGACCTTATACATGAGGAGTTGTCCCACCCGCCATTCGCGCATACTCGCTCCATCGGGGCAGTGGTGAGAGTGGCGGGAAGGGACCTGCGGATCTATGCGGCTTACCGCCCGCCAGGTCCCCTCTTTGACCCGCAGGACATCAGTACCATCATGGATGGTGATACCCCGACCTTAGTGGCTGGCGACCTCAACGCCAAACATTTGGCGTGGGGATCCAGAGTCGTCAACCCAGTGGGACGGAGGTTGTACGAAGACGCCGAGGCAAAGGGATATGAGGTACAGGGACCCGAGGCACCCACCCATATCCCCTCGGCCGAGTCACACCAACCAGATGTCCTAGACATAGTACTCCACAGGAATCTCCCGTGTCCAGTCCATGTGGAGGTGCTGTATGAACTGGACACACCGCACCTCCCCATTTTAGCCGTCCTTGGCCTCGGGGCGGCATGTGTCGAACCCCCCAGGCTCCGCAGCAAGACGGACTGGGATAAGTTCACTAATTTAATACCTACAATTAAGTTCAGCGGCGCGCTCTCCTCCGTAGAGGGGGTCGAAGCCGCATCCGAGGTAATACAAACCTCTATTAAATCAGCCTTGGCGGCTTCGACCACACAGCACCCTGTGGAGGCGCGCCGCTATAATACACCGATCCCAGTCCGTCTTAGCGACATGCTCGCTAAGAAACGCAGGCTGCGCGAGCTCTGGGCGCGGAAAAAAAAAAAAAAAAAAAAAAAAAAAAAAAAAAAAAAAAAAAAAAAAAAAGAAAAAAAAAGAAAAGAAAAAAAAAAAAACGGTGCCCCCGGGTCAAGCGCGAGTTAAACGCTTTGGCGGAGCGGTTGTCTGCTGAGATGGCGGAGTTGCGAGGGACCACCTGGGAGACGAGAGTCGACCAGGCTGGTGAGTCGCAAACGTCGCTCCATCATCTGAGCAGACAGCTGACCCGATCCAAGTTACCAACCTCCCCCCTCCTAGATGGCGAGGGGAGGAGGGTAACTTCAGCGAAGGACCGCGCGGAGATCCTTGCCGAGTACATGGAAGAGCAATTCTCGCCTCATCCAGCAGCACCGTCTGTCTCCGACCACCACGAGCACGTGGAGCGCAGAGTAGGGGAGTTCCTTAGTGGCCCGACACCGGCACTCGAAGGGATAGAGTTTATCTCTCCCACGGAGGTAAGGAAGGCGGTCATGCGTCTACCCAGGCGCAAGGCCCCAGGTCACGATGGAATCCCCAACGCGGCGCTAAGCATGCTCCCGAGGAGGGCCTTGGTCGCAGTGACTAGGCTCTTCAATGGGATCCTGCGCACAGGTCACTTCCCGACCATCTGGAAGTTAGGGAAGGTAATTGTACTCCCGAAACCGGGGAAAGACCGCCGTCTCCCGGGCAACTACCGCCCCATAACGTTGCTATCGACCACAGCAAAGCTGTTTGAGAAGCTAGCGTTGAAGCGAATGCACCCCTTCCTTAATATAAGGGAGGAGCAGTTCGGCTTCCGCGCTGGCCACTCAACGACGCTACAGCTGACGCGAGTACTCCATCATCTAGCATACGAGCTCAATTACGGGCGTCACACGGTCGGCGTCTTTCTCGATATAGAGAAGGCGTTCGATCGTGTGTGGCACGCGGGGCTCGTATTCAAAATGATGGAGCTGCACGCGCCGGTGACGCTGGTACGGTTAGTAGCTTCGTTTTTAAGTGAGCGGCAGTTCTATATTTCGGTTGAGGGCATATCCTCAGACCCTAGACCCATACGTGCAGGAGTCCCGCAGGGAAGCTGCCTCTCGCCGTGGCTCTACGCGCTCTACACTAACGACATTCCCACCCTTCACGGTCACCTGGAGGACTGGGAACGTGACGTTACGCTCGCGTTGTTCGCAGACGACAGTGCGTACTTCGCGTCAGCCCGTCGAGCTGACATTGCTGCCAGGAGGATGCAGCGGTTACTCGACCTGTTACCTGTGTGGCTGGATAAGTGGCGCATGGCTGTCAATGTCGGTAAGACAGTCGCAATACTTTTCAGCCGCAAGCGTATCATGCCCGCGCCGCTACGGATCCGTGACACGGATGTAGCTTGGCAGACAACAGTTAAGTACCTAGGATGTAGTATCGATCGCTCGCTGCACATGATCCCGCAGGTGGAGGAATCCCTCCGCCAGGCCAGAACGGCCCGAGCGATGCTCCGACCGGTATTACATTCTAGGCTACCATTAAGAACGAAGCTGATGGTCTACAAGACCTACATTCGTTCACGACTTACCTACGCGGCGCCGGCATGGTACGCGTTGGTATCAAGGTCGAACCGCCAGCGTCTCCAGGTGCAGCAGAACCTAGCCTTGCGAGTAATCGTAGGGGCTGGTCGCTACGTCAGGAACGACGTGTTGCGGCGCGACCTCAAGATCGAGACGGTCGAGGAGTTTGTGGTCCGCCTAGCTCGTTCAATGTATGAGCGGGCGGAGGCTGGACCACATATACACCTAAAGGGGTTCGCGCCTCTTCACGATCGACCACCTGGGGGGCGGCCGCTCCCGCGGGAGCTCCCTGGCTTGGCGACCTCCGACCATCAGGAGGACGACCGTCGGCTCGTAAGCGACGCCCAAGTACACCGCACCACCCACTAAACAGTGGGGATGGTAAATATCCTTTACACTTGTATGTAAAATTATAATGTTTTTATTAACATTTTAATATTATATATAAATGTTAAAGATCCGGGAGGTATTCGACTTCCTTGAGAATTGCCCGGGTAAAGAGGGTACCCCTCGAGGCCCGAAATTCCCTACCCACCGCCCTTATGTTGACATTGCCTTAGCATATGAGAGACCCGGAGGGTATGACGTCCCACGTAACGTAACGTAACGGTGGGGGTGGAGCCGGTAGTACTGGGATTATTATGTATGGTGAAATGGTAGAGTGGGTGGATGGTTGTGGTGCGATATATATGATAAGATGTTGTTGGTGGTTGTTGTGGAAGTGAAGGAGCTAGGTTCGGTGAGATTGATGTTGATGCTAAGTAGTGGTTAGAAAATGACAGCATAACTTGGATATTTTAAATACTGATATTTAAATTTAAAATTTACGTGTCAAAATTTTCGTTCCTGTACTCCTCCGAAACGGCTTGACCGATTCTCATGAAATTTTGTGAGCATGCATATTGAGTAGGTCAGAGAATCGGCCAACATCTATTTTTCATATCCCTTAGTAATAGTCCACCCTTAACATTTTTTTTTTAATTTTTATATGGCAAAACAACGTTTGCCGTATCAGCTAGTATAACTATTATTATTACCCAAACTTTTATGAGTTAGTGTAAGTAACGTTAATAAAATTTGTGCAAAATAACTATGGGCGCAAACACCATTTTTAATACGAAAATCGAAGAAAAATATCAACAGAATAAATATATGCTTATTGACTTATTTAATATACTAATCTTTTATAGGATTGGTTAGGTTAGGTTGGAACATCAAAAAAAAACTAAGCTATTATCGATAATACTCGCATTTAATGCAAAAATCGTTTCAATGATTTTTCTTTGAATTTTACTTGAAAATTAAGTTGCGAGTATTTGAAATATCATGATCTTGATCCATGGGCGTAGCCAGGGGGACGGCCCGAAAAGTTAAAATATTAACATTCATAAAATTAAAATATGAAATGTTTTATATGTTGTGGTATTGGATTGAACGTCAAATTGGTAGAATGTATATATAGGTTCACCCAGGAAGTTAATGTGTACTTTTAGCTTTTTTAGGATTTCGTAGTCCGACTCGAACTTAACCGATGTTTTTAGCTTCTTCCAAAACTAAAACATAACAACTCTCTTGTCTTAATCAATACGTCGAAATAGGTACACCAAACTTCAGATCGGTTGGACATACCTCCAAAACGGAAGTTAATCCCAAAAAAATATGTCTCTGCTCAGAAAACTTATATACATGTGAGCAGCTAGCTAGCTCTACTAGGTAACTCGTATGGATGAGGTATTCAGTTCCCCCGTATCATCAGCTTAGGGGGGTTCAAGGTTATTTTTTTTACTATTTTTCTGCTGAAGAACCTTATCATATAATAATACATATGCAGCATATGGCTGCCTCCCATAGTTTAGGTAGGCGGCACCCCTGCATCATGAGGGTAGAAGAGTTAAGGTTGGGATTTTTTATCATGACATGTTAGCCTAGATACTAATTATTCATTCCTAATTGCACGATGCTCAGGTCGGCAAATGCTATATTATAAAATAATATTTAAGAAATATGGACGCTGTGATCCAACCCATAACTCCCCATAATCTCTAACCTAAAATTCCATCATCAAACTATCCATATCAATAAACGTGAATACCGTAATAAATACCCTTAGAAATCAAAAATAAACGATACTGAAGTCTAATATGAATACATATGAATAACGAGATTTTAGGCACCCACATCAGATTTTTTATACAGGTGATTAAAGGATACTGAAATAATATATTTTCTTGAAGTCGCCTGTGATCACCCAGGTGATTATGTCTCAGGTGATCAAAGGACACCAATGAGTCGCCTTTGATCACCTAGGTGATATCACCTGGGTGATCAAAGTGGAATACACCATTTATTCGTGTTTTAGTACTCAACTTTGTCTCGTCAATGTCAAGCAATTTTCTAGACTTAAATTGATTTCATCGCATATGTACCTATATATCGTACTTTCACAGTAAATTGAGTTCATTTGGTATACACCAAGAGGAACACTTTAATATAACATTATTTACATAATCGAATGAATTCTCTTTCAAAATACAGCGGGCGTGTAGCTGTCAATAGAGCTACGTATTTGTTCTAATTCATTCTTGTTTGGAAACAAGGAGGAACAATACTCTGCATATATGGTGCTTAAAACTTATAGCAGTTTGTTAACATTATGATGTCTTCTAAATGTCTAAAACGTGAAACGAATATGAATTTGAAAGGTGGTAATCAAGTACACTTTCGGTGAAGCAAAACGTCGTAAGGAAGCCTACACACCAGAGAGTTCTTTAAAAAAAGTTCTTGGATGTGTGTGAAGTCCACCGATTCGCACTAGGCACTAGCCACTAGCAAGGTGGACTATGGCCTAAATGGCCTTTTCTTATTCTGAGAGAAGTCCAAGCCCAGCAGTGGGGCAATAATGGGTTGTACCCCAATCCAGTACGGTACAACCGGTGTGGTATCAGTTGAAGGCTTGATGGAAGCATTTCATGCATTTTGTCTGAAAGGCAAGAATATTAGCAGTTTAATTACGAGGTTATAATCTTGGTCCTACGGAGTAGCAACGAATCTATGATTTTGACGACCTGCGTGGCGGAGCGGTTACCATATCAGTTTGATGCGCAATGGGTCCCGGGTTCGAGTCCCGACCAGACAGGTATTTGAATGATGAGTTTAGATTTATATTCTGGATTGTGTGTGTTTGTGTATTCGTCTTGTGTGTGTCAATGTTTTTTTTCAGTCGAGGGGGAAACCTCCAATAGGTACCCCACACCGTGGGAGCGACGCAATGTTATGTGGGATTTTTACCGTACTAAAACTCATCCGGTGGCCGTCCTTGCCCCATCGGGCCCTCCTTAGTGAGTAGCTGGGCCCACCGCTCCATCTGGTCTTTAAGACGGTGTAGGTACCATGCCCTATGACACAGGAGAAAATCCTAGTATGGGGCTATGAGTGTAGAAAGCGTTTGTTAGTTGGTTTGTTTTGATTAAATTTAGTTAGTTACCTCTGTTCCACATGGACTATGTTACAGATGTCAATCATATGTTACAGCCAGGTTGAAGGCATTTTCATTCGCTCCTATAGTTATATAGCTCCTATAGTTTGATAAAAAAAAACATTGACGCGATATTGCTTACGAATGGTAAGAATTTTTCAATTTGCGTTGGTATTTGTATAATTTGTCGCTTCGCAATTGAAGAATGTAGCGCGCGTTGGTATATAAATGGGTCTGACGCTCTCGGTAAATTGTTTTCAATTACAAAATAAATGAAATGACACTTGACATTTTCGACACTAATAGCCCAATATTAGGATTCCTTTTCAAGTATTTGCTATTAAAAAATTATTGGCCCCACCATAACTTTTTTCTGTCTAATATCGTCAGTATAAAGCTCCTCTTAAGTTCTGATAATGTATGAAGTAGAGCAGTGATAGCTTTATGGTAGAAACTTGCCCTCTCGATCGGGAGGTACGTGGTTCAAACCCAGGCACGCCACTGATTTTTACTAAAATTATGTGCGTATCAGAAATTAATTATCACTGCTTTTCGGTGAAGGATAACATCGTGAGGAAACCTACCCACTTAAAAAAAAGTTCCCGGAGGAGTGTGAAGTCCACCACCAATTCGCACTTGGACAGCGCGGTGGACTATGGCCTATAACTTTCTCATTCCGAGAGAAGACTCATACCCAGCAGTGGCACAATAAAGGGTTGACGACGAAGTCCTGATAAAAGGGTGTGATGAAGAAAATACTCTTATAAGTTACGATTACTGTCCCATTGCTGGGAATTTCTCTCAAAATGACAGTCTTATGCCATAGTCTATCGCGCAGACAACGGCGTACCGGAATTGGTAGACTTCACACTCTTTTGAGAACATTTTTTAAGGACCCGGAGGTGTATATGTTTTATTCACCGTGATAAATTAACGAGACTCTTATACGAAGCTTATTTTAGTTCTCGAGGGGGAAATCTTCGGACTCGACGAGTAGGGACGACGGGATCATATTCACATAAATAATTACAATTTTCAAGTTATTTTGAACGCACCCGTTAAAGGTAAAATGAGGTTTAATTAGCTAAACTGCGTTAAAAAGCAATAGCGGGTATTTTGACAAATACATCTGACATTTTTGACCTTACGTGTTTTCGTAGTAAGACATTGAATGTTTTGTTTAGGTTATTACATTTCATTACAATATATATAACATATGATAGGTATAACATTTCATTTCTTATATAAATACGATGGGTGTAAAAAATAATAACAGTAGCGAAAAAATATTCTTGAAATCCTTTAAATGTCTTCTCCCGAACAACTGCTTATCTAGACTGGAGGAATTGTACTTTCATTTTTGCGCTAGATGTTTTAAAATTCCTAGAACACTTAAGCGTCCTTAATGACCTGAAATTAATTTTATATCCCGTAAAGCTGACGGTTGAAATTCTTTAAAAGTTCCACCGTAAAATACCACCGGCCTTAAAACTTTTCAATATTCATTGTTTACACACTTTGTAAGATTTTTATGGGTTTCTCGAAATTACCATTTTATCAGGTAACCTGTGAAAGTTTGTTGCTTATTAAGGTTTTTTAAATCTATAGGAACTTAGGCAATTTGTAGGTTACTCTAAAGATCATTAAGCTGTAATGCCTCGCCTAGAAATATATTACTGGCTATGTCCCGGTGCTTACTCTCTTCAAAAATGTAATAAATTAAAATGATGATCACTTTTGATATAGTAGGTCGATTTTAAGTGTAAATTAAACGTTACTTTGAAATTTAAACTATAAATAAATCATATATTTATAGACATGTCATTGCATTTTGACTTATTTAATTTAATTTTATCTTCTTCTAAGACGCGATAAATAGAAACCAAGTGTCTTTTGATTCATCTTTAGTCCTCTCATGAGCCACCGAGGCGGATTTGAGGGAATCTAACGTTTTTAAGGCTTGAGATGTCGTGTGTGCGTTTTGCACGCTCCCATAAGGGATACCAATGACAGGGGCCTCTCTCTTGGGACGTGTCTGGCGTTAAGAGCAGACCGGCCGACATTACCCAGCCACAAATGTATTGCTAACTTTTTAAGCCGGTAAAAAATGTTAAGAGGACTACCATGCAGTGTTACGTAAGGGTCCGATATAACTTTTTGCTCCTCCTCATAGATTATCCAAGAGCATCCGTGACAAACAACGGTTCCCAAAATAATAGCGGCGTTTCCTTATTGTAGAGTTGCATCATCTTATGTAGATTTTTTGTTGAATATGATATATCTCTTGTAATGTTGGAGGTGGTAGAACCAGTGTACTGAAGGTAGAACCAGTGTAGTTTGGCCGGGGAAGTACCACCGCCTCACCTATTTCTAGCGTGAAGCATTACTTGCGTTTCGATGGAAGGGTGTGGTTGCCGGTACTTTCACATGAGGTGACCATCATAGACCTCGGGGTAGCAAAGCATCTGATTGACTTCAAATGGAACCGATGTTCTGTATGAAGTTGATTACAGACGTCCATGGGCGGCAGTGACCACTTAACATCACGTGGTCTGCATGCTCGTTTGCTACTTCAATCAGATAAAAAAAAAATTAAACATGTGAATGTAACTTTGTTCCGCTTTCACGCCAAAACTATCTAGTATTTAAATAAAATAAAGTTGAGATTAAAAAATTACAATAAGTCTCTTAATTTTTATTCATTCACGTGCTCCAAAAATGTTACTAATAGCAATCGAGGCATACGCTCAAGTTTTGAGTTAACTCGATCAGTTCTCTTTAAAAGTATTACAGCAATTAAATTGTTGTTTCTCGTCACGTTATAACAATTAAGTAACTGTTGTGAATAATAAAACTTTCAGTGACATACATTTTATTCTCTTAAACTTTAATTAAGGCTGTAATTTGAGCTGATGTTGGGAGCTTAATTATCACACTTATATTTAAATTTTACTCGCCTTTGTAATCTTTGCAAAGAAACAAAGATTGCCATGCCCACCCCATTTGCTGTGATCGTAAGCGAAATATTAAAAATATGTACCTTATTTAACTTTCCAAAATGAGCCGATTCCAATGATATGTCATACTTTTGGCTTTCTACACTCATTCTCCTGTGACGTGGGCACCAAGAACACACACAAGACGAATACACAAACAACCAGACCCAGAACTTGAATCTAAACTCATCATTCAGATACCTGTCTGGTCGGGAATCGAACCCAGGTCTCACTGCGCGTCAGACCGGTATGGTAAACGCTCCGCCACGCGGGTCGTCAAAATATATTACAATCCGCAAAGCCGATTATTCTGTAGTACGTATCAAGGACATACAAACATACACACTCAAAAAACATTACAATCTTTCTTACTTAGTCGAGTAAAAACTATATAAAATTCATATCATATATGATATGGACCTCTGTATTCAATTATACTAATGTATCTTTGTTTATATTGTCTGAAATAAATGGTTAAATAATAAATAAAATAAAATAATAATATTTAAACAAGAAAACGGGTGTGTAGCCAACATGCTCACTACGAAGTAAACGGCGTAGCGGTTCTACAACATTCTACGAGAAGTTATACAACCTTTGACATTTTTATGAATGCGCCTTAAGTATTTCGAGGCGTTCAAAAGATGCTAACTTAAATTAAACTTGGCTTGCGACAAAGTCCTTAACATTTCGTGAAAACTGTTATATTTGTATGGTATTCGTGTTGCGTAAATGTTAATTGATTTACATAATATTGCTCCAGTGTACCATTTGTATATTACCATTGCATATAATAAACATGAAATTTACGGACATCTATAAATCGCATATAATAAAAAATAGTGAATAGAGAATAAGTAGGTAGTGCAGTGATAGCCTAGTGGTTGGAAATTGCCCTCTCGATCGAGAGGTCCGAGATTCAAACCCAGGCACGCACCACTGATTTTTTTAAATTATGTGCGTATTAGAAATTAATTATCACTCTGAAGGTTTCTCGCTGAAGGAGACATCGTGAGGAAACCTACATACCCGAGATTTCTTAAAAAAAAGTTCTCGGAGGTGTGTGAAGTCCACCAATTCGCACTTGGCCAGCGCGGTGGACTACAAAACATACACACCTATTTTAGGAAAGGCAATTTATACAATTTGTTGAAGGGGTGCAGATGCCGAATGACTAAATCTCTAGCATCTTGGTCGATGAATCAATAATTAATTAAGTTAAGTTAATTAGCTAAGCTGCATTTAAAAGAAATAGCGGGTATTTTCACAAAGACATCTGACATTTTTGACTCGATGTATTTTCATAGTAAGACATTGAAAGTTCTCTTTCGTTTATTATGTATGTATTTGTGTCAAATGCAAGGTAGTGTCTGTAATGTGTTATTTGAAAAAAATATTACCATTGCGCAATTCTTCTCTACATCTATACTATAATAAATCTGTAAGAGGTCGCTGTAAATTTAGGTGAAAACCATTTCTAGAGGTCTTTAATACGATATAGAACCCAAAATAATGGTTTTTAGAAATCTTGTCAACAATAATCGTGCGCAATTTCATACTCCTCCGTCTGCGGCAAGTATCTTAAAAACGGATCACAAGTTTTTGCTTCATGTATTAATATATAGATGCGGCTATTTTTTTTGTTATTTGACTGAAGTAGCAAACGAGCATGCAATCCACCTGATGGTAAATGGTCACTACTGCTCATGGACATCTGTAATCAACTTCATACAGAACATGGATTCTATCTGAAGTCAATCACAGATGCGTTGCTACTCCCAAGGACTATGATGGTCGCCTCATATAAAAGTGTGCCGGCAACCACACCCGTCCATCGAAACGCAAGAAATGCTTCACGATAGAAATGGGTGTGGCGGTGGTACTTCCTCGGTCGAACTACACTGGTTCTACCACCTTCAAAATGTTCGGCAATGATAATAATCATATGGACTTTAAGTTCGTCCGCTACTCCACTTTTATAAAATAAAATGTCTACAAGAGAGTTCATACTACTATGAGTTAAAATAAAAAATAAAATTGGTATCTATTCAAGAGAACCTGTTTTTAAGATTCCTTTGTGAAATGCTCGATAATTTTCTTCTGCCAAATACGTACGCCTGAGAATGATTTATGAAGATTTTTTATTTATAGCGAAAACTGATTACTAAGTGATTTATGAAAGAGAAAAAGATTTATAGAATGTACGAAGTTAATATTTGTATGTATACCAGGTCTGTCAGTGAAAAAAAGGCAGGCAGCCTCTGAAATTTTCACCCTATTTCTAGCGTGAAGCATTTCTTGCGTTACGATGGAAGGGTGTGGTTGCAGGCACACTTTTATATTAGGCGACCATCCTAGTCCTCGGGAGTAACAATGTACATGTGATTGACTACAGATTGAACCCATGTCTGTATGAAGTTGCTTACAGATGTGCACAAGCGGCAGTGAACACTTACCGTCAGGTGGACTGCATGCTTGTCTGCTACTTCAGTGAGGAAAAAAAAACTTCTCAAGGAGATCATGCTATGACTATTTCATTCGACAAATTAATTATACCTGATAACAGCTGACTAGCGAGTTAAAGCGAATCTTTAGAGGCTCTTTCTACGCTGTGACAATGATTTGGTTCTGTCTCTTAAAAATTTAACAAATTATATAGCCCTCTATGTAGAAAAATATGCGTCAGAGGCCTATTTAAACTGACAATTACATATATATTGACTAAATAAAGTTTTTTCTTTCTATATTTCCATAGCTTTAAGAAATTGACTCGTAAACTGTAAAGAAAAATTTCTCTTTACGACTTGACCTATACATTTCGTAGGATTATACAAAGGTAATAAACAAAACGGAAGTTTTCTTAGAACTTTATTATTAAATCTTCTTTCTAACCATTCTAACGCAAGTACAATGCACCTACGGAGACCATAGATCTGTCCAAATGAAGATAAACGTGTAAAGTTTTGACGTCTATCGTAAATAAAATTGCTAATAATGAACAACCGATAGCAGCTTACGGATTTTATATCTTAGGGATGTTGGTCTAAGGATTTAAAATTCTGCTACATTTGGGAGGTAGTGTAAAATTTTATGGTAAAATGGCGTGGATAATCGATTATCCATCTCAATTACTTAGTGTAAAGACCGTTAGGCGTCATTTTGTTCGTCCCTGTAGTTCAAGGATCAGAATAGGGCTACGGCATCCCCTGCCTGTCGTAAGAGGCGACTAAAAGGGGCTTCCGAGGTTGCAGGCGGCTAGAGTGGGAGCTCGAACCGTTTGGTCAGGCGATCCCGAGAAGGACGGCGGTGTATGTGGTCGCATAGCGTCGTAAAGATTAGACGGGGCGGTGGGCCCAGCCGCCCATCTGGGAGGAGCCCGATGGGGCAACGTGCTCACAGGATTCCGGTTGCGGTCGGACCGAGTTCCCGGAGTCCTCTTTATAGCGCCGAGGACGGCCACCGGGGGGGTTTTAGTGCGGTAAAATCCCACATAACCCTGCGTCGCTCCTACGGCGTCGGGTACCTTTTGAAGGTTTCCCCCTCGAGAACAAAAAAAAAGGGCGTCGTTTTGTTATAATAGTAGTAATAAATATATCAGTTTACGACCCGCGTGGCGCAGCGGTTACCATACCGGTCTGACGCGCAATGGGTTTTAGGTTCGATTCCCGGCCAGACAGGTATGTATCTAAATAATGAGTTTAAATTCATGTTCTGAGTCTGGGTGTTTGTGTATTCGTCTTGTGTGTGTCCGTGGTACCCACGACACTAGAATATTCACATTCTAGTGTGGGGCTATGAGTGTAGAAAGCGTGCGTGTGTGTTTATTTAAGTGAGACTGATCAGTTAAATAACATAGGCTTCTTTTAATTTAATTATATGTGACATTTATGCCCCGTAGTGAAGTACGGGTAATCAGCCAGTCTTATATAAAGAAGAATTTCTTGATTTATTTTCGTTACTTGAAATTCTTGCCTGGTAGTGGAACATAAAGAGGACAATCATGGCCAGCTAATAGCGAGCCACATTACTTTCAATAAAAAAATACCACACTTTCTTTTTAACCGGCCGTCCTTCGTAATGGAGGTTTATTAGCGAAAGCGGAGCTCTGAGATATTGTATGGCGAGAGCAAATTTATATTAAAGACCGTGGAATAAGCTTTCTGTTATTAGACCTCCATTTTTATGCGGAAGTAATCTGTGTTTTCCGCGAAGTTTAAAAATAGCCACGTTGTTAAATAAATTCTTTTTAGATACAGCTTCTTACTCAGATTTTCTTTGGTTTCCAGTAACAACGTCCCTGTAGTTCCTGAATCAGAATAAGGCTACGGTATCTCCTGCCTGTCGTAATAGGCAATTAAAAGGGGTTTACGGGATTGCGGGCGGCTAGAGTGGGAGTTTGAATCGTCCAGCCAGGCGATCCCGGGAAGGACGGCGGTACGTGTGGTCGCATACCGTCGTAAATACTAGTAGGAGCGGTGGGCCCAGCCGCACATTTGGGAGGAGCCCGATGGGGCAACGCGCTCAGAGGACTCCGGTTGCGTTCCTTTGGAGATCCCGAAGTCCTCTTTGTAGCGTCGAGGACGGCCACCGGGTGGGTTTTAGTGCTTTAAAAATTCCACATAACCCTGCGTCGCTCCCGCACCGTCGGGTAACTTTTGAAGGTTTCCCCTCGAAAAAAAAATGGTTACTAGTAACAAAAATTTAATTCCTAGATGTACCTAAATTGATTATTAAAGTAGTTTATCTAAGTTCTAACCTGAAATTATCATTATGCTACCATGCAGTGTCTTGTCTTGATATACTTTTATTTTTTCTTTACAGAGACATAAGACCCTTGAAATTTAGAGGAGTCCTTTAAAAATTGGAATCACTCGCAAACATAAGTCATAAGACTTATGTTTACGACTGATTCGTATAGTTTATAATTTAAACAGCATCTAATAAATGCCTACTCTAACTAAGGGAAGAAATCAGAAGCAGGGAATCGTATCTTTATACTTATCTTTATATATATACTTACCATAACAAGCAAAACAAATATTAAGAATTGTACTTGCAGTTCTAGAATACACTTTCACATGAGGCGACCATCATAGTCCTCGGGAGTAGCAACGCATCTGTGATTGACTTCAGATAGAACCCATCTTCTGTATGAAGTTGATTACAAATGAGCATAGGCGGTAGTGACCACTTACCATCAAGTGTACTGAATGCCCGTTTGCTATTTCAGTCATAAAAAAATACACTCATAAGGTACGAAAAAACAAAACGAATTACGAAAACGATTAAATAAATTACAGGTTTTATTACATTTTAATGGT
Organism: Spicauda simplicius; assembly: GCA_949699795.1. Taxonomy (NCBI): domain Eukaryota; kingdom Metazoa; phylum Arthropoda; class Insecta; order Lepidoptera; family Hesperiidae; genus Spicauda; species Spicauda simplicius. The sequence goes on along the minus strand of OX453076.1, from coordinate 4,401,119 downwards.
TCTGCATAATAATAAGGGTCATTAAACACGATGTCGGAGTACAAAGCAGATGAGATACAAAGATGTTATCAGACATCATCACGCTCGGATAAGCATGGAAATTGCAATCCAGAACCGCACTCGACCGAAATTCCTCCATTTCAACGTTGATATTGAAGCAGAAAACATTGAAACTACTATCGTAATAACTGAAAAATAAGAAAACAACCATAAAATTAAAGAAAAAGAAAGAGAAGAAGATTAATTTGAATTAAGAAGAAGAAAATATAATGGCAAAGTTGTTGAAGTTAGCTGTATTTCTCTTGGTGGTGCTGATGATATCGTACTCTCTGTGCCAAGAAGAGACTACTACAGTAGCGCCGACAACAGAGAAGCAAGAAGAAGAAGAAGAGGAGCCCCAGAAGAAATCATGTTCCATCTGGTGCTGGATCCAGAAGATTGCTATGTTCGTTATATCGCAGTTGCTGAGCGGTAACTAAATTTAGTTATCAATCTAAATAAACACTGCTTTGAGGATCGTTGTTTTATTTGTAAATCGCATATTCGTCTTTATGCAGAAATTATTTAAGCTTCTATATACATTTTATTATCACAGTCATTACCAATACATTTGAATTTGAAAAAAATCAATACTATAAATAAGTTTCCGTTTGTTAGTTTGTCCCTGTAGTTCCGGGATCAGAATAGGACTACGGTACCCTCTGCCTGCCGTAAAAGGCGACTAAAAGAGGCTTCCGGGGTTGCGGGCGGGAAGAGTGGGAGCTCGAACCGTCCGGTCAAGTGACCCCGGGAAGGACGGCGACATGTGTGGTTGCATGTTGCCGTAAAAACCAGAAGGTGCGGTGAGCAGTTCACGCCCACCAGAGAAGAGCCCGATGGGGCACACGCTGAGGACACCGACGGTCAACTGGAGTTCTGGACTCTAATTGCTAGAAATAGGTTTAGATTATTGAGCCTGATAAGGTTAAATAGCTCTAAATTAAATTAAATTAATTTTAAATAAAATTAATTTAATTTATTGCAAGAATGTAGTACAAAGATGGTTACAGTAAGAAAGATCGTACATTCTACCATGACAATGGTGTGCAATCATGTCAATTGTGAGATTATATTTATTAAATAAATTGTAATTAAAATTGGCATAAACATATTTAAATTAATTAAAACAAATTGATTCTAGAGATAACCCATTATATACCAAATTCCATACCAAGATCGAATTCAATCTACGTAACCATGTGTCGTCAACCCATTATTGTCCCACTGCTGGGCACGGGTCTTCTCTCATGAGAGAGTATTAGGCCATAAGTCACCGCGCTGGCCAAGTGCGGATTGGTGGACTTCACACACCTCCAAAAACTTTTTTTTAAAGAACTCTCGGGTGTGTAGGTTTTTCTCACGATGTTTTCCTTCACCGAAAAGCAGTGATAATTAATTTCTAATACGCACATAATTTTAGAAAAATCAGTGGTGCGTGCCGGGGTTTGAACCTCGGACCTCACGATCGAGAGGGCAAGTATCAACCATTAGGCTATCACTGCTTAACTACGTAAACATACTACGTAAACGTACTACGTAACCATATCAATATGATAATATGTAGTAATATGGTAGTAATATTACTGACATTATCCTAAACTCGAGTGATATTACCGTAACTAAAAGCTATAGTTAAATTCATATGATAATTTCAAAATGGATATCGGAGAACAAGATGAAACTAGAACAACTTGCTCCTCAAGTTCGTTTCAATGCCATGTCTTCGTATGTTCATTGTTCTGTTGTCACACCGCGAAAGATGAAGAGATTTAGCGGCAAGCTATAAATGGTTATTGTTGAAAAATAATCATACGTATTTGATTTTATACTAATCGCAATGGTCGAGATTCTACCGTCATTTAAATTAAAAACTAAACTTCTTATTGGCCAAAGTAGCACGATTATTTTTGAAATTCAAATAAATTGTAATAATTTTCAAGTTATTTTGAACAATTTAAAGGCGAAAAGAGATTTTATTTGCTAAGCTGCATTTAAAAGCAAAAGCGGGTATTTTGATAAATATATAGATATAAGACTGACGTAGCAAACGAACCTGCAGCCTAATGCTAAGTGCCGCACATGGGCACATCTGTAATTTCATATAGAACAAGAGCTCTATCTAAAGTAAGTCGTAGCTTGTTGCTAATACCGAGATCATAAATGGTTGCATTTTATAAGACTGAGTCGATAATAACCACGCTCTTTCCCCGATAAGCAATAACTGCTTCACGGTAGAAAGAGATGTGGCAGTGACACCTACCCAATCGAGCCATATACGTTCCACTACCTTTCAATTTTAAATTAAACAAGATGTGAAAATGATGAAAACAATAAAAGATAACCCTGCTACATTCTTAACTCGTAAGTCGTAAGCGATGGACATACAGCTGAAAATACACTTAGTCCCAGGACAGAATAGAATTTATTGCATAAACCGTATATAAATTGTAGTACTCCTACTATGGAATACTACAATTTATATACGGTTATATTTTTCCGTATAACATCTTTTAATCTCTTTTCACTCGCTTCTCGTTACACGTTGACGATGTGACAACCCCCAGACCTTTGAGCGAAGTTTGAAACTTGCTTCTTGTAGTTAAAGTTTGATTCTGTTATATAATTTGGCAAGGAATAGGAATATTACTAGTAATTAACGGAATGGAATATTGAGGAAAGATAATTTATTTAGTCCATTCATCAACCCATTAGCTCTTTGAAGTCCACAAATATATATAAAATAGATAGGTAAACCATAATTCATAACTTAAGACACAAAATAAAATAGATTTACAAAACATTGAACATAACTTGGTACATAACTACATACAAAAACACAAAACAACAAAAAAAGTATTAAAATTATTAATTTTTTTCTAATTAAAATGTGCTGCAGCAAAAGTCTATGAAATAGACCCCGGAGCTTAGTAAAAGCTGAGATTAAACCATAAAGGCCTTCTCTATTGGAGGCCTCCCCTATTTTCGCCGTTCCTACACGTCTGGCATGCGTGTTAGTGACCCCAGTGGATATTAATCTTAATATTCTTATTAATAAATTGCTTCTTACGACAAAACATAAAATAAAAAAGTAGAAATCAAACCTCAAATGAAAAATATGTAGGTATATTTAAAAATCATGAAATCGAATCCTTATAATCAGCCTATTTCTTTAACATTCGATTTGCGTACCTCCATACCTACCTACTTCTTTTTTAAAAAAAATACGCTTTCTACACTCATAACCCCATACTACGATTTTCTCCTGTGTCATGGGTACCATGGACACACACAAGTCGAACACACAAACACCCAGACCCAGAACATGAATCTAAACTCATCATTCAGATACCTGCCTGGCCGAGAATCGAACCCGGGCCCCATTGCGCGTCACATCGTTATGGTAACCGCCACGCGGGTCGTCGAAAGTATCTACCTACTTCTTTTCAAAGTTACGTATTTTTTATATCCGATTGGAGTCCGACCATTTTCATCTACGAAAATTAGATTAACGTGCACAGATAGTTCCAATGAAATAAACTTGAACAGAAATGTTCCCAATTTGCTTTACGTATTTGATCCAGTGAACAAATCCAATAAATATACCTTAGGAAAGGAAATCTCTAAAAATGGTAGCCAAGAGGCATGTTGTTTGTCCATTGAGGCGTAATCGTAATGACGAACGGTTCCCAGAAACCACCGAGTCCAAATAGATCCAATTTCATTTGATTATAGGCTGATTTATTTTTCATGTAAGCATTGGATTTATGTATATGAAAGTTACATCACGGGTTTATTTTCAGAAGAGTGGTGATAGGAAATAAATTTATATATATGTGTCGGAAGTGGCGGTATTGTGGCAACACCGGAACGCCACCGCCATCTAGTGGCGTTCGATGAAGTTAGGGTTGTACCAGTTTAATGGCCGACACTTCAGTCTATCGTTGACGGTCGGCCGAAGCAGACGACTCTAAAATCATCCCGCGTTCTTAGTGCTACGATTACTTGCCTACTTAATTTAGTTTGATTAATTCAGTGATTGTAACAAGTTTAATTCGGCAATATACTGTGTGTTAAAATCAAGTCTGCAATTTATTCTCGTGCTAACATTCCCTATCAGAGCCCACAGTAGGTTATCCTGATATGATGAGCGAAAAAGAACCACCCTCTCCGTTATAATTATGTATTCGAAAAGTTTTGAAAAAATAAGCTTTTAGACAGCTTTTTAATAATGTCGGTTTGTATAGTTTGCTTTAATAGTATCGGCTTTTTAATGATGTCTCTTACGATCAAATACTTTATAATATTTGATCGTTAGTGACAACTGTTGTCCACGGACAAATAAGAATAGGAGATAAGTTGATACGACATAAATTTATATTTAAAAAAGGTTTTTAGAAATAAGTTTTTAGAGAGTTTATATATATTAACAAACGTACAGCATGTACCCTATGCTATACATTTGATGGTACGTGGCCACTGATATCCACGGCCACCTGTGATGTATTTTAGATTAGATTATTATCTTAGATTAAGTTAGCCACAGGTGCTGAGAACTAAGTTTTGATGTCTCGGGGACGTACTCGTATGTATCCCTCAAAACAACTTAATTGTATTTTTCGTGTTCTCAAATAACTTTAATTTTATTAAAATTAAGACAAATCTATAAGACAAGGTGATAGGTGTATTCTCAAGGTAGTTGTACCAGTGTAGTTCGACCGGGGAAGTACCACCGCCATACCTAGTGTGAAGCATTTCTTGCGTTTCGATAGAAAGGTGTGGTTGCCGGCACAGTTTCACATGAGGCGATCATCATAGTCCTCGGGAGTAGCGACGCATCTGTGATTGACTTCACACAAAACCCATGATCTGTATGTAGTTGATTGCAGATGTCCTTATGGTGCAGTGACCACTTACCATCAGGTGGACTGCGTGCTCGTTTGCTACTTCAGTCAGATAAAAAAAAGACAACTGTTTAAATACGTCAAGTTGTTTGAGCTGTAGAGTACGCCAAAGAATTGGACGCATATACCTACATACTCTCGCAAAACATGTCGTAGTAAAAAGGTGGTGAGATAAAATGACTATATCTTATTTCCTAACATTATTTTTGACCTTAAAAGTAATGCTATATACATGTATAGCATTAATGTGATTCACTAAGTAGAAAATCGGGTTGGACGTATGCTTTTAACAAGTCACTTTATAGTTGACGCGGCAAGCTTAACTATGCTTTTAAGGAATGTTTAAAAATATATTCACTTTAACTGCTTTTACCGAAGCTTCAACTAAAGCCGATCAAAAGGAATATTAAAGTCAGTACGTCTGCAAAGTCACTGGAGCATCGACATAAGTCAATACAGCAGTGGTTCCCAAACTTTATTATGCTGTGACCTGGTATTAACCGGGCTACAAATCGGGTAACAAGGAAAACATGGTATTAACTACGTTTCCCTTGTTACCCACCAAAAAGCAACCATCGTAGTGCATGTGAAAATAAAACCAGATTGAAATATCCGGAAATCTTAAATGTATTAAAATCCGGTTCATAAAGTTAAGAGGTTAAGTGCTAGTCGGACTGGAACATAAGGAGTTCTGTAAGCAAAATAAAATACAATCGAGAGTTTTTAATACCAACATACATAACATAGCAACAACTTTTATAAGATTACTACAACGGCGACAGCGGATATTAACACTAACTGTACGTTGTACATTGACTGTAAGAAAGAGAAATGCTGCAACTCGGTATTAATAGTGATGGTCGAACACCGGGTCGTGACTCACTATTTGAGAAACACTGTAATACAGCATCTGCAATGTTGCAAAGTTGCTTTAGCGGTCCCAATACATTATCATATCTATAAGTTCAGTTTTGGCGTATAGAAACGGTTATGGCTATGTGTGGGTTCATATTATTTTAAACATGTGTTTACATAAGGTTGTACATTTTTGAGACATACGTTCTTACTGTGTTCTTCAGCGTTTAAACAAGTGAATTAATTATATAACAACCATGTCACAACACTAAAAATTAAAAAAAATTAAACTAAATATTAATACAATGTGGGATCTCATCAGTTCCGTCCCTGTAGTTCCGGGATCAGAGCAGGGCTACGGTACCCCCTGCTTGTCGTAAGAGCTGACTAAAAGGGGCTTCCGGGGTTGCGGGCGGCTAGAGTGGGGAGCTCGAACCGTCCAGCCAGGCGATCCCGGGAAGGACGGCGGTATATGTGGTCGCATATCGTCGTAAAGACTAGACGGAACGATGGGCCCAGCCGGCCATCTGGGAGGAACTCGATGGCGCAACGCGCTCGATGAATCCGGATTCCGGGGTTCCTTTGGAGATCCCGGAGTCCTCTTTGTAGCGCTGAGGACGGCCACTGGGGGGTTTTAGTTCGGTAAAATCGGTTAAACGAGTATAGTTCGACCGGGATGGTACCGCCGCCACTACAATTTCAAGTATAAAAGAAATCTATCGTTTTGTTAGAAGGGTGTGGGTGCCGTCTCATTATAGGGAACAATCTTTGTCCTCGGGAGAAGCAAGGCATCTGTGATTGATTTCAGATAGAACTTATTTTTTATTTATTTAATTATTTATTTATTTAGGAAACAAACGATTACATAATTCACAATATTAGTATCTTATATATAAAATTCTCGTGTCACAGTGTTAGTCTCGATACTCCTCCGAAACGGCTTGACCGATTCCTCTGAAATTTGGTAAGCATATTGGGTAGGTCTGAGAATCGGCTAACATCTATTTTTCACACCCCTAAATAATAAGGGTGGTCCACCCCTCAATTTTTTTTTTTTCATTTTTTTGACAATTTTTTTTTTTATTTTTTTTATGATACGATATTCAAAAATACATACAACCCTAAGTTTTTGCCCTTCTATCACCAACCCCTATTTTTTAATAATTATTTTAGTAATTTAATTAATTTTTAAAATTTTCCGCGCTTTTACTCTGGATACTCATTGGCCATTCTATTGCCCTATTTTACAAAGTATGATTTTATTGAAACCATCCTTGAAATATAAATAATCCCTAATTATTATCTCACAATCTATATATATAAAAATGAATTGCTGTTCGTTAGTCCCACTAAAACTCGAGAATGGCTGAACGGATTTATCTTATTTTAGTCTTTAAATGTTCGTGGAGGTCTAGGGAGGAAGGTTTAAAAGGCGAGAAAAAATCGAATAATTTCCGGGAAAACCCTAAAAACAGCCCTTTTCTATTTCCCATAGAAACCTTTTCTAGAGTCAATTTGAACTTTATTGCTATTCAATAAAGTTCATATTAAATTATAATCACTCACTGTTGTCTAAGCAATTTAGGTGTGTTCTTAACGACAAAGAGTCAATTTGCAATTTATTACTGCTGCATAAAGTTCAAATTCAATCTCTATAAAAAAGTCTTCGCGTGCGCTTTGGAGGATCTAATGTCGCGTTACGTAAATAAACAAAAGTCAATCGCAACCCGACAAAAAATGTAATAAACTATTAGTAGTACTGATTTCCAATTAATTTAGTCGGCTTCGCGAAATTTACTTTTTGTTAACTTCAGTTGTAACTGTATCAGATTATTTTAATAAGTTTGATAAATCTTGAGTTTTATCACAAATTAAGTTTCTGAACACAACCATGATATTTGACATAGATTTGAAAACCAACTAATATGTAATTATGTCAATCATTCTGTCGCACTTCAGAATACGGAGATTTATGGCTTAAAGGTAAACTCCAAAAAAATCAGAACACGGAAAAAAAGTATTACGATTGACGATATTGTTTTACGATCATGGTTACGATATTCTATGAGTGCATCCTTCTATCTTTGTGAGTGCCGATTACCGCTACGTGCGCGAGAACTTTTTTTACTTTTGTGATCCTTTGTGATAGTGACATTCCAAGTAGTTGGCTCTTTTTTTATTGATATTTTGTGATAGTGACACTTTACTGTTACGTTACTCTTAAGTGAGCGAGAAATTTGATTAATTACGTTACGATGCCGAGGAGAAGACGACCAGACTTAGGTCGTCGAAGTCAATCAAATGTACAAAGAGCTACCTCACGTGCTATCCGCACAGATGACCAGAGAGAGACAGATCAAGAAAATAGTCGTATTGCCATGTCAGAATTGCGTTATTTAGTGAGTGACAATGAAGTGGATAGGCTTAGAATGCAACGAGTTCGTGCACATCAAACACAACAACAGCGAGCACGACATAATGAAATTGACCGAATCCGCAGACGCAGTGCTGCTGTGATTCTTGAACGAGCTGCATTCCACTATGATCCAGCAATTGATTATTGTGCCGACAAATCGGTAACAATTGGGGAAATGAAAATAATTTGTAAATATTGTAAGGCGTTAAAATATACTGGTGAATCTACTGGATTATGTTGTGCTGGAGGCAAAGTAAAATTGCCACAATTGGTCCCACTACCAGATCCTTTACGCTCTTTAGTTTCTGGGATTGGAAATGATTCTAAGCACTTCTTGGTCAACATTCAGAAATATAATAACTGTTTCCAGATGACACCATTTGGCGCTACACATATTATACAGGACAATTTTATGCCCACTTTCAAGGTATTATATCAGATTTTTTTTTATTACTCAAGTTTGTACTAAAATATATATGCTGTATATATATTTTAGTACAAACTTGAGTTGAGTTGTTGAGTTTCATGAGCACATTCACCTCTTTCAGGGTTAATACCCCCTTTCCGTTACACGCTGTATATATGAAAATAAATAATGGACAAAATTAAAAATATTACAGATACAAGGACAAATTTATCACTTACTGGGGGCAATGTTACCACTACCTGATGCAGATCATCAATTTTTACAAATTTATTTTATGGGCAATTCAGATGCGGAAGTTGATAATCGTTGTGCTCACAATCCAACAGTGAACCATTGTCCAAGAATTACAAATGTTTCTTCATCAGAATAACAATTTAGTAAACATGTTCAAAATAGCATTGGATCGGATGCCATCTGATAGCCATAATATTATCATTTGAGCTCAAGGATTCCGTAATATCTTCATCACCGCATCAAATTCGTACATTGTTTGCGATTATCATATCGACATGTTTCCCCTCGAATCCAAAATATTTGTGGGTAAAGATATGTGGGTTAAGTATAGAAATGACATGTCTGAGGATGTTTTGCATCGTGTGCGCCGTGAAACTTTGAATCCTACACTACAAATGACGGAAGAAATTTACAATGAGACATTGATCATGATAGAAGATATGTGTTCATTGATAGCAAATAAAGTATTGTCGTGTTTGTGAATGACAGCACCCAATCGTCATATGCACGATGCATTAAACCACGAGTTGCAAAGGGAACAACAGTACGACATTGAAGCATTAGACGAAACAGTTCGTACAAATGTTCCACAATTAAATCAACAACAAAGAATTGCGTACGATAATGTGATAGAAGCTGTGAACAGTGGATCTGGTGGAATTTATTTCATTGATGCGCCCGGAGGAACCGGAAAAACGTTCTTAATTTCATTGCTTTTGGCGAGGATCAGATCGCGAAATAATGTTGCTCTAGCGTTGGCTTCATCTGGAATAGCTGCGACTCTGCTAGAAGGCAGACGAACTGCGCATTCTGCCTTGAAATTCGATTAAGGCAGTACGAAGTCTGCCGGGTCAGCTAGTAGTACATTAAAGCAATACATAGATCAGTGAAGTTTCCACTTGTTACTAATACATTACTAGCGCAAAAAGGTTTAAAAAGGAGCAGTAAGTTAAAATGGCAAAATAAAAAAAATAATAATAATAATAACACATACACAACTGAACAAAGAAAAAAAAATAAGATTTTACTTTAATACATCAAAACATAGAAAAAACTATTTTATTTCTGCGATCGTCTGCCTCACCTTCCTTTTAAATTTTCCAATTGAGTAGCTGAAGGGGTCAAGATTCAGCAGATATTTATTGTAAAAATTACAGGAACGGTTTAGGAACGTATTGCTCATATATTTTCTTTTGCAAAGAGGAACGTGAAACAGCGACTTATTGCGCGAACTTAAACGGGAGCATCTCAAATTAATATTGCGTAGGAGAAAGGGTGAATCGATAAAGTTATTTAAAATTTTGTACAAAAATATCTGATCTCTTTCAGAACGTCTATCAGTAAGATTTGTGGTTTGTGCGATTGAATTAAATCTAAATTTAAGATGTTTATTAAATAACCCGAATATTTTATCTAATCTATTTATCTGCGTCTTATAATGCGGGTTCCATACGACGGAGCCATACTCTAATATAGACCTGACGTACGAGTTAAATAGAAGGGAAAGGGTGGAACTATATTTGAAATCCTTAGTTATTATAAGTATGAAACCTAGCATTCGGTAGGCTTTGGAGATTATGTAGTCAAGGTGTTCGTTAAAAGTCAATTTCTGGTCAAGTATTAAGCCTAAATCTTTTACTACGGATGTGCGAGCTATGATCTTGTCTTCAAAATAGTAATCAAATTTAATGGGGGATTTCTATATGAACTTGCTTACAGACGTTGATGGGCGGCAGTGACCACTTACCATCAGATGGACTACATGCTCGTTTAATACTTAAACTTGTCTTTTAAAAAAATACTACTGATTTCTTGATAGGTTTAAATTTACATTTTACTGATTTAAATATTTGCTTTTGTACATTCAATTTCTACTGTTTACCATTTAAGATATCTTGAAACAAGTCAATTTCAACAAATGTTTGCAATTCGGTTTCAAGAACACCTGTGTTACCAGTAATGCGCTCTTCCTAGAAAATGTATTACCTAAACTCGAAATACGACAGTGACGTATGGGGGCAATAAAAATAGCTTCTTCGTCCGAGAATTGGATGGAACGACCACTTAGGTCCGTTAAACATTTTAGCTGAACTATCTAGTACAATAATGGATATATTATGTTTGATGAGTGTTACTCAATAGAGCAGTGATTATAGTTGAAATGCGTCCTCTCAATCGTAGGTCTGACATTCTAATCCTAGGCACCACAGATTTTTAAAAATGATAATTATGCATTACACCCTTAATACAGTGGATATGGATAACAAGGCAGTGTGACATGAATGTGAACTTTAAATACCATACTGTGTATATTCTAAAAGACATGAATTTAATATCTACTTAAGTTAAGACTGAGCCGTCTGGTGTCGGGCCTAAATAAAACCGTTCTCTCTTTTCCCGCGAGTTTCATAAGAGGCGATTACGGGACAACATCTAAAAGCAGCAGCATATTCATGTGTAAAATCGACACCAACTGTTGGCACCAATACGCTTGAGAGGCGCCCATAGAAATAATCAGAAATGTTGTTCAAAGAACTAATGGATAGATGATAAAGATATATGATTGTGTCGTCAACCCATTATTGTCCCACTGCTGTCTTCTCTCGGAATGAGAGAGTTATAGGCCATAGTTCACCGCGCTGGCCAAGTGCGAATTGGTAGACTTCACACGCCTCCGAGAACTTTTTAAGAACTCCCGGGTGTGTTGGTTTCCTCACGATGTTTTCCTTCATCGAAAAGCAGTGATAATTAATTTTTGGGTATGGACCCGGACCTCCCGATCGAGATGGCAAGGTTCAACCATTAGGTTATCACTGCTCTTATATATAATTTATTTACTACAATTATTTTATGGATGGAATGGATGGAAGATACAATTAATTTACAAGATTTTATTTCAACAGTATCCGATACAGATGTGTGCAGTCGTTAAAGACCTTGGCCTTCTTGCAGACGTCTTGCTTGTGCTGTGTGGCCTCCGCTGTCTCTATACACGAGCTGCCGTTATCAGTGATTAAGTTCCTTTGGGTAAGCTGGTGGGCTACTTGCACGTGTTTTCTGGAAACAGATATAAAGCGTGTAACGTTGAATCGTATTTTATTAATATTAGAAATGCGAAAGTTTGTGAAGATTTATGTGTAGTTTACTCTTTCACGTAGTTCATGACCTTTTTTTTGTGACGAGGAGGAAACCTTCAAAAGGTACACCGAAGCCTTGGGAGCGACTTCGGGTTATGTGGGATTTTTACCCACTAAAAGCTCCTCGGTGGCCTTTCTCAGCACTTGCAGGGTACCCCGGGATCTCCAATGGAGCGCACCGGTGCCCCCTAGCGCGGCGCCTGTGTTACCAATGCAGAAAAACTTAATAATTATTAGAAGCAAAGTTGACCATTTTTGCAAAATGATAAGTCATGTGTATCAAGCCACACATGATCTTTCCAGTGGTTATTGACCTGACCTCTCTCTAGAAGTCTTACGATTATGGTTTCAGTTGAAAAGACTCATAAAATTTGTCTACCTGTAATTATCCAAACTAATCTGTCCATTACTGTTCATGATGGCAAACTTCTTCAGAACGCAGTAGATGATACAGGCTTCATCCGACTCTTGGATTTCCGTCCTCTTGTTCTTCGGATACATCTCGTTTAGACATTGTTCAGCGACTACGTCTGAGGTTTTGTCGTGAGCGTACATTACTGATATCCTAGCATAGGTATATGCTAGAAGAAGCAATAAGATAAGGATACCTGCAACAATACGTGACAGTAAAACAAAGCGTATTTCTCTGGAAGTATAATTGGATTTGCAAGTAAATAACATATTATTGTTTTATGTATGGAATACTCTTTATGTATATGTAACTTTGATGTACCTAAGTGCCTATAACTGTGATGTAAATGTAAATTGTTACTATGTACTAGTTAAATGAATGTAAATACGCTAAAAGACTTAATGTTACGAATAACTTTACTCAAGATGACCACCGGTAGGGTATGTCTAATGCTATAATGGACCGTATTGAACAGTATTGAAGCAAACATACATGTAACATAAGTGATAACATACAGTAATAAAATGTTCAGGGTTTTTTTTTTGTTTTCGAGGGGGAAACCTTCCAAAGGTACCCGACGCCGTGGGAGCGACGCAGGGTTATGTGGGATTTTTACCGCCATAAAACCCCCCCGGTGGCCGTCCTCGGCGCTGCAAAGGAGGACTCCGGGACCTCGAAACGACTTCAACCGGAATCCTCCGAGCGCGCTGCCCCATCGGGCTCCTCCCAGATGGGCGGCTGGTCCCACCGCTCCGTCTAGTCTTTACGACGGTATGCGACCACACATACCGCCGTCCTTTCCGGGACTGCCTGACCGAACGGTTCGAGCTCCCACTCTAGCCGTCTGCAACCCCGGAAGCCCCTTTTAGTCGCCTCTTACGACAGGCAGGGGATACCGTAGCCCTATTCTGACCCCGAGGCTACAGGGACATGTTCAGGGAACTGGAAAAATATAGTAATAGACAATCTACTATAAGTATTTTTTATAATTTGTGTCAGAATTTTAGTCAGTGTGTTTAAAATAAGAACTACTGAATCTAGTATAAAGGATAAAATAGATTAATAGGAAATATTTTGAGGTAATATGTAGTCTTCGTCTAGAAAATGTATCAACTCGATTAAAGTTATAACAATATAGAGTTTACATTTTATTTACCACGGATTAAACGCAGGGCAGGGCTATTGATAACTAAAAGTGTTTATCGAAAACATTTCTAAGCCCCTGTCGGAAGCAAGTCCTTTAAAATAAAATTACGCTCTAAATAAAAAGTATTGTTCCAGCAATATTTAATGAATATAAATAATTAAACGCTAAAAGACTCTAAATGTTTCAAATTAAGTTCTGAAGCTTGAAACATATAATTTGATTTCGCAAGTAAACAATATAAATTTACTAGATGAATCTCGCAGCTAAAATGTTTCGATTGTCGAATATAAATCGATGTATTGATTATCCCGTGGGAATAAGATATTTTCTCACTATAAAAGCCTATATGTTAATCCAGAGTGTCAGCTAACTCCATACTAAATTTTATGAAAATCGCTCTAGCCGTTTAGACGTGAAGAAGTAACAAACATACACACTCACAAACTTTCGCCTCTATAATATTAGTATGATTAATTTTAAAATGACAATATGAATATATTAAATAACTAAATTTTATAACTATAAATATAAAAAGCATCCAAATTATTGTACCTAGGATGAGTTTCCAAATGCTGGCAACATTACCTCGTTAAATAGCAAGGCTAATTCGTTGACCGAGGTATGTGCCAGCTTCCTGATCATTCGTTGACTCTAACAAACGTTGGGGCAGATGCTTAAAATATTACCATTACTTTATACCCGATGTGGCAAGAAATTTCAGGTTTGTTGGTTAAACGTTCTTTGCTTTCAAAAACAAAGTAAACAACAAGTAACAGGAATCTCTGAATAATAATCTCCTATCTTCTTTCGGCTTCACTGATACTTATCTACCCCAGGTTAAGCTCTCATTCTAATTTACGCTTAAAATATTCACGATATAATTTCCCTTCCCTACGCGGTGTAAATGCCTTATCTGATTTGTGGGTAGGCTTACTTCCTGAAACTTGATTTGATGCTATTAAGTTTTCACCTGCTGTCTCATCTGTTACTTCCTTGTTATTACAATATTATCATATTGCTTGTTATGTGAACATTTACATAGACGTAATTATGTTAATCAATTTTACAATTTTCTTGTCATTTCGTTCAAGATATTTTAAACGATTCTTATAAATCTATGTAATAGCAGCCTTAACGTAGAATCTTGGTAGACGGGACGTGGCTGGCGTTAACATCAGCGCCGGCCGACGTTGTCGGGCCGCGAATGGAATGCTAACGCTTTACTCGTGACCCGGCACCGAACGTCCAGAGGAACGCCGCGGAGTTTTAGTCGGTAAGAGTCCGACATACCCCTTGCGCTCCCCCGGGCGAAAGGGGATCCATGAGGATTTCTCCGCGTTAAAAAAAAAAAAAAAAAATGTATCCAGTGTACACATTGTAGGATTAGTGTTTCACAAATGGTAGGTATATTAATAATCTTTTACATCCTGCTTCTATTCCTATGTACTTTACATAGAAATAGAAGCAGGATGTAAAAAAATTGATTCAGGAGAATATCATGACAAATATAACGACAGTGAACGTTTATTTATAAAAATACTAGAAATGTACAAAACAGATTTTTTATAAGTAAGAAACATAGAAAGCACTAACAAAGCCTACATCACTCATCGATCTCTTTAAAGGAAATCACATACAACTGAGTACAATCATTGAACACTTTGGCTTTCTTGCAAACATCGTGGTCCAAGTTCATGCTATTGATATTCTGGGCACAGGTTTCCCCAACATCGGAGATCAGAATCCGTGGATCGTATCGATGGATGGCCTGGACCCGTCTGTAGTAATTGTGGATATTAATAACGCCGTCATTGGACATGATACCGAACTTCTTCAACACGCAGTGAATGATGCATGGTACATCGTTCCTGTCGATGCGTAGAGGATACTTGTAGAGGTTCCGAGGATACATCTCCATGAGGCAATCGTTGGTGACCATGTCGCTCTTCTTATCTCTGGCATAGAGGATGGACAACGATGGCTCAGAATCCAGGTTTTGTGAGAAGAATTTGTTTTTGAAACAGCTCACTGATAATACTATCGACAGCGTTAGTAATGTTTGTAATGCTGAAATTAATTGTAAGTTTTTTTAAGGAATACACATATCTACTTTATTAATCTGTTTGAAGGAGAATTAGAAAATATATTTACTGCAATAGGTCTATTTCACTATATTTTTTTGATATTGCGGTTGGTTATAATAGTGGAACACATTTAATTCAAAATAATAAGCGATTCCTGACAAAATAAACATAACAATGTATCCTTAAAATGTAAGGAAGATATCCTATTTATGTTACAGAAGACGATGTTAATATTTCGTAACAGAGATATTAAGACCGTAATAGCCCAGAGCGAAACAACGTTTTTCATGTATCACAAAATACTCGGCGATCTATTACAAAGGAATTAATAAAAAGTTCCGACCGAATATCCAGCATTCTTTTGTACTTGTTCCTATTTATTAATCTGTTCGACTGAGGTATTATGCGAGATGAGATGTATTATGAGTTAAATAATGGTTTTAACGAATATTCAAACGAGATACATGCCCAGATTTTTGTATTAGCTTCAAAAGTATTAAAGGTAATAAATGGTAATTTGTAGTTATCGCAAAATTGTCAATAGATGGCGTTAGTAGTGTTCTGAGCTTATAATAGACTATCGGAGAACAGCAGAAGATGTGCCTTCGCCAAAAATCGTATGCAAAATAGTTTAATTATATGTAGATGTTAGTTTTTTATGTAATATAATGGTCAAAACCTATTTAATATTTTGATTACATTTCCTTAGCAACGGTATGGAGAATCCTATAACCAATGAAGTTACTTCTAATGAAAATGATGATTAGTCAAATTTATCATAGAAGTAATAAAAATATATTTTTTAAGTTTTTTTTTATCTGACTGAAACGAGCATGCAGTGCAGATGGTAAGGTCACTGCTGCCCATGGACATCTGTAATCAACTACATACAGAACATGGGTTCCATCTGAAGTTAATCACAGATGCGTTGCTACTCCCGAGGACTATGATGGTCGCCTCGTGTGAAAGTGTGCCGGCAACTACACCCTTCCATCGAAACGCAAGAACTGCATCACGCTAGAAATAGGTGTAGCGGTGGTATTTCCCCGGGCGAACTACACTGGTTCTACCACCTTAAAAAGTATACTGTAGTTATTACTAAAGGCATTTTTGATAAGTTTATTTACTCGTTTATCGATTTTATCTTTATCTGCTGTTAGTTTTTGTTCTAACAAGTGGCGAATGTCCCATTTTATTTCTGTTTTCTCTTTTAGTATTTTTCTAAGGTATCGCTTTGTATTTGTGTTGTAATTAGCTGTTTGACATAATTCTAGTTTTGTGTAGGTTCTCTGTACATTTAATTGGTTTGCGCGTCTCACTTGAAGTAATAATTGCTATAATATTACGATAGCTTCTTAATTATTTACAAAAACAATTACGGTAAGTTTATTTATTTATTATTCTTTTGATCGTTGTTATGACCATTGTGTTTCTTTGTATTGATTAGACAGTCAATTTTATACTCTATTATAACAAAATGCTTTATTATATAAGCTGAAATTTGTTTATAACAATCATTGTATAGTAAGTGGTCTCTGTGATCTCTTAGAATGTTTAATTAATCATGTAGAACATTGTTCTATTTGAAATATTTGAAATAGTTTGAAGATGCCTTGACACTCGAGACAAAGATTAACTTATGCATAACTTAGCCCGGATTCAGACCATTCGAACAAGATGCAAAAACTGTTTCACGCTAGAAACAAATTTGGCAGTGGTACTTTTCCTACTTTTCCCTCTACTCACCCAATGCCGTCTATACCATAAGGGCATTCGGGGCTAGTACCCAGAGCGCCCATCCTCCAAGGCCCCCGAAGGGTCGACAATTTTTCTCACTTCTAATATCAAAATATTATGGTCGGGCGCATTACTCTTTTCCCGTTGCACGAAAGTCGTAGATCATACTTTCTTTACATTCCAAAAGGGCCTCTAATTTGTGTGTGCCCAATAGCCCCAGCATAGTCTAAGATGGCCCTGTAGCTGCCTCTACCCTTCCTATAGCCAATAGTTGTTAAATGCCGCCAGCCACAACTCAAAATCATATTAAAATTTATATACCCCGCTTATGTAACCATTCTCAAATAATAGGTATCCGGTAATAAACCAAACATTTAAACGTAATTACATGAAATTTTAAATTTTAATGTTCATTACTAAATCTTACTAACATTGTAGAGGCGAGTGTATGTATTTTTTTTTCATCTAATTGAAGTAGCAAACGAGCATGCCGTCCACCTAATGGCAAGTGGTCACTACCGCCCATTGACATCTGTAAGCAACTTCATACAGAACATGAGGTTCTATCTGAAGTCAATCACAGATGCGTTGCTACTCCCGAGGACTAAGATGGTCGCCTCATATATAAGTGTGCCAGCAAGCACACCATTCCAACGAAACGCAAGAACTATTTTACGCTAGAAATAGATGTGGCGGTGGTACTTCCCCTTTCGAACAATACTGGTTCTACCACCTTGGACGTATGAGGTTGTATGTACGTTTATTAAGATACATAAGATTATGACTTGGAGTAACATAGGCATAGATAGACCGTGGTAAACGTCGAAACGGACGGAGCCACGTGTATGAGCTAGTGTAAATAATTCCCAAAGTACTTACTCTTCATTGTACTAGGCCTCAAAGTTTCACTCCCACGAAACGTTAAACATGGTTGGTTGATCACGACTGATTTCTCCTTAATCTGAAATGTAAGTACTGTGATGTTTGCCCGAAATGTTTTATACACAGGTTTTCGGCAAACAATCGGCCATTGTTAGGGAAGGCTGATAAGAGAAAATGAAACGAGGCATACAAAGTTACAGGTGTTATTGAGTTCCTATTTTTGGGTTATATAATGAAATTTGTTGACTTTAATGGTGTATTTTTGTCTTCAGTGATAGGAATATGTTTCCGTATCTAAGTAAAATCTTCAAAGGTGAGCATGCATCTGTGATCAACTTTGGGACAGAGTTTTCATCTTCGTCATCATCAACCCATTATTGCCCCACTGCTGGGTCTTCTCTCGGAATGAGAGAGTTTTAGGCTATATTCCACCACGCTGGCCAAGTGCGAATTGGTTTTCATCTTATTAGTTGTTTAAGCTGTCTAGGGCCAGCAGTGATAATGTATCATCAGATAAACTGCATGCTTGTTTGCAACTTTTACATTATAAAAGAATTGTGAGCCTGAAGGTTACTCTACCATGCTTTAATGCTATTTGGTGGAAGATGGTTTGGGTTATTGGAAACGTGTTGGATGTTTCTCGTTTCTAAACATTGTTAATAAAATTTAAGACTTGTTATTCATATCAAAATTAGTAGGCTGAAGTGGCAATGGGCCGGCCACATCGCACGCAGGACCGATAACCGATGGGGAAGGAAGGTCCTCGAGTGGCGACCACGTTTAGGCAAAAGGAGTACAGGTCGCCCCCCTACCAGATGGACCGATGACCTAAAGAAGACAGCGGGAAACCATTGGATTCAGAGGGTACAAGACCGGTTGGAGTGGCGCCATTTAGGGGAGGTCTATGTTCAGCAGTGGACATCAAAAGGCTGATGGATGGATGGATGGATTCATAACAACGATTGAAGTATGTATCTTAAAATGCTATTTCTACAGACTTTTTGAAATCAATGTGGGTGTGAAAGTACCATAATTAATTAAACGCATCAGGTTAAGAAAATCTGTAATGTTTAGTTAGTATTTTGATGTACCTACATTATTATAAATAAATAAATAGATAAATATTTTTTTAAGATATATTTTTAATTCAATGTAATTATTATTATATATTAATCTATTTACAATATATACAAAACAAAATATATTAAAGAAAATATTTTTTATTTTTTTTATTTAATGTTTTAAAGTCAGTATTACAGTCAATAATGTAGAATTTAAAATCAGCAAGTCACATACTCTACAAAATTCTTCAATGTTCAAAATCTGCAATGTTCAGTAGTCTACGATTTTTAAGAGAAAGATTTTTTTATGGAAACCATTATTTTCTATGGAAACATCCTCTTAACAAGGATGTATTGTGTTTCAGTTTCCAGAAAGAAAGCTAAAACTGTTTTTAAACTTAGCAATCGACTGTGTCGAGAAAACGTATTAGTCCAGGCATATCAGTCATATGGGGGCAAGAATCTTGGAAAGAGAGATAGTCAGCTATAAACTTCTATAAACCTTTATTTTGACACCCTTTAACTTGTCTCAAAACCTACTTATTGTGGGTTGTCCGCGACTACAGATATTCTAAAGTAAAAATAATGTACTTTTTTACACATTTATTGCAAATATCTCGTTTCCCGCGAGTTTTATGCTATTTTTATTTATTAAAAATATTGCAGTAGATTAAATTCTTTACAACTTTTGTCTAAACATTTTTTTATATCATGAACTGTTTTTGAGAAAACGGGCAGAGAGTGGAGGGCAGTGTTTAATTATTTACAGTATCATTCGATGTCCAACTATAGTAATAGTAAAAAAATCGGTTGTTGTTTATAGTATGTGTTTATAACTTGTTATTTATTTTAGCAAAATAAAACAATATTCACATTTATTAACAACTATAAAACAAAATATTTTTAAAAACTAAATTTGACCGTCTGCTAATACGTCAATTTAGCATGTGTGTGATATAGGTTTGTACCTATATATACATTAATGCCTAATAGGTTTTATGACATTTTTTTAAATGTATTTTTTAACTTAAGGAACACGAACAGTTCCTGATTGGTTCAAAAACATTTCTTTCTCAGGTAAGACATCTTTTAACATGCGCCTTTTACTTCTTATTACTAAGTAACTGTTGGACAGTGTATAATACTATTTTTCGTAGTCGACACCATATTATAGGGCAGGTAATATTGCTCTTCGGAGGTTTTGTCGTGGTTTCATACTCATATTCATAATGCTCCTGATATACGTAGCACGCTGACGATATTAGGAAAAATCCAGACAAGAATATTGCAATTCCTGTCAAATTTTCATATCGATGTGAAGCCATAATATTGTAGAAGTTTAATTCAGCTTAATGTATTTTTCCTTTTAAATTTAGATCGCCTGGAAAATAAAGATGAGTATACGGTTTATAAAATAGCTCAGTGTACATAAAGCAGTGTGAACTATTCGTATGATTAAGTATTAGGGTTCGAAGCTAATGCCTTTAATTTACTGTTCGCTGTGTATTAATGATAACTAATTTTTTTAATAATATAGCAGTTTTAAAGTGAAGGAAAACATTGTGTGGAAACCTGTGAAGAAACACACCCGAGAGTTCTTTAAAAAAAGTTCTCAGAGAAGTGTGAAGTCTACCAATTCGCATTTCGGTTGATGACAATGTTTAAAAACTGGGGTTCCATTACTTTCAAACATTATTACTAACAGACAATTTTTATTTATTCCGTTTTGTTTCTATGTCTTAGGAACATAAAAGACAGTCTTATAATCGCTTCTGGGTTCTAATGTTTATTCTATTCGCGGCACAGACAATCCTAATACCGTAGAGATGTTGTTTCAATAACTCCAACGTTTATTTTCTTTATAGAAGTTTGTACACGCTATTATCACAAAAATACAAACATTATGGAAAATAAGAAAAACAATCACTTAATTCAAATGAAACTTCTTCCACTAGCCCTGGGATCACAGTGCGCATTTGAAAAGGCAAAGCTGATGAACAAAAATTAAATATATATTTATGTACATATACAAAATATTTAAGCACACGGTTTGCACGCTCGTTTCTGCTCAGTACAAATATGTAGTTTCTGCCACGGACGTGCAAGATGTGGAACGAGCTTCCTCCTGAGGTATTCCCGGGCGTTATGACATGGAGGTCTTCAAAAAAGATGCCAAAAAAGCTCTCCTTCAAAGCCGGCGATGCATTAGCGACTCCTCTGGAGTTGCAAGTGCCCATAGCCGACGGTGACTTCTTTCCACCAGGTAGCCCGTCGGCCTTATCGACATACATACGTATTATTATACATAGGTATTATGAAAGTGATAGGTGAGTCTTATGATCTTTATTCAGAAGAGTCGAACTTTTTTAATAAAGAAAAAGTCTTAAAGAACCTGTCATTTGTATTGGTAGCTTTGAAATACCTCATTTAAAACTGAAAATGCTATTTCAGTTCTCCGCAAATAACCTTAGCTTGCCTGACGTTTCGGTATAGAATTTTAATTTCCGCCACTCAAGGGCTTCCTGACTTGTCTGACAATTTTAAATACAAATACCATTTTCCAGTAATTTTACTGACAACTACATTAGCTTTTAACATTTTTATGGCAACATTTTTGGTAAATGCTCGTATGAGCGGAGATTATAATTGAATTGCTTGCATCCGGAATGAATTGGAGCGTAATTTTGAAATAACTACGTTATCCGTATATAAAATATTTTGTGACTTGGCGTGTTGAATGATGAAAACATATAAGTATAAACGCGCACACGCATAGCCCCACACTAGGATTTTCTCCTGTGTCGTGGGTACCATGGACACACACAAGACGAATACACAAACACCCAGACCCAGAACACGAATCTAAACTCATCATTCAGATACCTGTCTGGCCGGGAATCGAACCCGGGACCCATTGCGCTTCACACCGGTATGGTAACCGCTCCGCCATGTGGGTCGTCTACAATAGGGTTATCATGTAAATAAATTGCTATAAAAACAAAAACAATCCACTGAAACGAAGGCAATTAACCGTTTTCAAACAGTCGTGTTTTTTAAAAATAATTAACAATGTTAGTTGTTTCATTTATCTATTTAAAAAGTATTTTGTGAAAAATATTCTCAGAACCAATTTCCCTTTTTTAATATTAAAGACCTACGGAATCTCTTAGGAGTTTTCAACTCTCCCAAACTCATTTGTATGGATCCCTTAACTGGACTTCAGCCTTTAATGAACTAAATGAAACAAGTCCTTAATTGTTCCCCGCGGCGGATTCTGGTCCATCTTGTTTATTGTTTTGCCTAAAAACTATCAATTTCCCTCAGACTGAACGAATTTATCTTTTACTTTGTAAGAAAAAGCTTTTTAATGTCATTATAAATTGAAACCGTTCGGTATTACTACTCAAAGACGTTAATAATTTAAATGATTTTTAAAGAGCAAAAGATCTTAAGAGACTCAAACCAGATACGTAATGATTTTAGGTATTCGATAATTTCAAAGAATTCCATACAAACGCAACAATCTCAATCTCTCTATATTTTACAAACATACAATCGCATAGAAATAAACACACACACAAATACAAACAAACTTTTTACACTGAATTAATTTCGCTAAACTAAATTGTAAAAAACATACTATTAAAGTTTCTGATTGTAAGTGAGAATGTATTCCCAAGTGTGTTTTATGAGGAATAAATAATCTTTAAAGTTTAAGTTTTTTATAATATATCCAGTAACATCCAGTAAATTTTTGGCTTGCACCTTTTTTTTGTTTACGTGGGGGAAACCTTCAAAAGGTACCCGACATCGTGGGAGCGAGGTGGGTTATATGGGATTCTTACCGCACTAAAACCACCCCGGTGGCCGTCCTCATTGCTTGGAGGACTACGTGATCTCCAACGGAACACTGCCTCCTCTGAGCACGATGACCCTTTCGGGCTCTTCGGGACCACACATGCCACCGTCCATCCCGGGATCGCTTGGCCGGACGGTCCGAGTTCCCACTCAACCCGCCCGCAACTCCGAAGCCCCTTTTAGTCGCTTCCTATTGAAGGGCCTTAGCCCTATTTGGTCCCGGAACTACAAAAATTGTAGCAATATAGGATTTATTAATAAAAATATTAATACAGAGTGATTCAACCAAAATAAAAAAGGTTAAAAAAGTATCCAACCGATAAAGCCGTTAAAATAAGCAATACCGCAATATAAAATTCAACATGTCATGACAAAATGTGGCGGCCATATTGGACAATTCAATATGGATTCCTGCTGAGCTGCTAAGCTAGCTGGGATTCTATTTCACTCACCCGTCAACATTTGATTGGTCGCTGGATTGGACCGATATACGACTTTTAATCGCATTGTGTCGTGGTGTGATTTATTCGTCAATCCCAATACTGAAAATTTATTGTTAAGGATTCACGAGAAAATTAATTTATGAGCATAGTACACATTTTAAACCAATAAGTGACGTTTGGTGTCAACCCATTATTGTCCCACTGTTGAGCACGGGTCTTCTCTCAGAATGAGAGTTTTAGGCCATAGTCCACCGCGCTGGCCAAGTGCGAGTTGGTGGACTTCACACACTTTCGAGAACTTTTTTTTAAAGAACTCTCGGGTGCAGAAAGCAGTGATAATTAATTTTTAATACTTACGTTCAGATAAGTAACGATTACTACACTCATAACCCAGCACTGGTGTTTTCTTTTTTTATCTTTTTATTTATTTGTATCGATGTCAAAGATACACAAAGATATATCCCAAGAGCAATCTGAATTTAACAATCTGATGTGTGACTGGAAATCGAACCCGGAACTCATTGCATATTGATTGTCAGGGGTATTACGTGGTATTTATTGACAGTTTATAAGCCGATTTGACTTTCTTATTATTGTTATTTTTTTATCTGATTACTTCAATCAGATCAGAGCAAACAAGCGTGCAGTCCACCTGATTTTAAGTGGTCACAGCCGCCCATAGACATCTGTAAGCAAGCAACTTTATATAGAACATAGATTCTATCTGAACTCAATTACAGATGCGTTTCTACTCCCGAGGACTGGCTGCACGCTTGTTTTTTTATCTGATTGAAGTAGCAAACGAACATGCAGTGGACTGCACTTACCATCAACATGGTTACCATGGACATCTGTAAGCAACTTCAAACAGAACACGGGGTTCTATCTGAAGTCAATCACAGATGCGTTGCTACTCCCAAGGACTAAGATGGTCGCCTGATACATAATTGTGCCGGCAACAACACTTTTCTATCGAAACGATAGAAATGATTCTTCAGTTCTACCACCTGTTAACGTTATTAATACAAGCAAGTGCTAAATAGTTATTTTTGTCACTTGATTGCATTAATTAAGTAGCAACAAAATTGTGATTGACTTCTGATTGAAGTTCTGTTTTATATTAAGTTGTTTACAGATTTAAAAATGTAAAATCAAGTAAAACTCTTGTTGTTAAGAGACAAATCGCGGGTAGATACTAGTATATTTAAATAACAATAGTCCCTAATCCATCTACAAAGTAATTTGATATGCTATGTGCACAGCGAATATTGAAATTATCTGACCTTTCATATCAGAATCAGGTCATATGTGATTTGACATATGTAAATAATTCCTTAGGTTTATTAAAAATGAAAAAACATGTAAATAGATGTATTAACAATACAAAAATACAATACAGAATTACTTTATTGTACACCAATATATCGTCGTCAACCCATTATTGTCCCACTGCTGGGCACGGGTCTTCTCTCGGAATGAGAGAGTTAAGGCCATAGTCCACCGCGCTGGCCAAGTGCGAATTGGTGGACAGTGCGAATTGGTGGACACCAATATATATGTAACAAAAACAAAAGATACATAGTGTTTGGTACAAAAGGCGGTCTTATCACTTAGATAGCGATCTAAGATAGATGTATTTCATTAAATGAAAATAGTTTATTTCTCTCACAAAGAAGGTCTTAGGCTAAGGTACAATTATTTAAACATATGTATATCCCAACCTTACGAAGCGAGAACCTGGTGCCTATTATAGGTATGGGAAACCTGGATTACAGGTCACCAGTGCCCTCCTGCGAAGACTGTATGATAGACATTTGTTTTTGTGAAACGTGTATGTGTCACCTGTGTGTGTGTATGTGTGTGTTTGTGTGTGTGTGTGTGTATGTTTTTGTGTAATAATGTGTGTAGGTGCGAGTGTGCTGCTGTGTATGTGGGTTTGGTGTTTGCATTTAATAATGAGCGTGTGGATACAAGTTATAAGTACGAGCAATTATTAGGGAATTAACGGAAGTGATTAAAGGAAGTGAGATTATTTCAGTGGATGCAAAAGACTTTCTTTTATTTATTTTATTTATTTATAATAGATAGGGAAATATGTATTTATTTACGTTTTTGTTAAGGTTTGGAAACATACACAAAAGAATCTCCAAATCCAACAAATAGAAGTTTGTCTGGCCGGGGTGGAACTCTTTACCCTCTGTACTTCAGACAAACACTGTACCCGTAGTGCTATGTGACTCTTAATCAAAAGCTGAGTCTCTTTGCCACATCCATACTAATATTATAAATGTGAAAGTTGTTTGTTTATTCCTCTTTCAAGTCGCCAAATAGGTATTATATGATATGGTTTATTTGCTGGGAGATAGTTAGAAGGACGGAGAGTGACGTAGGCTACTTTTTACCGCGCTCTCTCATTCCCATGAGAATATCGATGTTTTATTAGTTGATATATATCATATAGTTCCAGACGTTGGTAATAGATGCCGTTAGTAAAATTAATTTTCAAGTTTTGAATCACGCTATCAAATGCTAATATTTCCATTTGACCGTGCGGGCGAAGCCACGGGTAAGGGCTAGTTCAAAAACAAATTTAAAATAAGCCTATCATTTTTATGAGATCCGGTTACACTGGCTTTTGTACTTTATTGTTTAATGCCTAATCAAGACTGGGACATCAGAATATTGCTTTAACTCTTGTACTCGCATGTCCCATGATATGCAAGATCGCAAGCGAAATTATGCACAACACACTTGTCAGAAAGATTTGAGAACGTACGTGGTATCGTATCAAATTGCTGTACTACGACTTTATAAGTAACCCGATGTTTAAAGTTATGTATTTTTTTTAATACTTTAACCTAACGATCTGGCAGACGGCCTACCTGACGGAAAGTAGTCACTGTCGCCTATAGTCATTCGTAACACTATAGGAGTCGCTAAGACATTATAATACTTAACGGGTACTCACGATATGCGGGTTATGAATTCTTATAGAATTCTTGATTACCCGTCAAGTATTGTAATGTATCAATTCCGCGATAATACTTGTCTAAAATCATATAAGTCGCCAAGACATCGCCGGCTTTGAAGCAAAGCTCTTTTCGCACCTTTCTTGAAGAACCCCATGTCATAACGCCCCGGGAATACCTCAGGAGGAAGATCGTTCCACAACTTGCACGTCCGTGGCAGAAACGAGCGTGCAAACCGAACCGTGGAGGACCGCCACGAGTCCAGTTGGTGTGGATGGAACTTCATCCTTCGGCGAGTGGTGCATATTATAGGTGTGGGCACTTCACCCCCATTTCATATAATACGTGTATGCATTTATTTATTTACACTACACTGTACACATACAGTAACACATACATGTAATGTTTATGTAATTATATTTATATACATTCGACATACATATACATACACATACATGACATACACAACAAGCACAGCGACACATTAATACACGGACACATACACTTCAACATCACACCCCGGACTCAAACCCGGGACACAAGGTGTGTGTTGGAGCGCTGCCGAGCGGCCGGCCACGGCCGCCATTGTCTGCGCGCGCGCATCGCGCCAGCGGTCGCCCCCCGCCGTCTCACACCTCACCGGCTCGCGGCTTCACCGCTCCGGCCGCGCCCGCTCGGCAGTCGGCTAACCCTCGTCCCGCGCTGTACCTGTGTCGCTCGTTACGCCCGGCTAACCACTACGATCTCCGCGTAGTGTTTGCTTTAGTGCCTAGAACTGCTGTTTTGTGCTTCCGAACTATATAGACTATCGCTTGTGTGCCTAGTGTTTAAAGACTATTTTTAGTGTTTAAGTTTAGTGCCTAGGACGCTTTCTATCGTTTCTCTCTCTCCTTCTTTGTTAATTATGGTAGATTTAAGTGTGGACAATTGTTTAGTTGTAAATAGTGTTAGTGCATGCTATGGACCCTAAGGTATTATTGTGACCGCGCAATAAACTCTTGTTTAAGTGGAATTGTGCGTCATTGACTATTCACCTTTTCCTGCACACACCATAAGACTTTCACCACACACACCCATCTCCATATAGGTATATTTCTTGAAAATATATTTCGATTCAATTCGTATAAATAAATAAATAATAACTCTACAAATCTGATAATTCTGAATCTGACGCTTTCTAATAATGCCTAGCTAGTGTGCAAAAAATATATCTATCAAATAGTTTAGTCGAGTTATGCCCTCGTACGATTTCATAGCCTCCCCTTGATGACGCCACTCCAACCGGTCCTGTGCCTTCTGAATCCAACGATTTCCCGCTGTCTTCTTCAGGTCATCGGTTCACCTGGTGTGGGGGCGACCTGTGCTACTTTCGCCTAAACGTGGTGGCCTTTAATGAGAATCAATTGTTAGTCAAATAAAATCATATTCAATTGTCGTTCCATAGTTAAAAGACTATTTAGTCAAACACTTTCGATGTTGTTTTTTGATTTATCAGATGACTTATCTTTTTAATATTGTCTGGATTCATTCTTTCTCATATAATTTAAGGCACAGCTAAAGTTTTTCAACTAAAAGTTGTATGTGGTAGGTCTAAGCCAATTATTTATTATTAGCATTAAATTATTGTGGCGTCATATATTATCGTCATATTTTTGTTGTGAGACAAAGTTGAAATATTTCCGCAAAAATGTTTAGACAAGCGTAACTTTTATTTTTATTTTATGTTCGTATGCAAAAGTAAGGGTGCCAAAGGCGCCAAACTGTCGAATTGAGATGAGATGAATTGTTGTGTACGAGGTACTTTGAATATTTCATATACTCGTACATATTTTTTACGATATTCGTAGCCCTCAAATAACGCTTGCAGAGCTAAACGTATATTAACTAGCATGGCTGCCTCATGTAAAAGTGAATTGGCAACCCTATCGTTCCACCGAAACGCAAAAACTGCTTCACGCTAGAAATAGATGGTGGTTCTACCACCTTTTTTTTTAACGGGTAATCCTCATGGACACCCAGCCACCAGGGGAAGCAGCTGGGTTATGCTGAAATCTTACCGGCTCAACCCAACTGTGTTTTCTCCTCGCACCGTACGGCAGGAACACGGCCACGCTTTCGCATTCATCCGCAAACTCGCCCGTGCCTGGCCACTCCTGCAGCCCCTCCATGTGGAGCATGACGCTCCCTTCTAGCAGCAAGGCGCGCCAGAAAACACAAAGGCGCGCCTTACTTCCACAGCCCACATCCGCAGGGCGACGGACGAACCCCGAGACCCCACCCAGGACACCCGCAAAGCCTTCTGCGGCGTGGTGGTTCTACCACCTGCGCTATTATATAATAATAATAAAGTAAATTTATTCTTCACTTAGATACCGCTAGTAGAATTTGAACGTATTGCAAAGAAACATAATAGGAAAAGATATAAAGTATTCATACAAATTTCATAGAACTTACGGTACCTAGAAGTACGAGTACTTCATTTATACTGTTATAATTTGCCTGGTTTGTCAAAGTACTTTCAATTTTAATTATAGTTTATAACTGAAGAACACTTCAGAGCAATGTTTAAAGAGACCAGTTATTTTCGTGTTCTCGTATTTGAAGTTCTCGACGATAAAAGTATTTTTTTTAATGTACGAGTATATATATAAAATAAGAGTATATGTAAAAATACAGTTCCTTCAGTGAGTACGCAATTATTAGTAGGTAATACACAGAAATACGTGAAGCAAATACTTGGGATCGGTTTTAATAAAACTTGTCGCGGACGGAGTAGTATGAAATTTAGCACGGTTATAGTTTTGTAGGAAATACATTTTTTTTTTCAAATAATGCTAAAACATACATAAAATAAATAAAAAACACATTACACACACTACCGTGCATTTAATACTAACACATATAACAAACGAAATAAAACATTAAATATTAAAATACGATTATTTTTGTCAAAACACCAAATGTCAAAATGACAAATTAATTGCTTTTAAATGCAGCCTAGTCCACTAAACCAATTTCAACTCTTATCGGGTGTATTTAAAATTTATCGAAAATTATTACAATTTAATTTAATTTGAGAGATATTCGAGCTACTTTGTACAATATCAACTTTAGTTTTTGAGATGAATTACGGTCGAATCTCGACCGTTGCGATGGGTGACTAGTATTGATGGATTTTGATAGTATTTTTTTCTGAATACCACATCACTGGGGCAGCAGCCAAACATGCAGTATGTCATTACATTTTGAAGATGGTAAAACCAGTGTAGTTCGACCGGGGCAGCACCACCGCCACACCTATTTCTAGCGTGAAGCATTTTTATGCGTTTCGATGGAAGGGTGTGGTTGCCGGCACACTTTTATTTGAAGCGACCATCTTAGTCCACAGCAGTAGCAACGCATCTGTGATTGATTTCAGATGGAACTCCTTTTCTGTATGAAGTTGATTACAGATGTCCATGGGCGGCAGTGACCACTTACTATCAGGTAGACTACATGTGCGTTTGCCATTTAAGTCAGATTATAATAAACTGTCGTCCTTACTGGATTGTTAGACGGGTAGTTAAAATAATAGAATTAAAAGAGATATTTTGATATGAATGGGTAATCCTACTAAAGCATATAAGCGTTTAATTAAAATATTAATCATTATATAAAAATATTATATATTTGACTATAGACGAACGCGCGTATTAAATACTCTAATACGTAAAATTAATCTCATCGCCTTAAGGATAAATTTAAAGGAGTAAAATGTAATTACGTTACGTTAATTCATTATTAAACATCGCCCGTCTTTTGTGAAACCATAATTACAACCTTAGAATACATATATGTATGTATATTATGTATTTACGTACTTATCAAACTGAGTTATTACATACCAGATTTAGCCTTTGAACGTAAAGGATGAAATGAAATTGTTAATTACAATGTTTACGTGATTTTTATATAATCGAAATAGCTAAAGAGTATTCCGACCACCGGATGGTACGAGTAAGTAGGTAGTTACTTCCACCCATAGAGTCCTTCAAAAATATAAGCAGCTTCGTAAAGAACAGGGATTTTATCTGAAGTAACACCTATTTCTACCGTAAAACAGTTCATGCGTTTCGTTGGAAGGGTGTGGTTGCCGGCATACTTCTATATGAGGCGACCATCTTAGTCCTCGCGAGTAGCAACGCGTCTGTGATTGACTTCAGATAGAACCCATGTTCTATATAAAGTTGTTTACAGCAACAGTGACCATTTACAATCAAGTGGACTGCATGCTCGTTTGCCACGTCAATTAGATAAAAAAAGGCAATCACAGATGCCTTGCTTCTCCCGAGGACTAGGATGGTCGCCTCAAATGTAAGTGACTCGGCAACACCGACCTAAACGCAAGAACTGCTTCGAGGTTGAAATTGATCAATTACATTTACGTTCAAAGATTAAAAAAAGGACGCTTGCTTTATTTTTTTTATGTTTTACAAAATATTTAATAGTAAAATTACAAACGAAGAGTATATTTGTTTTAATAGAACTCACTCCATATGAAATAATATATTCCTAACAAAGATGAAAGTTTCTAACATAAGGATAAGTAAATATTCGTTCATTTTACCTTCCACGAAACGTATTCACGTGTTTACCTAGACCAAAATAGAAGAAAACGCCTCGAGGGGCATTGCATTGAATAAACTTATATTAATTTTACATAACTTGTATGAATAAAATTGAGCAACATTATATAGTACAATATGATATGATTTTAAACTAATATTCGGTTGTCCCTGTAGTTTCGGGATTAGAATAGGGCTACGGTATCTCCTGTCTATGAGGCGACTAAATGGAGCTTCCGGAGTTGCGAGCGGCTAGAGCGGGTTGCTCGAACCGTTCGGTCAGGCGACTCCGCGAAGGACGGCGGTATATGTGGTCGCATACCGTCGTAAAGACCAGACCAGAGGCAACGCGCTCAGAGGACTTCGGTTGCGTTCCTTTGGAGATCCCGGAGTCCTCTTTGTAGCGCTGACGGATGCTGAGGACGGTCACCAGGGGGGATGGGGGGGGATTAGTGCGGTAAAAATCCCGCATAACCCGGCGTCGCTCCCACGGCGTCGGGTACCTTTTGAAAGTTTCCACCTCGATAAAAAAAAATTACTAATATTAGGTTATCCTCGGTTGAGAGGTTAAGTTAAAACCATTAGCGATCATTGCTCTTATTATCGTACAAGAACATTAAATCCTCATTTTAAATTCCGTTTTGCACTGAACACATGCATAATTTTTATTGGTGCCTGTTAATCGTATATGTTTATAATGCTAATTGTATTTTTTTGGTCTTAGGAAATTATATAAGAACATCTCGTACAAACTTTAACGTAGGTAGCCTCTCATGGGTTCAGAAGTTAAAATAAGATGGATGTTATGAACGTAAGAAATATGTTAGGTAAGGTTATTATTTACTTCCAAGTTTATGAAAATCGCTTAATTTGATTTTCCGATATATCCGTATAGATAAAAAAGTGCCTATATCTATTAATTAAATATTGTAATAATTTGATTCTATTAATGATTTATCTGATCATGTAATAATAATGATAATTGTAAATGAATGTAGTTTAAATTTGTATATTTTATAAATTTGCATGCCTTGACAGGTGGACCTTGGCGAACTTATATGTATACATTTTTAACGTATTATTGTAGAACATTTTGTGTACCCATGTCCATGCAAATAAATAAATAAAATTAGATATAGTTATTGTGAATGAGTGATTTAACGTTGCTAACGTTGACAAATGATATTTTCGCAAATGAAATTATTTTGATGAGTAGGAATACTTCTCAATATATGATTATATTAATTTCTCATAATTTGCGATTATATTTTTTATGCTTATGCATTCTATTGAATAAAAGAGACATTATTAATAATCATTAATATCTGTTCATATTAATTCTCAATATATGATTATACTATT
Source organism: Spicauda simplicius (assembly GCA_949699795.1). NCBI lineage: Eukaryota > Metazoa > Arthropoda > Insecta > Lepidoptera > Hesperiidae > Spicauda > Spicauda simplicius. Next base: position 4,368,551 of record OX453076.1, on the reverse strand, counting down.
TTTGTCGTAATTTGCGAATATACTTTTTATGTTTATGCATTCTATTGAAATAAAAGAGACATTATTAATATCGAATCATTAATATCTGCTCATATTAAGTCAGTAAGATATGTTTGGATATGTTAAATCCTTTGTTCACGTAATATGTATGCAACAAAGCTTTTGTATTGATCTTTTCTTGGTTTTTACATTACAAATAATAAACTTTTGTCGCCTACTGAATAATAATTAGCTACTGTTATTTATGTTGCAAAAACTAAGCCCCAAAGTTGGCTCTAAACCTATCAATTTGTAATTCAAATACGCATTTTGGACTGAGGTATCGGGGCTGCTTCGATAATGTCTGTTTTCGGTTTAAGAGGGTTTCATAGTAAAAGGGTATGCTTAGTATTGATTTAATTATTTATAACAATGTACTAGATATGTTTTTGTCTGAATGTGTAAAACGTTCTCGTGAAGTCCTACATGATAAAAGCCTCTGTGGTTAGACTTTCAGTTTTTTTTAACTGATTGAAGTAGCAAACGAGCACGCAGTCCACCTGATGGTAAGTGGTCACTGCCGCCTATGGACTTTTATAAGAAACTTCAAATAGAACATGGGTGCTATCTGAAGTCAATCACAGATGCGCTGCTACTCCCGAGGGCTATGATGCCTCATATAAAAGTGCGCCGGCAACCACACCCTTTCATTGAAACACAAAAAATGCTTCACGCTAGAAATAGGTGTGGCGGTGATACTTCCCCGGTCGAACTACACTAATTCTACCACCCGTGTAGTATATACTGTAACTGTTCTACCTTTTAACGTAATGTCAAAAGCTCAGTTCTGGTTTTAAAGGTGTGGTAAGGAAAACATAATCATCTGAGACATCTCAAATTTATCTTTAGAAGTAGCAACGCATCTATCATTAACTTCAATAATTATTATCAGGGATTGATTCCCAGTTTTAGGGCGGCAATGGACTCTTGTCATTACATAGACTGCTTGCGCGTTTTCTATATCTATCTTATTACACACCTATATCTAGCGTGAAGCATTTCTTGCGTTTCGATAGAAGGGTGTGGTTGCCGGCACACTTTCACATGAGGCGACTATCATAGTCCTCGGAAGTAGCAACGCATCTGTGATGGACTTCAGATGGAACCCATATTCTGTTTGTAGTGGATTACAGATGTCCATGGGCGGCAGTGACCATCAGGTGGACTGCATGTTCGTTTGCTACCAGTCAGATAAAAAAATATATATTAAAAGCATATCATGAAATTGATTAAACTCTTCCAAGCATGAATAGCGCAGGCAAAGCCTGGCTAATTGCTTGCTAGTGAGTAGGCGGCATGACTATAGAACCTTTGTGTTTGCGAAATATTTGAATTGCATAACAGGGAGCAAAGGACACTTTGGCTAACAAAGGCTACGCCTCCGCTTTTTCAAAGTTTTTGCGAGTTCTGACACTAAATTAACGTGGAGTATTCGAGAACAGTTTGTATGCAAATTGTTTAACTTGTATGTAAAAGGTGAACTGAGGAAAGGCGCTTTGTCAGCAACATAAATTAAGTAGGTATGTATGTGTAGAATAGATATTGCAGATACATCTGGGTATCTTTAGTTACTGGGTTTTTATATCATAAAATAAAGCTACTTTTGAAATTTCACAATCCTTATATTAGTAATGTAGGTTCAACTACCATTAGTCAAAAATGAGTAACCTTTCGCATTTAGACATAAATTGTACTAGAGATTTTTAAAGATTTTTAAAGCATTACTTATTTTTTGTAATAACTACAAACAATAAGTAATGCTTTAAAACTATTCTCTATTATAAATAAATCGTCACTTTTTAGTTTGTAAAACGAAATACAGCGTTAATAGGAGTTCTTTCAAGTATTTACCTAAAATTATGAAATTTTAATTTCAGTTCTTTTGTTCTGTGCGACATAAGTATGTAAGGTTCAATACCTTTTCTTGCGTTATAGGAAACCATTTCGTAAAGTATTTAGGGAGAAAAATACCTGGGGCAGATGAGTTATCCTTGATAATCTTCCCGCTGACCTTACACAGTTGACAAAACATGTCAATTTCCGTTTCCGTAGCTCTGAAAATAAATGCAATAGGAATGTAGGACGAATTCGTGGCGGAGCGGTTACCACACCTGTCTGAAGCGCAATGGGTCCCATGTTCGATCCCGGCCAGACAGGTATCAGAATGATGAGTTTAGATTCATGTTCTGGATCTGGGTGTTCGTGTATTCGTATTGAGTGTGTCTATGGTACTCACGACACAGGAGAAAATCCTAGTGTGGGGCTCTAAGTGTAGAAAGCGTGTTTCTTTTTTGAAAGCGTGCGTGTAGTATAATATAAATAAATATAAAGAGAGCCTGTTTAAGAGCATTTGAAGGTTGCGAAGGCGTGTGTCTATGATATACCAAAGTATTTTTAAATTTTAAGTTTTGATTCTTATAATACAAGTTTCTTATTGTGTATATTTCTCTTTTATGTATATTTTTAAACAAAATTAATTTACGTGACCTTTCCTTGCACGGAAGGTGTATCAAGATGTAAGACCTTTTAAATATTTTTGTACGAGCTTGTAACATGCAAATAAAATGCGCACTTCAGTGCACAAGCATGAGGGTGTCGTATAATTATATATAATACGGCTAAGTGCGAGTCAGACTCCAGCACAGAGGTTTCCGTACCGAGATGTATAAAAAATGGCAAAACATTTCATTTGTTGTAAAATAAACATTTAAGGGGAGGCCTCTAAAATATTTATTTTAGAACAAATGAAATGCTTTTGGAAGAAAAGGTCGAGAAATCTATATAAATTAAAGTCAAAACTGTAGTTTGACCAACAAAAAAAAGGTCCTCGGGAATTGCGGACCAATTTTTTTTATCTTTGTGTCTCTGAAAACGCAAGGGCGCCTCTGCTGTCCCGTGTTCGACTATGGAATCTCGCTTTTTTACCTCAAAAAGTTTCTAAATCCCGACTTGATAAAAAAATCTGGCAACGCTGATACGAAACCATAAAAAATATATTTTTCCTGAAATTTGAATAACATTTGAGCATGCATTCCACTTGATGTTAAGAAGTCTTTGTTGAATATTATTTTCATAGAATAACATTCCAGAATATCTTTTTTCGATACTAAAAATCTTTTAAAATTCAGCATGTAGTATTCGGCCTATTCGATACTCTCTTAGTTCGCTCAAATACTTTGCAATATTCGGCTGAATACCAAATACCAAATAATGAAAAGAATGTGCACATTCCTCATATAAGTAAATGTTTTTACTTTAACAAAAAAATCAATACTTGAAATGTATTAGCAATAAGTAGAGATGTATAAATTATTTTAAGCATTTTAAGTCAGTACGCGTAAGTGTGTACCCGAGAACGTATATGCAATTTCAAATATGTATTCAGTATTCGGTAAAATATTTTTTTCACTTTTTCCATAGTGTTCAATTAAGTACTACTAATCTACAATGTCAAAAAATAAGTACTGTGAAATAAACTTAAGACTTAAAATTATTTCTACACTCACAGCCCACAGTAGGAATTTTTTCTGTGTTATGGGTGCCATGACCACACAGACAAAACGAATACACAAACATTCAGACTAGGAACAAGAATCTAATTTTATCATTGAGATACCTGTCTGGCCAGGAATCGAAGCCGGATCCCGATGCGCGACAGACCGGTATGGTAGTACTTACCCGCGGGTTGTCAAAATACGTAATATTACGTATTATATATAACTTATTACTTGATATTGTAGGCGAAATCTATGTATATTTTTTTTTAAACACACGCTTTTTACATTCATAGCCCCACACTAGGATTTTATCCTGTGTCGTGGGTACCTTGGACACACACAAGACGAATACACAAACACTCACACCCAGAACATTAATCTAAACTCACTATTCAGATATCTGTCTGGCCAGGAATCGAACCCGGAACACATTGCGCGTCAGACGGGCATGGTAGCCGGCTAACCGTACTACCACGCGGGTTGTCAAAATACGTAATATAACATACTAGTCACCCGTAGCATCGGCCGAAATTCGACCGTAATTTAAATTAAAAATCAAATGTCATCTGACATTCTTGACGTTGTGTCTTTTCATTTTCATTTACTAAGTACATATGTGTTTGTGACAAATGCAAGGCAGTGTGTGTAATGTGTTTTTAGTTGATTTTATGTATGAAAAATGCATTATTTGAAAAAAATATTAACATTCTGCACTCCTTCTCTACGTCCACTATAACCGTGCAAAATTCCATACTAATCCGTCCGCGGCATATTACTTAAAAATCCGTCGCAAATTTTTGCTTCACGTATTAATATAATAATAATTATATAACTTATTACTTGATATAACTTGATACGTAATAAGTCTTGGCTACAATACGAAGTATACAAGAATGAGTAGGTACGTATTCCTTCAAACGTCTGTGACAAGATACGGAGACGACAGTATTATGTCAGGGTTATTCCCGCGGGAACGGATGTTTGGTCCACAAATATAAGATCTTTTGTTTTTGTATGACTTATTTTGTTAGATCTGAATCATATATCATGGACTCACACATTATATTTATACGTATACATCATAATAATACAGAAAGGAAATGTGTAGGATACGCGTCTACAAAGGGGTGGGCGGCTTTAATCTCACTTCTGGGACTGACCAAAGTCTTTTTTTTATCTGACTGAAGTAGCAAACGAGCGTGCAGTCCACCCGATGGTAAGTGGTCACTGCCGCCCATGGACGTCTATAATCAAATACATACAGTCGCACTACACTGGTTCTACCTCCTTTAGTCAGGAAAGTCAGGACGAGGAATCTCTAAAGTCGTTTGTTCTCGTATGATAGGCTACAACAGCCAAGGCATAAGCACGGCACGTACCTTACTACCTTAGTCTGCGTACAGCCTCGATAATCTCCACCTTCGCGTAATCCACAAGCTCGGGATGATGTAGTGGTTCAGGTCTCCCGTTGACATAACCAGACGATGTCACACACACTGGCAAATATTATTAAAATGGTTAAGATTCGAAATTTGATTAGCAGCGCGCGTCCGTACGGTGGTCTGTTAACGATCGAAGAATGTACCTCCCAAGTGATAACGTACGTTCGAGCTTGACAGATGAAGCTGTCTGTCATCCGTCACCATTGTCGCCAATCAGTAGGCGAGATGAAAGCATCGACAATAGTCTATAGATTTGATTTTACGTTTTACGGTGAGGAAACAAAATAAATGGATGAAAAATGGAATAATCACTCTGTGGATGATTTTCAATGCAATAGAAAGTAATTGATTCCAGTGAAGAGATACCACCGCCACATCTATTTCTATCTTGAAGCAGTTCTTGTGTTTTGGTGAAAGAGTGTAAGGTCTTTTATATGCGGCGACCATCTTAGTTCTCGGCAGTAACCACGTATCTGTGGTTGACTACGAAGAAAACCGTTGTCTTGTACCTATGTTTGTTTTGCATGCCCGTTTGTTACCTCAATCTTACCTCAAATTACCTGAGTCAGTAGATTTAAGTACTGCTCTATTATGCTACAACAGGAGCCTCGAAGAGTTTACTATTTAAAAAAAGTTTTAATTTATACAAAATATAACTAGGTAAAATACAGATGACTGTCGAAAAACGTTCCCTAGGGCGCAATCACTTGATGAAATCTTTGTCATCCCACAGGACTCCCCCGGTATACCATGATTAATGGAGCAATCATAGAACGGTGTTCCCTGCGAAATAAATGATGATTTGCACAGAAGTAGTGATTGCATTTTATCACTCTGCAGCCGGATATGGCTTACTCTAATTCTTTAATATAAATTTTTTGGACTAAGGTTTTCATAACATCGGATCAGTGATAGCCTAATGGTTGAAACTTGTCCTCTCGATCGGGAGGTCCGAGGTTCAAACCCAGGCACGCACCACTGATTTATGTACGTATTATAAATTAATTATCACTGCTTTTCGGTGAAGGATAACATCGTGAGGAAACCTACACACCCGAGAGTTCTTTAAAAAAAAAAAAGTTCCCGGAGGTGTGTGAAGTCCACCAATTCGCACTTGGCCAGCGCGGTGGACTATGGCTGTTAACACATTACATCTGGCCAGTGCGCTCCCCGCGCTGCCCAGTCGACGATTAAAATTATTGTTGACATCTTGTCATTCTTATTAAGAAGAAGATTAAATTAATTTTATTAAATTATTATATTATTTGCGTCTTGTATTAGAATAAAACATATTTTATGTTATTATTTGATTTGCATATTAATGCACGAACAATTTGGCGACCGTGACAATTATTGTGCGGAGGCACAATATTCGGATTTGCATCAACATATTAACAAAAGGCGAGCGGTGGAAAAATTGACATCGAATATTATAGAAGATTCTTGAAAAGCAAGAATTGTTCACAATTGGGAAAAGAAGAAAGGAATCACAGTGAATTCCGAAAGGGAAGTTTGCCCATTCTCATTTTTCTCGAAATTTTCTTCTTCTTTTTTTTCCTTATCAAAATTGCAATTCTTTACCACATATTCACGCTTTATGCTAATTGTATTATGTTAATATTATTCCTAGTTACATTATTAAGTGTGTAAAATATTAATTTCATTTTATGCTTTTGTTACAATGACGAGCACAGATGAAAAGGTTTCTACAGATTGTAGAGAACTTAGAGCTAAAAGGGCATCATTAAAGGGCAGGCTCACTTCGTTTGAAAAATATGTAAAAGATTTAAAGGTTGAAACAATTATTTCTAAAACGCAATACAATGAATTAAAGAGACGATTAAAATATTTAGAAGGATTATTTGAAACATTTGATTTAGTCCAAACTGCCATTGAAATTAGGCAGGAGGATCCCGAAAATCAAATAGATAGAGCAGGTGTAGAGGATAGGTTTTTTAAGTGTATGGCAGATGCTCAAGATATTATAGATAATTATAGTTCGGACACTGACATAAAAAGTTCATGTGCGGACACAGTAGTACAAAATTCAAATTTTAAATTACCTCAAATTAAAATTCCTAATTTTGATGGTGATATTACTAAATGGCTGGAGTTTCATGATACTTATACTTCTATGATTCATAACAATGATTCGATTGCAAATATAAACAAGTACCAGTATTAATGGCCAGATGTAATGTGTTAACAATGGCCTAACTCTCTCATTCAGAGAGAAGACCCGTGCCCAGCAGTGGGCCAATAATGGGTTGATGGAGAACATCGGGTTTAGGTTAACAGCCTTAGGTTTCCCCTAATTTTTGAGGAACTGCTCAAAAATTAGGGGAAACCTAAGGCATACTTTATCACGAATTATAAGCAGATGCAATACTATTTAGTAGAAGTATGTACCAATTCATGTTGTTTTTTCAAGACGGCAATATAGATAATTTTCGTAGCCAGCAGCTACCATACCGCCCGGGAAGGACGGCGGTATGTGTGGTCGCATACCGTCGTAAAGACTAGGCGGAGCGGTGGGCCCAGCCGCCCATCTGGGAGGAGCCCGATGGGGCAGCGCGCTCGGAGGATTCCGGTTGAAGTCGTTTCGAGATCCCGGAGTCCTCCTTTTCAGTGCCGAGGACGGCCACCGGGGGGGTTTTAGTGCGGTAAAAATCCCACATAACCCTGCGTCGCTCCCACGGCGTCGGGTACCTTTGGAAGATTTCCCCCTCGAAAACAAAAAAAAAAAAGCTACCATACCGGTCTGACATGCAATAGGTTCCGTCTTTGATCACTTGTCACAATCATCTGGATCTGGGTGTTTTCGAATTCTTCTTCTAATGTTCCCATAGTACGCATGACATAGGAAAAACCTAGTTTGGGACTGTCATAGTAGAAAGCGTCAGTATAATTATCTATATTAATGCGTGAAGCGGAACTTTTAGGTTTAACGCCTACGGTTAAGATTAGCGCAATTGCGGATTAGTGTAACATGTACGTACAGTTGAACATGTTTACCATACCATGTGTAATCCATTTAATGTGTGAAATCCGTTACACGTAAATACCTTTTTCTTTGTGACCAGGAGGAAAAGGTTTTTGAAGGTTTCTAAAGGTAAAGCGAAGCCTTGGGAGAGACTCCGGGATGTGCGGGATTTTTACCCACTATAATCTTGTCAGTGGCCTTCATCTACCCTTGCAAGGGACCGCAGGATCTTCAACGGAACGCACCGATGACCCCTAGCGCGGCGCTCCTTACGGGCTCATTTTTTGAGGAGCGTGACTGTCCTCTACGCCTTCCTGTTTACGACAACATGCAGCCACACATGCCGCCGACCTTCCAGGGGTTGTTGACTGGGCGGTTAGAGCTCCCACTCTAGCCTCCCGCAACTCCAGAAGCCCCCTTTCAGTCGCCTCTTACAACAGGCAGGGGCTACCGTAGCCATATTCTACTTCTCGACTAGGGGGGCCACACGTAAATACCTACGTAACTTTTTGTAATACTGATTTACAGTAAATATTAAGATTTTGTTTGATATTGCAATATGAGTACGAGTACATTGAAGAACTTCTCTCTCGATAGCCCAAACTTAGTCTTTTAAATTTTTCAGTTCCTTCGAGACTACCTAGACTTTCGAGATTTAAACTATTTTCTGAATGTACCTACAGATCAAACCTCGGACAACATGCGCCTATTAACAGAATCATTACTGAATGCAACAATATCTCCAAGTCCTTAAATTTCCACATCTTTCTTACAAACATAGATAAAATCAAGTGTATTGCATTGCGCAACGATTGCAAACTTTGATATTGCACACATGTATTTATTTTTAATTTTTATTTTTACTTTTACTTTTTCAACCTCTTTTTATGTTTTATACGTTTTAAATTCAACTTGCAAGCAGTCTGCACCTGTAATTGTAATGACATTAAGCTTACCCTTTATATATATTGCTTTGTTTCTACTTTAAAATGTGATAATGTACATTATGTTGGTGTTCATTAAATAAATTAATAAACTTTGGCAGTGTTATTATTACTTTTATAAGATTGAAGTAACAAATGACCATGCAATCTACCTAATTAAAGTGGCAACAGTCGCCCATTGATATCTGTAAGCAACTACACGCTTACACGCTTTCCGCAATCATAGCCCCACAGTAGGATTTTCTTCTGTGTCGTGGGTACCATGGTCACACACACAATACGAATACACAAACACCCAGACCCAGAATATGAATCTAAACTCATAATTCAGATACTTGTCTGGCCGAGAATCGAACTAGGGACCCATTGTTCGTCAGACCGTTATAGGAAACGCTCCGCCACATGGATCGTCAAAACTCGCATAGAATATGGGTTCTATGTAAAGTCAAACACAGATACGTTGCTAATATAAGTTAACCGGCAACCACACCTTCTCGCCAAAACGTAAGAACTGCTTCACACTAGAAATAGGTGTGAACCGCCCAGGTCGAACCATATGCGTTTTACCATCTTGCAATTAACGTAATGGTATTCCTTTCAATTAAGGAACTGAGAGAATTCCGACTTACTTTTTAAATTAGCACGTGAGTCAGATCAGATCGGTCGTCAGCCAGTAGATCCAACATAATGTGTATCTAGAGGGCACAGAACAGTATTCTGAGGGTGATTTCATCGGCGCCCTGGTATGCTCCCAACTCGGAAATACACCTTGAAGTCTTAGACGAAGCAAAACTATACACCGCCAACTACAAGGACCGATTGATCCTTGACCCAAACGCGTTATCAAGTATGCTCCTGCAGCCAAATCCGTTTTAAAGACTCAAGAGAGCCAACATACAGACTTAATAAGAGGAGATGGAGCAGTGGCTCTATCTTGTCAAACACTATTTTCTTACCACAACAACACACAACACACTTGATTACGCTGACATACTTATGACTCTTTATAATAATTTTGTACACCCTGCCCTCTCTTTTATCGGTAATATTTTTCTCTTACCTACTGTAAGGTTGCCTGGAAGAGATCGCTACTTAAGTGATAAGGCCGCCTATTGTACCTTAAAATATATATATGTCATATTTGTTATATGAATTTTTATGGTGTACAATAAAGAGTTTTTGTATTGTATTGTATTTTATTGATTATAGTCAACATGGCAGTCAAGATGGCAGGTGTAAAAAGGGGAAAAAAAGAAAAAAACGTAAATCAGATTACTTTACGTTCATTCAAACAGAACCAGACGATCCTAGAGACAGGATGATCCTGTAAATAACAAGAAAAATTGTCACCCATACGATTCCCCTTTAACCATATAACACCATGACTAATGGAGCAATCATCCACAATGCTCGTAGGATGATTATGTACAATCCAAGGGGTGGCGAGGCATTTTCCCGTTTCCCTTACCAAATATATCTGTCGTTTTCATGTTATTTTTTAACAATAGCCTATTCCTCTTCCTACGCTATATTATATTGTCGGTAGTCCTGAAAAGAGCCATTCAATTAATTTATGGGCCTTTATTCTGTAATAGACAATAATTTGAGCGAATTTTTTTCAAAGAAAAGTAGAATTAAGGAATTATACGTCATTATATTAGTATGCTCCGATTGACACCCATTTGTAGAAGACAAGTTTCTAGTACCTGGGATATAAAGATAATTGTCACTGAATCAGAAATTCAAAAGAAATTGTGGGTTTGAAATGCTCATAAAAATGTACTAAACAGTATTTAAGCACCCTTTGTCCTTGTAACACCACCACGCTGCTTATTTTTGCCTGAAACAAAACTGGTAAAACTATTTTCTGATTTGTGAGCTATGGGTGGACGGGAAGTGAGAGATAATGATACGAGGTGATTCAATTTAGTCCTCAGCATTGCAACTATGGTAAGCATCAAGTAACAGTATTGTTTTATCTAGGGTTGATTGCAGATGACATACAACTACATAGTATAAAACAAAGTCGCTTTTCGCTGTCTGTCCCTATGTGTGCCTAGACCTTTAAAACTACGCTACGGATTTTTAAGCAGGTTTTTTAGTAGATAGAGTAATTTAAGATGAAGATTTTTATGTATAATACATGTTTATTATAGTGGAGAAACACTGGTAATTTTAGATTATTGACTTTTAGGCGGAACGAAGTTCGTCGGGTCAACTAGTAAAATCTAAAGAAAAACTAACATGTTTTGTAGGTGACATGACCTCACAAAATAATACTAAATTGGTGTTCCCCGTTTTTAAATAAAACTGTAGGATACGCGTCCCCCAAAGGGGTGGACGGCTGTAATCCCAGTTCTGGGACTGACCGAAGTCAGAGCGAGGGAGTCTCTAAAGACGTATGTTCGTTGATAGGCCACAACAGTTAAGGCACAAGCACGGCACGTACCTTGGCTGCGTCCAGCCTCGATGATCTCCACCTTCGTTTTCCATGAGCTCGGGATGATGTGGTTGTACAGGCCTTCCGTTGACTTGGCTAGATAGATGACACACAGCACTGGCGAAAGTTCGTACAACGGTTGAATTCGAAAAATGGTCACGATTAGCAGCGCGCGTGTCCGTTCGGGTCGTTAGCGTTCGAAGAGGGAGTACGTTGCAAGTCATGACGTACGTCCGTGCTTGACAGATGCCAGTCTGTCATCCGTCACCGTTGTGGCCAATCAGTAGACGAGATTAGAGCATTGACAATTGTCTATAGAATTTGATCTGCGTTTAACGGTAACGGAACAAAAACAATGATATGATTAAAGCATTCTTTAAAGTTCTCGTTAACATGCTTAAGATAATAAATATTCCTGTTAATTTATTAGCTGCGACGGCTATCATGGACATCAGGTAGGTTGAATAGTTCCATAAAGTATAAAGTTGCAGAGAAATTCGTTCTTGTATACGAGATATTTAAAAATAGCGCATCTTCTATTTAATTAGCGATGATAAATAACTTGAGTTAAGATTTATCTCATCTCGAGAGGGAAGCTGTGAGGTTGAATTACATCGTTATCTGAGACCGCTCGGGTGTTACGTAAAATAACACCACTTCTCCAGAGATTGCACAGACCCTTACTGAGGCCATGAAATATTGGCTTCCAGCGTTAATCTTTTTTTCATAAGATTGAAGTGCAAACGAGCTTGCAGTCCACCTGGATGGTAAGTGGTCACTGCCGTCCATGGACATCTGTAAGCAACTTCATACAGAACATGGGTTTATCTTTAGTCAATCAAAGATGCGTCGCTACTTCCGAGGACAAAGATGGTCGCTTCATATAAAAGTGTGCCGGGCCCACACCCTTCTTTCGAAATGCAAGAACTGCTACACGCTAGAAATAGGTGTGGCGGTGGTACTTCCCCGGGCGAACTACACTGCTTCTACCACCTTTAAAATCTCCATGCGCTGCAACCGTTGAGCGTGAAATACTAATGTATGTGTATTATTTTATTTAGAAGATTGTGGTAGCAAACGAGCATGCTCTCTCTGAGGGGAAGTAGTCACTGCCCTGTATTAACATCTGTAATCAAGTTTATATAGAACTTGGTTACAGATGTCCTTCTATGTTGTGTTTCTGTCTAAAGTCAGTAGCAGATGCACTGCTATTCCTGAGGAGTTATATTGTCTTCATATGAAAGTGAACTGGCAACTGCACCCTTCCGACGAAATGCCTTTTAAATAATTCTGACGGTCGTACCACTCCGGTAAAACCATATACAATCTACCGCCTTTATCTTAATCATTTTCACAGGTGGTAGAACCAGTGTAGTTCGACCGGGGAAGTATCACCGCAAGACATATTTCCAACGTGAAGCATTTCTTCCGTTTCGAGGAAAGGGTGTTGCTGGTACATTTTTATATGAGACTACCTTCTTAGTTCTCGGGAGAAGCGACGTATCTCTGATTGATTTCAGATAGAACCCATGTTCTATTTGAAGTTGCTCACCGATGTCCATGGGCGGCAGTGACCACTTACCATCACGTGGACTGCATGCTTGTTTGCTACTTCAATCAGATAAAAAAAATGGCTAATCTTATAAGTGTACGAAATATATAGCTGCTCTTCGTAATGATATTTGTCAAAAAGCGCACAATGCTGACGCTTATAGCGTCAGAAAAATGTTTCGTAGCCAAGCTATTAATATAACCAATTTTTAAATTTATGCTCTACTTCACGTAGGCGATACGATTTTGATATTATATTTGGTTTATTAAATAATAAGAAAAAGTTGGTTCTGCTACTTTCTACGATAATGTTTTAAATGAAAGAATTTATACATTGGCGAATATTAATTCTTTTGTGTAAAAATATATTAAATGGGACACCATTTAATATATTTTTACATAATATTAATTTTTACATAATATAATAAATCTATAATTGTTCTATTAACCTGATTGACAAATCAGGTTAATAGAACAATTATAGATTTATTTTATATAAAATTAAAGTAGCAATTAGCAAACGAGTCGTATTCATAAACAATCCCCATAGAAGAGAGACTATCCGAAGTCAATTTCTATGCATTGCCACTTCTAAAGTGAACCAACTTGTGAACCAATTCGCCGGGATCTACTAAAGCAGGGTCCTGTAAAGACCCAGTGTGACGAGGAGGGTTTCATCAGAGTTGAGAAAAAGAAGAAAAGGAAACCCTCATGTCAGAACCGGTGCGGCACCGCACCAACCGGCCCGACATGCTGCAGCCCGCTGTACTGACGACGCTGCTGTACGTGTCCCGTCTGCATTACTCTACAACGGTCGAGGAATTTGTAGAGTATATCAGAATCAAGACCAGCTACGGGTTGAAGGTTGAGCGGTTGGAGTCCCGCCATAAAGTGAACTTCAACTCTTATGTGGTGGGAGTCCCAACGGAGCAGATGCCAACCTTCATGAAGGAAGAATTTTGGCCGAGAGGTGTTGTGTTCCGGCGATTCCGAGGCCGGCTACCTGACACCGCGCGCAACACGACGCCGCACATTCGTGTTACATGAAATATAAATATAGTTTATGTATAGTATTTTAATATTTTATATTTGTTAGTTTCTATTTTGTATAGTATCATAGTTTTATTAATTGTTATGTATTAATTTGTTATATTGTTTACTTGTATTTGTGTATTCGTTTCTACGCGCCTTTGTAGCGTGATATAAATAAATAAATAAAAAAATAAAAAATAAAGACAGCTTTGGTACTCTTGCATTCAGATCAGCTAACAAGATTTGTTGCTCGTTTATTAGAACTAGTCACCCGTTACATCGGTCGATATTCGACCGTAATTTAAATTAAAAAACTAAACTTCATATTGTCCAAAGTAGCAGCAATATTTAAATTGTAATAATTTTCAAGTTATTTTGAACGCACCTGTTAAATATAAAAAGAGGTTTAATTAGCTAAGCCGCATTTAAAAGCAATAGCGGGTATTTTGACAAAGACATTGACATTTCTGACGCTGTGTTTTCATAGTAAGACATATAATGTTCTATTTCCTTTATTATTTATGTGTTTGTGACAAATGCAAGGTAGTGTGTGTAATTCATTTTTAGTTGATTTTAGGTATGCTTATGCATTATTTGAAAAAATATTAGCATTTGGTAATCCTTCTCTACATCAACTGTAACCGAGCAATTCATCCTCCTCCGTCCGCGGCAAGTAACTTAAAAAAACGAATCACAAGTCTTTGCTTCACGTATTAATATATAGATAAAATTGAAGTAGCAAACGAGCATGCAGTCTACCTGAAGGAAGTGGCACCTGCCGCCTAATTTATAAACAATCCACATAGAAGAGTGACTATCCGAAGTCACTTTGTATGCATTGCCACTTCTAAAGACAGGTTTGGTAGTCTTGCATTTAGATCAGCTGCCACAATTTGTTGCTTGTTTGTTAGAATTTAGTGTAATGATGGTACTTCCTCGGTCAAACTGTAGCGATTCTACCACCTTGCAAATTTGTAGGTTTCATACTAAAACTAGTTGACCCGGCTAACTTCTTTCCGCCTAAAAGTCGAAAATCTAAAATTATCAGTGTTCCTCAACTATATTATGTAATTATTATACATAAAAACCTTCCTCTTGAAACACTCTATCTATTAAAAACCTGCATTAAAATCCGTAGCGTAGTTTTAAAGATCTAAGCATACATAGAGACAGACAGCGAGAAGCTACTTTGCTTATACTATGTAGTGACTTCTTAAACAAAGCCAAAGAACGCATCTCGTATCGAGTTTAAGTAAAAGAGAAGCGAAATTATTGTAAGGCGGATTGCAGGTCCGATTATTTTTACTACATACGAAAACACTTCTGATATTAACAAAGCACTCCGAGTCCAAGAGGTTTTATTACAGAAATCTCTAGAAATAACAGCATTATTACGGTGAAGATAAATGTTAGCGGAGTGAGATTTATTTTATCTCTAGAGCAAACGGCGTTGCATTATGGTGTTATTTTACACTACGTGTTGATGGTTTCACAGAGAAATATTTTAAAATACTTCCACTATTCTTAGAACACGATAGAAAAGTTTTGTAATATGAAATCAAATCAAATCATTTTGTTGTGAATATGGGAGGACTTCTACAGTTCGTTTTGAAACACTTTTACCAGACTGCGACAGAAATAGGGTAATATTTTCGAGCGTATGTATATTATGCACGTATGTATGTATGTTTGTGTGTATGTCCTTTTCTTTGGCACGCGCTACAGCCCAAGCGGCTTGACGGATTGTAACATATGAACTATAATTTTAAACGACTCGTTTGCGAGAGTGACATAGGGTATGTAATTTTTAAATATGGCGCCTGCGGTCAGATAAGGAGGGGAAGAATTTTTTTTATTACTATAAAAATATAGATATCAAATGAAAGCTAGTAAAGCTAGTCATTTAAATTACGGTCGAAATTCGACCGTAATAAGCAATACAAAAAAACAGAATATTTCATTGCAAACGAAAAAAAAGTGTTGATTGTCGGGAATTCACCTTTTTCTATTTGAATAGTTCTTCCGGTTTTATTATTTTAATTTAACTTTTACCAGTAACGGAATAAATCTTTATTGAATTATCTATAACATGGTGCGCAAATAAAGGATTACGTGGATTACCGATCCTGTAAATAATTAAATAGCTGCGGAATCGAGACTAAACGGATTTTTCGGTATTAAAGCACTCTTTAATGCTTTGCATTATGAGTCGTGCAATAAACTAATTCCATCTCTGATTGACTGACGGTTAAATAAATTGATGTTTGATGGAAAATAGTCTTGTGTATAAAAAAATACTTGACGGTGAATCAGACAGGCAAAGAACCGCATCATGAGCATGTAAATGTGAGCATAGTAACAGAGTTTTCTGTACAGAACACTAAGACCATCGTTATTTAAAGCGGGTTGTATGAAATGTTTATAACTGTAATCTCGTTAGTTAATAAACCTCGGAGGCTGAAAGATAGGGTTGCCAGCTACAATAAGAATTGGTTTTGGTAGATATAGATAGATAGATAACTCATTTTAAAATTGCATTTTTCGGAAACATCGTTGTTGTGAACCCATTATTGTTCCACTGCTGGGCACAGGTCTTCTCTCGGAATGAGAGAGTTTTACGCCATAGTCCAACGCGCTGGCCGTGCGAATTGGTGGACTTCACACATCACCGAGAACTATTTTTTTTAAGAACTCTTGGGTGTGTAGGTTTTTTCACGATATTTTTCTTCACCGATAAGCAGTGATAATTAATTTCTAATACGCACATAAATCAGTGGCGCATGCTTGCGTTTGAACCTCGGACCTCCCGATTGAGAGGGCAAGCTCTAAGCTCTGGTAAGATCATTAATAGTTTTTGTATTGAACTGTGTATTGGTCAAGTCAGTAAATATGAATAAAATAGTTTTTTCCTTTTATATTTCCGATCATAATATATTCGTTAAAAAAACATGAATTTCGGTCGATTCGGTTTGGTTTTAATACATGATTATATGGTTTGAACTTGACGATTCTTTGATTTATGTCACTTTTCTATTAGCGGAGCAAATACATTTTATAAGCTTGTTAAATACTTATATTATTCTTCATAGGTAATTATGATTGGATCTTATTTCTTGAAATAATCGAAGTAGCAAACGAGCATGCAGTCCACCTGATGGTAAGTGGTCACTGCCGCCCATAGGCATCTGTAGCAACTTCATACAGAACATGGGTTCTTTCTGAAGTCAATCACAGATGCGTTGCTACTCCCGAGGGCTATGATGGTCCATCGAAACGCAAGAATGCTTAACGCTGGAAATAGGTGTAGCGGTAGTACTTTCTCGGTCGAACTACACTGGTTCTACCACCTATAAAATGTTAAAAGTAGATAATTTTTTATTGAAATAAAACAAAAAGTTACGTAAAAACAAACTGTTTTCCAGTCCTTTAAAATAAAGTCTGTAATTTTGGTTCGATGCAATTTTAAGCTCACAAACACACAGACAGATAAAAATAGTTTTTTATTATGACTTAATGTTGCAAGTTCTCCTCTATCATATGTTCTTAAAAGTTAATAAATACATAGAACGTTACAATTTCAGGGATCAATTCAATTTATTTTTTTGCGAATTGGAAATATGTGATACATATGTTTCTCGTATTTCCAATGTTTCTAAGCTGAAGAGTATCACGAATATTAGTCAAGGTTACTGACAAAATTAGTCGCTTTGGCGTAAAAATCTCTCAAACTTTCACCTTTATAGCTTGTTGACCCAGCGAACTTCGTTCTGCCTAAAAGTCAAAAATCTAAAATCATCAGTATTCCTCCACTATATTATGCATATTTTATACATAAAAGCCTTTCTTTTGAAAACTCTATCTATTAAAAAAAACTGCATAAAAATCCGTAGGGTAGTTTTAAAGATCTAAGCATACATAGGGACAGACAGCCCGAAGCGACTTTCTTTCGTGCTATGTAGTGATATTAGTTAGATATTTGTCAATCCTAGATAACTGACAACCCTACCTATAGGTGTGAAAGAGGGCAGATTATCATATAAAGTGAAAATCGGAGCACGTGTTATCTGTATAATCGGAAGGTCCCGGCAGATAAGGGTTAAATTATTGAATTTGACAGCTGGCGTTGGAATTTTTGGAGATTAGAAAAATTAGGACAAGAATTCTACGAAGTAATATAAACTTAAGTAAAATGGGCCTTTAAGATGAAGAAAATAGATAAGGTTGAAATTTATAAGTTAAACAAACTTTGATTAAAATCACTTGCTGAGAACATTTTAATCTTTTATAAATCGGTATAAAAAGAAACTCATAAAACTCAATTATGCTTTTATTCCAAGCAGACCTCGGTATATTAACATTTTATGTAAAAAACTATTTGATTTGATTTTTAATACATTAAGATTTGTGTAATTTGCCTATTTACTTTTATATGAAGCCATGTTAGTCCTCGGGAGAAGCAACACATATGTGATTGACTTAACATAGAAGGATTTTTCAATATGAAGTAACTTAAAGATATCCATGAGCGGCAGTTGCCACTAATAGATGGATTGCATATTGGTTTACTACTTGAATTATATATGTCGGCGCGACACACTATTATTACAATTATTATCGGCGACGTGATTTATGAAAAACACGTCGCCGATAATAATTATTTTAGTTAGTTTAAAGATCGAAAATTGTTTGTTTATTAAATTAGAAATATTTAGTGGTTTTTAGAATTGTAATTTAGTTTACCCTCGATAAATTTGTTATTGTCACCTCACCAAACATTGTTATAAAAAGGCGAGCGCCTGTCGGTAGAAAAAGATTCTTGTTTAACCGTCGAAGCGATCGGACCTCCGCAATTGTGAATAAATCGAAGAAGAATAACTCCTGTGTTTTACTTCAAATCTTCAAGAAAGGACACTAATGAAGACCCTCGACCATCCTGATGTCGCATCCACTTCGTTATATACAAAAAATATCAAAAACGCTAATCTGTAACGAACTTCACATAGAACAGAGCGCACTCGCTTGCTACTTCATTATTACATAAAAAAACAACTTGATACTTTCTTAGACAATCCAACTAAGTCCTCAAGATTAACATAGTATCTGAGGCGGATCTTCTATAGGGGTCTTATGTTATCTGACAATAGACATCCATGGGCGGTCATGGCTACTTACTACCACTAAGTGTAAGTTTATTATTTCAATTAATTGTGTGTGTGTGTGTGTCTACCAATTCGCACTCGGCTAGCGCGGTGGACTATGGCCTAAAACTCTCTCATTCTGAGAGAAGACCCAAGCCCAGCAGTTGGACAATAATGGGTTGACAAGTGAGTGTGTGTGTAACATGTCACACACTCGCACACATATATAATACAAAGCAGTGACGTAGCGTGCTTTGCATGGGCTCCGCTCGGTATCAAAATTAGTTAGGACGCCTGAATGAAGAGTAAAGGTTTCTCACAAAAGAAACAAAAATGCCTGTGTTAGATTAAAATAGTAAATATTTACGGATCAAATAACATTTATTTAAATTAAACAGACAAAGTAAATAAAAATAAATAACATAAACTAGACTAAATAAAAATTTACGGATTAAGAGATCAATTTTAATTTTTCTTTACATACGTTAGGAGGCCTAGAGCCCCGTATTACTGATATAGTTGATATGGCGGTAGCTTCCCCCGGGTATAAAGATACAATAAATCACTTTCAGTAAGCATAAAGAATATCATTTGTTAACGTCGTGGTAGACAGTTGTACATACAGTTAGTCTGTATCCTTATGATATGGACCTCTGACATCACTTTCCTCCCCATTATTACCCTTCCGGAAACGTCTTCCCGAAGTTCTACCCCGTTTACACTTCCTTGCAATTCCGTTTCTTGATATTTGACACAGATTAAGTTGTGAAGAGAAGCGCACTCACAGAACAATTATTTTATAATACTTAACGGGTACTCACGATATGCGGTTTATGAATTCTTGTAAAATTCTTTTTGCCACGATATGCGGTTTAAGAATTCTATAAGAATTCATAAACCGCATATCGTGAGTACCCGTTAAGTATTATAATGTATCAATTCCGCGATAATACTAGTCTAAAATCATATAGAACAATTATTGTTATCTATATCTATATCTATACTAATATTATGAAGAAGAAAACTTTGTATTTTTGTATGTTTGTCATGAATTAACTTAAAAACTACTGAACCGATTTTGAAAATATTTTCACCGTTAGAACGCTGTATTATCCCTGAGCAACATTTTAGGCGTCTTTGTTAAACCTTGAGTAATGTGATTCAAAGTGTCAAAATTTTGCTCAAATTTTTTTTCATTGCATTCACTGCGATATCTATTGATAATAAAACAAAAAAATGTTCTACAATATAAGAGAATATATCAATATCTACGAAAGACTTGGACACCGTCGCCGCACAATTATCACTCTTACGCAGTCGTCAAAGCAGTCGTCGCTAAATTTTTGGGACTACAATCGGAATAGCATCAACCCACTGCTGACTATGACTATTGACCATTACGGACCATTACGGGGGATATCTTCAAAGTGGTGCTCAAATGTAGTGTGGTTAGATGTGATTAGATAGATTACATTATAGTCTGCGCGAACGATGTCGCGTTGATTCTGCTAGTTTATTAATAATTTGCTCCTGTAACATGTTAAAGTATGAAAATTATAATGGCCTGGGTGCCTGGGCCTAATATAATAATAAGGGGTATTTTGTTGGAACGGAAACTTCGCTCAGCGCAGATGAGGAACGAAAAAATCTTTAATTTAAATCTACAATAACTTCTTTTTTATTTATTGACAAGCTACGTGGTTTATTTATTCTAGGTCTCAACGCGTAGC